>JAJQZP010000354.1:0-337047 GCA_025403435.1 Artocarpus heterophyllus
AAAGACTCTTGCGTCCCACGTGTCTCTTTGGTAGAGTCCTAATCAACTCTATGCTGCAATTCACCTATTTTGGGGCGGGGGGGGGGGGGGTGGGGGGTGGGGAGGGGAAGATTTTAAAACAAATATAAACTATGACCGGAAGGCTCAATAGGACTAAAGCTTTGAAAGCATTTAGATTTTAATATAAAATTCATGGTTAACACAAGGATTATAAATTACAGTAATTTAAAATTATTGATCTCATTCTTACCATTTGGTCCATCATCTATCCAAAAATAATCTAATTATTTTGTCTTGGGCAAAGCCAATATAATCATCATTGTAGTGGCTTAACTGGGTTTTGGAATCTACTCCTAAGGTTGCTCTCTGCACAACCCGATCTCTGAATGTGGCATCATGCATTAATATATCATTCCGAATGGTATATCTAACATGTTCGGTACTATTTCATTATTTAGGTCTCATATTACCAAATTTCTCATTTACATTCATTATTCTATTCATTATGATCATTTCATTGGTCATCCGCTACTAACAAGAACTGTAGTTATTCATTTCATAAAACATTTTTAGAAAAACACTTTGTGGCCTAATCTCTTTAAAATCATGGCTTAACAAAGAAAGAGGGTTTAGAGTCCTACATCGTTATCCTGTACGAGAGTGTGAACACCGTAGTCCCACCCCGCTATACGTCAGCTCCTCGAAACCACGAACAATCTCAAATTGAACTTTGAACTGAGTTTATGGAGGCTCAAATGCGTTCCTGGGCTTCCAATCTTGCTAGGATCAAGAGGTCTTGTTCGATTTTGGAACAAAAATGAGAGAGGGAAAAGAGAAAGAGAGAGACAATGAGAGAGAGGGAAAACGGGAAGAGAGAGAGAGTGAGGAAAAATAAGAGTGAGGGAGAGTATAAATAGAGGAGAAGCAAGTGGTTATCAGATATAAAACCATGTCCCGCATACGGTTTTCAAAGTGAAACATGATGGGTAATTGACAAATTGTTTTGTTTCAAAATTCAAAATAACTAATAATAATATTTAAAAATCAAATAAATTAGAAAACATCACAAAATAATTAGATTAAGTTCAAATCATATTAAGACACACTAACTCACCATTTTATACTACTCATGCTTAATTAAATCCCTGAGTGTTACATGTATTTTGTTGGAACACTTTTTACTCTCATTTTAATGAACCTTAAATTCAAACAAGGAGCAAGCACATTGAATTTCAAAATTCTTCACATCAAAATGAACCTTAAAATGGACTTCTTTATTTTGTTTTTCAACAAATATAATTTCACATATATCAAAAACCCCAACATTCTCTTCCACACGAGAGAAGAAATATCACAATAAAGCTTTCCAGTTAACTCTTTTTGGAACTCCCTAGACTTTCATTAGTGTAAGCTGCTTGAAATTGTTTTTCTATTTGAAACTAAGTGATACACAGAATGCATGTGTTAAAAGATTCAAAGTCTGCTTGATTTTCTTTTTCAATCTTGTCTCTTAATGCATAATCATGTTGCTCAACAGACTGCCGCAATGTTGTTTTTGAATTTACATACCCATCAAAAATGGAA
The DNA here is from genome assembly GCA_025403435.1 of Artocarpus heterophyllus. Lineage (NCBI taxonomy): Eukaryota > Viridiplantae > Streptophyta > Magnoliopsida > Rosales > Moraceae > Artocarpus > Artocarpus heterophyllus. The sequence continues at coordinate 1,585 of JAJQZP010000354.1, forward strand.
TTCATACTTTCACTACGTTTTGTTAGTGACATTCCAGCCTAAAAATTCTTACACAAAAGCAGGGACCCCAACGGTGTCGTTCTTCATACAAACTACTCAACCACCTATTTCATGGAGCTTATAATGATTAATAAATTGCCTCCAACTTTCTTCAAATTCTTCTTGGGTTAAAGAACTGTAAACAGATTCTTGCATTGCTATTTTAATCTGTTCATACAATGGATAACCTCCTAACTTTATTGATAGCTTTTTCATTATATGCCATAGGCACAAACTATGTCGAGTACTAGGGAAGACAACCTCAATTGCTTTATGCATTGCTCGATCTTGATAAGTAATTATTGCCTTTGGAGCACACCGGGACACACATGCAAGCCATGTTTTAAACAACCAAATAAAAGTCGTAGTATCTTCATTTGAGAGTAATGCACATCTAAACAAGATTGATTGACCATGATGTTCGCTCTTACAAAAGACGCAAATGGCATATTATACTTATTCGTCAAATATGTTGAATCATAAGTGACTACATCACCGAATTCCTCATAAGCTGCTCGACTTCTTGCATCAGCTTGAAACAAAATTTTTTATTGGGATTGCCTCAGCATCCCCAACTCTAAGTCTAACCGTCTTGATTTTTCAATATAATTTCCGCAATCTTGTTTAAAAAAGGGTGTGTTATTATGACCTCGGACCTCAACAACAAAAGAATGATAATTTTTTGCTATGTTTATGCCTGCATGATCATTCGATTCAAGTTTTCTTTGGGCACTTGCACTTATCTCTCTGTTGCACAGAAAAAATTGCGATTTTTGTGGGCTCAACCCATAATCATGCTCAAGCATCATAGAGTTAATCTTGCATTCTCCATTTTCAAGTACAGTTGCGTTAATTCGAGCCTTGCACTCTACTTTTTTGGAGCAAAGAAATTTGATTAGTACATTTGGACTTCCCTGCTTTTGAGCATGACGAGGAAATAAAATTCATTCTTCCATCCAAAGATGGATGATTTGTTTTCTTCTTCACTCCGAAGCCCTCGTTGTCTTCCATATTGCTGATAATATTCATAAAGAGCATCTAAAGACGGAAAATTCATGCCAGACTCAGGTGAATGTAGAATTTTGCAATTTACATCCCTTTCAAATGACATACCGTTTGATATTGTTTTTAAAATAGATGAAAATATTTTTATTTTAAAAAATGAGAATTTTTTGAGAATTATACTGAGAATAATGTTTTTAAAATTTGCCTAGAAAGAACGTGCAAAAACATTTCAAAAAATTTTAAGAGCAAAAACAAACAAAGTGATAGTTTCTTTTCCCACAGACATTTCAAACTTTTTATCACATTTTCATTATATGAGTTAATATCTAATAATTAATAAATGATACAAAGGGAAAAAAATCAACACAACCAAAAAATATTTAAATTATCAGAAAATAAAATTAAAAAAAAAACAAAAAAAAGGCAAGCACCACGGGCAAACAAAACAAGAGAAACAAAATAAATTGTTTCCTTTGGGTTATAACAATCAGACCTGAGATTACCAAAAAAAAAAAAAAAAACTATCAAAAGACAAGGAACACAAATAACAGAACAAGAAAAAAAATTATGATATCCTTTTGGCATTCTAACAATCTCCCAATATTTTTTAGGAAAAAACAAAATGAGTAACAGTTGTTGAAAGATCAAAAAATATTAAAAAAAAAAAATCAATCCAACTATAAAATAACGAGAATCTCATAATAAGTATAAATGCATTACCAATAAACTATTATTGAAATAGATTTTACCTGATTAAGTTGAAAACCCCACTTTGTACGTATCCTTCCGCTGCTTTGGGAGCAACACACTTGGACTGCCACATAGATGGGGTTTTCTTCCCATCGGCACCAATAGGATTACTCAGATATATATTAAAAATTAATTAATTAATGACCCAATATTGTTTAGAGATTTTAATTATCATTCCAAGAAAAACAAATATCAGACTGAATGGTCTCATAATTAAACATACAAGGATCGTTCTCTCTTTTCTTCCACCAACAAAGGCTACACATGTACTTGTCCCTGCGTCCATTGTAAGTTTCAAAGAAGCGTGGATTGTCATTTTCCCATTACATCTGGCAATAAAATAGACCAGTGCCACAAATATTGGGCCTAAATAAGAACTCAAATACACTTGGAGAACATTACATGCTATACCACACTTTTTAAAGTTGTGTTTATTCATATCATATTTAGAAAAATTTATGCTATAGTATTATTTATATTACATGTTAAATTGTGTCGTAAATGAACATGTATGACATGTATAAAAAGTATCATCGAGAACATTACATGCTATACCACACCTTTAAAGTTGTGTTTATTTAGACCATATTTAAAAAAATTTATGCTATAGTATTATTTATAATATATGTTAAATTGTGTCGTAAATGAACATGTATGAGATGTATAAAAAGTATCCTGATAGCTTTCCACTTCAGATCAATTGGGCCCCCAAGTTGTCATCTTTGGACTTGCAATAATTATCACTAAATTTATGAAAAAGAAAAAGAAAGACAAACTATAAAAAGGAGCTGGCGAATACATTAAGTTAGGTTCTCAACTGATATCCATATCACATAGCACGTGAACATTATCCGTTAGAGCCATTAAACTAGGTAAGAAATTATCCAATTTGCTCAATCGGCCTACCATATGACCAAATGAAAATCTACTGCTGATGAAAGAAGCATGACTATATTAAGATCCGAAATTGTTAAAATGTGCGATCTTGTGCAAAAGGGTATGCTTATTGTTTACCATAGATAACCAAACAGTACATAATAGGCAGAATCAAAAAATTCCATTGGATTTTGTCATTAACTACACTTATTCGTCTTGGTTTTTCACTCCCCTGATTTTTCTTTTTGAGAATATTGTGTAATTGTTTCTGTCCAAAAAATAGATGAAAAACCAGTCCTGTGTAGAGCTGTCAAACGGGTCGTGTCGTGCTGACACGACTCATTTAATTAGGCAAGTAATGAAAACTCAACCAAAAATATAATATTTCAAAATGAGAAAATAGGATGTTTTATTAGTCAATATGTATTCATATCCACATATAAAGCCAATGGGGCTTGAAAGTCATGTTTTGGTCCTTTGCTTCATTCTAGAAAGAGAAACACTAGAAAAAGTGTTGTGGATTTTCTAACGCAAGTGCACGTATTGTTAACAAGTAATAAAGAGTAAGTAAAGTATCGTTCCCACGAGGATTGCGTTAATCTAGCTAAGTACCGAAATTGGTTAACCTTACAATTATTTGAACAATCAAATATAAAATAGAAAAATAACAAAACAAAAAAATATAAATGAAAATCTAAATAATAAAAGGCTAGGGCATCCGATTTCACCTAAATTAATCATATTCAAATTATCTAATTTAATCAATTGATATTTATTCCTATGCCAATAATGAATTTCTCTTAGGTAGTCATTAATCTTTCTCAAACATTAATAATTATCCCAGTTAGCAAATTTCCTATATCTCTGTGGAAACTCTAAACTTACCAAGATTCATTAAGAACAAGAAATTCATAGTGTTACACAAGTCTCATAGATATCTCTATCCTATGATGATCTCATGGCATTCAATCATGGTCTAATTTAATTATCGCTTCTCAGCCTCAAATTAAATCACAAATCATGCAAAAGGTGCGCAAACTTTTACAAGCATTAAGATTAGATTAAATACTCAGCATAGATAATGAATAAACATGGAATTGAATTAAATTAGACAAATTGAACATTCATAATCTGGCTACATCGTAGCCCTAGAATAGAGAAAATTAGTTCCTAATGAAACTAAAAACAATCCTAAATAATCTCTTAAACATGATGAGTGAAAGAAAAGAACTCTATTTGGATGCGAAGATGGTTTCTGTCTCCGGGTTGCACCGTTCTTCTTCTCCAAAGCAGTGAGTTCTCCCCTCTTGTTTGTAGTTTTCCTCTCCTAGAATCCGTCCTTCAACCCTCTATAATGTTATATTTATAGGGTAGGGTTTGAAAGGGTAATTTTGGAAAGAAATTACATTAGAGTTTGAATTGGGATCGCAATGGCGCCTAGGCTTCATTACGGCGCCTAGGCGCCATGATTGTAACGCCTAGGCGCTATACTTGCCCGCGTATCCTTTTCTGAACTGGCGCCTAGGCTTCATGAATATGGAGCCTAGGCTTCAAAGTAGCGCCTAGGCGCTACATTGATTCTTCCAAATGGGCGCTTAGGCGCTATGCTCTCGGGTTTTCTGTGTGAAGCTTCATCTGTAAGAGCGTCTAGGCGCCCATAAGCTGGCGTCTAGGCTTCATTTTATCCCGAGTCCAGTTTCACTCATTTTTCGATCCGTTTTGTCTCGTATTTTGCCAATATGCATCTTTTTTCCTCAAAACCTACAAAAGAACATAAAACATTATCAAATTCTTATAAATTGCTCAAAACTAACAAAAATATTAAGTGAAAATCATCTAATTAATTAGCCTAAAACTAACTTATCAAAAAGAGCAATTAGTTTGATAAAAACCCTTCTTGTTCCAATCATAACAAATATCAAAATGTCCGGTCTTATAATTTAGCATACAAGGACCACCAACTTTTATAATCCACCAGCAAATGCTGCATTTCTTTCTATCCCTGCGTCCTCTGTAAATGTCAAAGCACTGAAGATCGCTGTATTTCCATTGCATGCTAAAGAAAAATAGGGTCGTGCCCCAAATGTTTGGCGTAAATTCGAACTCAAAGGACTTTCCAAAGGGGATTATTTTGACTCCCAAATCACTGTGCTTGGACTTGCAATGAACGGTCAGATTCAAATCTTCTCTCACTCTGTTGATTATACCCACGTGTGCCCTCTTGGCAACAACCATATCATTTGTGGTAGTTATTATGGACACAAGAAATAGGACAAGCTGAAGAAGAAATATTGCATGTTTGAGCAAGGAAACACTCATTTTCTCTTTGGTGTTTGGCATGAGAGAAAACAAGATAATGTGGTGGAAGGTTGTATATAAGGTTGATGTTGATTTATATAACGCGAGTTAAAAGTAAAAAATTGTATGCTACATTATCTTATTTGTTGCCGTATCTCCTATAGATTTAGCCTTCTTACTCTATTAAGGCCCGTTTGTTTCGTGGTTCGAATAATTTTGCTACAGTATTTTTTCTCATAAAAATTTAAATCTTCATTCAAATATTCTATTCAAATACTCAAACAAAACAGGTTCTTAGTATGCTTTTTAAGTTGAAATCCACATATCTACTTCTGGTCAAGTGTTAGAATCCTCCGTTACACGTTTACAACTTTTAGATTTGATTAAAATCATTATTTTAGATCTAATAGTTAAAATATAAATATCTATTAGTGCGTATCTTTTTTTAGTTCTTATCAAAAACTTGCCAAAAAATAAAGAAAAATGAAAAAAAAAGAATATTCCATCCCTTTCTCATATGTAGACGGGCTTTTATTCCCGCCTTTTCATCCCTTTCTCAAAAACTTCCAATTACATTAATATTGATATTTATTATTACCCAAAATGACAGCAATAATGAAACCTTCAAACTACTGTACACTTGTGACTTGTGATCATCCCCAAGGGGAAAAAAAAAAAGTGCCTAATATTGAAGAAATTAACTTAGTTGCTCGTGAAAAAATTATGCGGTGAAATACACACACACACACATAGCTAAAAAAAACCCACAAAAATCAAACTTTGGCATATCACTTTTTATTTAGTACTGGTCAAATACAAAGAGTTATAGTAGCCTAGTACATATTTAAGGATAATATAAACTAAACCAAGTAAATCTATATTTCACTGCCAGAGATAACAAAGCTCATAATTGTTAGTCTTAAAATTAAACATACAAGGACCCCCCAGGTTTGATGATCCAATAGTAACGGTAGCGCCTGCACTTGTCATGATCCCTAGGGTCAACATAGATGTCGAAGTGGTTCGGTGGGCTGTTCTTCCATTCCATGCTGCAGAAGACGCGCGTGTTGCCCCAAAATCCCGGTCGAAAATGGAACGAGAAGTTGCTTCCATAGGAGACTATTTGGATTCCTAGGTCGTCGTCTTTGGACTTGCAATGTGCAGTGAGGTCCAAATTCGGTTCAGATCATTGATGATGCTCACATGCGCCTTGGGTTCTAGAAGGACCATTTTCTTTAATGGCACCTGTGATTAATGTGGTCAAGAGCACAAGGATTTGTAATAGTAGTATTTTAAGGACTAGTTTCATTTGTTGTTTTTGATAATGGTTTGAGAGAAAATTTTTTGGTTTTGGAGGCACTAGGATTTTTATTTTGCTCCCTATATCTAGTGAATGTATGGAGGCTTGCTTGTTATGATGGTAAGTGCGTATTGATGAAATATTATGTTTACAATTTTTATGAGCTTAGCCTCAATATAAAGCTGTGAAAATGCTTCAAATTCATGGTATATGGTTGCATCTCCCATGGCAATAGATTGAGTGACAAAGTTAAAAAAATTGAGTAGAAAGTGTTTGATATTTTATAAAATCGTGGGATTTTATTGTCAAAGGAGACTAAGCATTACATTTCATTCCGAGTGATACAAAATTGTAAGTGTTAGATGTCAAAAAAATGGAATTAAAAGTAACTTTATTTTATCGATCCTTAAAAAGGCTGATAGAATGGAGAAAGCGAAATGCTAATTTTTCAAGTTTCTTCTATTGAAGTGTATTATTTGCCTCAAAATGTTTAATGTTGTGATACAGGACTTGTGAACAAAACACTAGCTTTTTCCGTGGTTATTAGGAAGACAAGGATCTTTAATAGCCCTCTAGCTCTAGCTTTGACTCATGAAGTTGCATGCATATATGGTAGTTGTGTAGGTAAAATGAATTAACTATGAGGAAGAAGTTTGACAAATGACTATTTTAAATAGCATATATGTTTATTTTCTTCTCTTGAAAGACCTTACATGGTAATATAGTTAGCATTTGGTATATGATATATATATATATATATATGTAATAGTAAATTGAGTATTTTTTGTTTGTTTTTGTTTTCTGTTTTGTTGTTATGTGTTTTTTGGCACCTTTTAGATGAGAATCTCAACGGTTGTGTATGCTTTAAAACTATTGAATTTAGTTAAAATTATCTTTTTGTTTATCTGATGACTCAAAAATATGGAAAATTATATGTCATGTCATATGTTTATTTATGCTGCATTTACAAAAGTTAAACCATACTATCACATATATTACATGTTTAAATTATGCTATACTTAAACATGTATGATCATTTATAAAAAAAACAAACTTTAAAAGATGGAACTTATGAGAATTCTCATTCCTTTTAAATTGTCAAAGGATGTTAAATTTAGGGGTCAGTTTGGATTGAAAAAACTAAGTCCAAACTTGAAAGTTACTAGTAAAAACGCAAAGAGATGACCTTTTTTTTTTTTCCCTTAACAAGAGAACAAACTGGTGCATAAAATTGTGAACAAAAAAAAGAAAAAAGAAGTCTGCATGGAATTAGAAGTTTCAAATTTAAGCTTAGAAAAGAGGGATGACGGGCTTGTAAATATTGTTGAAAAAGTGACTTGTTGTTTAGTGTGTTTATCAAGATGACACATATAAAATACATAGGGTAATACCTAAAAGAGATTACGAAAAAAAGAGTTTGTATTTAAGATTCTTCCAACCTAAGAAACAAAATCATTGAATAAACGACAAGAAATAGCAAACATGAAAACAACAAGCTTCGATGCTAAAAGTTTCGTATTTCTCTGTCAATCATTTATATGTAAGTAATTTATTTTTAATTTAGATACTTTTTTTAGATTTGTACTTAATACTCAACATTGAACGTGTACACTAAGCCTGCAATTCGCTATTGTGATGTGAACAAAAACATCATTGTTCATTCACATAGAAAATATTACAAATTAATTACTTAAGCACCCAATATCGTTTAGAGATTTGAATTATTATTCCAAGAATAACAAATATCATACTTAATGGTCTCATATAAACATACAATGACCGTTCTCTCTTATCTTCCGCTTGCGAAGGCTGCAACTGTTCTTGTCCCTACGTCCATCGTAAATTTCAAAGAAGCATGGATTGTCGTTTTGTCCATTGCATCTGGCAGTAAAATAGAGTAATGCCCCAAATAGAGGAAATCAATCAATTAATTATTTAATTAAAGTATGGAATAGTATATGTCATTTCCATTAAGAATGAAAAAGTCTTATTAAAACTATTAATATAGTTCATTAAATGAGTACACTGTACATAATAAGATTATGTAGGACTTGGACATGATATTATGTGAATAGCTAATACTTTTCGTTAAATATAGTAAGTTCTAATCACATCGATCAATAGTCATATATAAGATGATCTTAATCCTGAGTTAATAGCAGATTCCTATTTATGCGTTATATCTTTTGATTTACTTGGTATGGATTTGAGAATCTAATCTTATTCCTTGTATTTTAGAGGCATAATGAAGTAAGTAGCTGGAAATGTTAATATTACAAGAGGGAATCTATTCATTCTCTAATGAAAAGCCGATAAATAATTCTCTTGAGTATGGATTTAGAGCTAATGATAAAAGTGCTCAATTCGTGATTAAGTTTATGAATTTATTATTCATTAGAGAATCAATGATACTCAAGGATAAAGAAGTAATTAAAAAGGTTAATAGATTTTACGTAACTCTAATTATGAATTATTTATGGCAGATCGATTTATAACCTATGGCTATATCAAATGAACGACTCTAAGTAATGAGTAATCATATATCTATAATTTTAAGGGTGCGATTCCAAATATTCAGCAAAGTTACATTGGAATTAATAAAAGAGAGATGTATTAATTAAAGAGTTTAATTAATATATTGGTTTTCTTGGAGCTTGAACTTAGGGTTTCATTAGTCCCCTTGCCATCTTTGAAAATACTATTTGGACAAACCGAATTATTGGTCTATAACTAATTTATAATTATAGAATTCTAAATTAAATACACTTAAAATAAATTAATTATGAATTAATTTATAATTATAAAATAATGAGATTATTTAATAATAAAATAATTAATTTTAGAAGACACACTGCCTGTGTGCTGTGCATAGTAATGAGCGAAAGTCCATTATTGTGCAGTCCAAAGCTTAATTACCTAGTTTCCATGTTTAGATTTTCCAAATTTGAATAAATATGATTTAATTCAAATAAAGTTAAATTTGGAAACAAATAAGATTGTGTAACAAATAGATTTTTCTTTCCTCCTTCTCCTCGAATTGGCACCACACATGAATATGGGATTTGTATGTATGTGGTGCCTAACACAGTATAAGGAAAGAAAAAATATTCTATTTTATTTTAATTAAATATTTAATATTTAAATTAAAATTAAAGGAGATATCCTCTATTCATTAAAAAGACACTAGTGAGTCTTGATGAGACTAAGAATAGTCTACCAAAAACACCTTCCATAGGTATGAAGAGTGAGAAAGAGAGAGAAGAAAAGTTCTTCATCTTGAGACGCATTTTGCTTGTGTATTGAGATTAACGGGTAATTAAACGTTAGTCGACTGATCCATAGGAACCTTAATTCCTTAAACACCCATAAGTTCGTTCATCCCGGTGTCAAGGACTAACAAAGGAAGACGATGGTTTCATTTATAGAGAACATCTTTGGAACATGACTTTCCCAATCACCTCTTATCAACCGAGTAAGCAAAGTTTTATATATATTTATTTAGTGTTAAATTAATATAATTTATAATATGTTTTACAAAAGTTTTTGAGAAAACTTTTATTATATACGTTACGTACCATAACAACGTTTTTGCTAAATTGTTTTCCAAAACCAACAGTATAATCTTGCAATATATAGTGATATCCAAACCAAAGAAGAAATTAGTGAGCGCCTTTAATATTTATAATTAATTGTTTGGATTTTGTCATGCATTTTTAAGGACTCCAACTCTTTTTCCCACATTGATATAGGTGTAGCTTTAGTTCTACTATGCATTTCATAGTTATAAATTCTTTATTTTTTTCTTTTTTTTTTGAGCAAAATGAAATTTCATTCAAATAAAAATAATAAAAATAAAGTTGCATAAGACCGCCTGCTATAGGGCCTAAAGATCCCGTACAAATGACTAGACTCACCTGCAAAATTAAATGAAGCACAGGGACAAAAGATGGTATTGAGACCTAGAGAGAAGGCCCCCTCGACACCCAGTATAGCGCTCGTCAACGGCTCATTAGAATAAACCACTACAGTCAATGAACTATTTCAAGAGGATGCGTACAACCTTGCCTACATTCAAATCTAATCAATGGGTGCAAAATACAAACTAAGCCCACCTCCTTAATTACAAACTTAGCAAAAATGGAGGGTGGAAACCACCCCTTTATTCCAAACAGATTTAGACAAACATCAAACAAAACTAAAAGAAGAAAGATAACATCCAAACACAAGCGAGTAAGTCATTTCCACTGTCTATATAGGTTTTGGTGGTCTGTGGTTCGGCTAGCAATCCGACGAGCTCCACCTCCTACAGCCGATTTAGTGGGCACCAATCTCAGATCCAGATCAGCCCCGATGAACAAAAGAAAACTAGCAAGTAGGACCTCCCCTGCCGCTACTTGGTCCGGCCATAACTGGATCTTTGCCCTTTTTCCCCACCCCCTGCCGATCGCCCTCTAGCCCAGTCTTCCTGGTTTCATCTCAGAATGTCCAATCTTCAGCCTCCCTGGACTTAAATACCTACAGCTTAGCTAGAACTGCCCAAGGCCTGCCCCCCACCCGTCAGCCACGACCTCTGCCAAATCCTTGATCTCACATCCCCGACAAAACAACACCCCACTTCTATTCATGGTTCTGTCCCCTCCAAGCCCCATCTATCTCGTCCACCCCTCTCATAGACTAGAGATTCGGACAGCAAGCTCGAAACTGGCGCTGACGTCTGGTCTGAGAAGGAGAGGGGGTAGTGTAGAGCACTCTCACAAAACCCTATTAGTGGCCATTATTTTAGAGAGGAGAAAATCGAGTCTACGATGCCTTCTTTATTTTTTTTTCTCTTGGAATATTCATGATTTACGAGAGGAAAATTCTTTGCTATCGGAAGTAGGAACATAGCAAAGACATAAGGATTTCAAGATAAGGCTCAACAAAAGAAGATTTTAATGCTAGATTGCAAGGTGAGCACATATCTGTGTGTTAAATATGTTAAAATAAAAATTGGTAAAAGCACCATCAAAGGATTGAAAGGCCATATCCCACATACACTACAAGATCTGTTCGTGCAATTATTTTTGTTGAAAAAGTACTTAGAAAGTTAATTACAGAAAAGGGAAAAAGAAATATTCTTGATGGTGGGTTTGACACGTACATGGCAAATGTAGATGGGCTTTCAATCCTTCTCCATCATTTCTCCTCAAAAACTTCTAATTGCATTGAGGGAAATTATATTCACTTCTCAAGTTCTTATTGAGGTTTTCCAAAATATTTAAATGGTAACATTGTTTTATTTCTAATATAAAAATTTCATATAATTCTATAATTGAACTTATATACACCAAATACTTATTGACATTAGGTTATTAAAGACATTTTTTTCCTCTCTGTTATTTTTTTTTGGGTTTCGTAATGTGGACTTTTTGTTGTCGATCTCGGTAGAAGCTTCTGATTTGATTCCTTTTGAGGTTTTTATTGTGAGATGTTGGAGGCATGGGTTTCATAAGAATAGCAAAAATACCAGGCGGCAGGTTTTAATTAATTTTTTTTTACATCAAAGTTTTTGAAAATTTTTTAAATTGAATTTTACACCATCTTCAACGCTATGAAAAATAGGTTGTCCGGTTTGTACACCCCTATATTAATGTTCTTGGGCACTAAAGAGACAATAAGGGTATTTGTAGAATCACGTTAGCTTTTGATATTAAAGAGACAATAATTGTATATTTTAAATATTTTGGGGTACCTTAAATAAAAAGTTCCGGTGTAAATATAAGAAAATTATTGTGACTTGTCAGTTTTGACTGTTCGCAAACGTTAAAAAAAAGACAAAATTGTTTGTGCCTAACATTGAAAAAATTAACTTGGTTATGCTTATGCATAAAAAAAATAACTGCATTAACATTATATGAAAACTAAAAGAAAATCCACAGCAATTAAATTTTGACATATCACTTTTTATTCAGTACTAGTCAATTGCAAAGAGCTATAGTAGCCTAGTACATATTAAGGCCAAACAAAGCAAACCAAATATATTTTACCACCAGGGATAACAAAAGTCATAATTGTGAATCTCAAAATCGAACATACAAGGGCCCCTAGGTTTGATGCTCCAATAGGTAGCAACTGTACTTGTCCTAGGGCCTATTTGAGAGGACTTCTTAAAAGTTACTTTTGGCGTCTTGAGTCCAAAAACTGCTTCTGAAAGTGTTTGGATGAACTGTTAGAAAGGCTTTTACTCTCTAGAAGTGTTTCATGTTAAAGCCATAAAATGTGGCTTCTCGAAAAAACACTTTTGAAATAAACTTAAAACTTACACCATAGTATCAATAGTACATTATAAGCTTAAATATAATATTTTGTAATTTTTAAAAATAATTAAAACTATTTTGACCTATTAAAGCTCTTTTAAAAATATAGTTTCAAACACTTAATAAAAAGCTATAGTTTTTTGTTCTCTTCTTTTATTGACTAAAAGCACAAGCAGAGGCTGTCCCAAATGCTTGGGGGAAACATAAATGTCAAAGTGCTTGGGCGACGTGTCCTTCCATTCCATGCTGCAGAAGAACAGCGTGGTTCCTCAAAAATTTGGTCGTAAATCAAATGAGAAGTTTCTTCCATAGGGGACTACTCAGATTCCTAGGTCATCGTTTTTTGACTTACAATGTGTGGTTAGGTCCAAGCCTGGACTCAGATGGTTGACGATGCTCACATATGCCTTCTGTTTTAAAAAAGCTTTCTTCTTTAATAGCACTTGTCATCAATGTGATCAAGAGCACAAGGAATTGTACAAGGAGTGTAATTTGGAGGACAGGTTTCATTTTTGTGTTGTTTGGTAAGGGTTAAAGAGAAAACTTTTTGTTTGTAGAGGCACTAGGGTTTTGAGTTTGCGCCCTATATATGGTGACGTAATTGGTGCTTAAGTGGTATGATGCTAAAATTTGTATGGTAAATATTATGTCTACCATTTTTATTATCCTCATTATAAAGATGTGAAAATGCTTCAAATTCATGGTATTTGTTTATATTTATTATGGCAATAAATAGACCAAAAAAGTTAAAAATTTAATTCAAAAATAAGCTTTTTAATGTTTCATAGAATGAGATTCAATTGTCAGAGGAGATTAAGCGTTATGCTTTAGTGCGAGTGACAAAGAATTGTACGTGCTAGCTATCTAAAAGCTAAAATTAAAGGCAATTTTATTCCATCAATTCTTTAAAAAGCTGATAAATTTGGAGAATGTGGTGGAGGGATTTTCAAAAATCGCCTTCTAGCAAAATTTTTTTTGGTAAATGGTCCTTTTTTTTTGGGACAATTTTTGGCACAAAAAAAAGGCTTTTTAGACATCAAAACGGTTCCATTTTTTTTTTCATTCTGTTGAGGTTCCTTATCCTGCTACAATCATTTTTCTTTTTTTTTTTTAAAAAAACTGGGATAGTTTACCTGCATAGAAAAACGTGTTTTTTGGTTCCAAAAAAAAAGAGGTCGTTTACCCAATTAGAAATTTTTTTTGGCCCTTTCGTTAAAATCTTCCAATGTGAAATGGTTATCTTTGCACTTTCTTTTGCTAAGGAAGAGTATTATTTGCCTCAAAATGTTTAATAATTAGATAACTATGACTTCCGAACAAAAACAGCAACCTTTTCAGTGGTTATCAGGAAGACAAATTTCTTTAATTGCAATGGCAATGGCTCTGACTCATGAGGTTATATGCACATCCGGTAGTTTTACATATGGTATGAATTAATTGTGAGGAAGAAGTTTGACAAATTAATGTTTTAAATGGTATATATGTTTATTTTCTTTTCTTGAGGGACCTTAAATGCTAAAATAGTTGGTACTTGGTTTTTTTTTGGTATATATAGAAGTAGGTTGAGTCTTTTTTTTTTTTTTTTGGTCTTTTGCCTTTGTTTTTCATAAAACGCATAACTTTTCCTATTTTCAAAAAATAATGCAGTTTAAATTGTTTGGGAATGCAAGTAAAACTACATTTTGTAGTTCTCTCAAATAACACTTGTGATATATGTGGTCAAGAGTATAAGGAATTATACTAGTCGTAAAATTTGAAGGACTAATTTCATTTTTGTGTTGTATGGTAATGAATTTTTGGATTGCTGAGGCACTATGGTTCTTAATTTGCGCCCTATATATGGCCACATAATTGGTGCTTAATTGGTATGATGTTAAGTGTGTAAGGTAAATATTTTTTTGAGTGGAGTGTATGGTAAATATTATAGCTACCATTGTTATGGGAGTAGCCTCAATAAAGTTGTGACAATGTTTCAAATTCATGGTATTTATTTGCATCTCTTACGGCAATAAATGGAGTAAAAAACTTTAAAATTTGAGTCAAAATTAAGTTTTTAATATTTCATGTAATGACATTCAATTTGACTAGATTTAGCGTTACACTTTAGTGTGACTGATATAAAATTGTACGTGATAGCTATCTAAAGACAAATTTATTCCATTAATCCTCAAAGTAATTAGTGCTTAATTGGTATGATATGGTAAACATTATGTCTACCATTTTTATAAATTTAACCTCAATAATGTGGTGAAAATGTTTCAAATTCATGGTATTTGTTTGTATCTCTTATGGCAATGAATGGAGAAAATAAGTTAAAAATTTGAGTCAAAGTTAAGTTTTTAATATTTCAAGGTTTTTGCTATTTACATATTACAAATCCAAATCTCAGCCACCATACGTTGTCAATAGTCCTAAAAAATTTATTTATGAAATTAGTCTTCGACTTTATGACTGCATGGTGGCGACTTGCGTAGAGAACCTCCACGGCAACCAGCACAGAAACCCTTGACGGTAGATCACGATGGAGACTCATCATTATCCTTGTGTCAAACCTTGTCGTTGCGACCGCCCAAGCACACGACACTAGAGAAGATCGGGAGAAGAGAGCTTGAAAGCCTCGTTCTTGCGCAAATCTCGCCGTCGTGATGCTTCCCATAATTGTCACCATTACAAGGCTTGATCGGCCTCTTCGCTGGCTTCTACGACGGTGCTCTAGTGGAGAGAGCAACGGCAAAGAGAGAGAGAGCTGGTTTCAATTGACGGGACGAGAGTTCAGAGAGAAAGGAGAATCAGAAAGATACCAAGGGCTATCTTTGGAATCTTATTTATGTTAAAAACATATTTACCCCTAAATGGCTTATTTAACTAAGTAATCTAACTTGGGCCTAGTAATTTTTATTCCTTAAAAATTTTGACCTATTTCCCTCATTTTTCTTGTTTTGGTTTTTTGCCTTTTTTATTCAAAGAAAACGCGTAAATCTTTCCAACTTTCCATAAATAATGCAATTTAAAGTTTGTTTATGAACGCAGTCTACTACATTATGTAATTCTAATCAATTTTTAGGAGAAAAATACCATCGGCTTTACATAGAGGACAATTATAAACTTTGTGGCTTTGGTATGGCCTCATGCGATTCTGGTGAAGAATCCATTGATCATGTTTCTTTGCACCATAACCGATGCGTTCAACAATATTTTTGAATTCCCCTTAAATTGATGAGAAAATTACGTGTACTGCCACATTTTTAAAAACATATATTTTTTTATGCCACAAAAACTTAAGATTGGAAAATAACCGCCACGCTCACACGACAGCCGCTTTTACAAATAACTTTCTATGATGCTTTATATATATTTTTCCCCCAACCAAAATCAACAAATCAAACTCTCTCTCTCTAACCTCTCTCTTCCTCTTTCTCTCTAATCTCTCTGCATCCGAACATCGTCGGAGCTCACGCCGGATGCCCGCAGATCGCTGATTTGGAGTTTGCGCTAGCTATGGAGTAGACCAAGCTCTCTCTCTCTATGGAACAACCATCCTCCTCTGCTTTGACTGAAAGCGAAACTAGAGCTACCATGAATACCTATTCTAACGGCAGCAATCTATGGCGTGATTAAAGCAGAAAGCTCTGACGATAATGTAGCCAGAGTTGGAACAGCGACAATGGACGACTGCTAGAACGCTGAAGCTTTCTCTCCATCTCTCTTCGTTGCTGCCTTTCTTTCTCTCTTCGCGTTCCGGTGAGCGACGATGCTGAAAATCTGTGAGAGACATGAGATCCATGACCACGAAGGAGAAAACCTTCGTGGTCGAGCTCCAACAAACTAAGGGAACGGCCGAGTTCCGACGATCTCCCCTCGGCAATAACGATCTCCGGCATGGCATTCCTTTCATGAGGTAGCCAGATCTGTTTTAAGATAAGGTACTTATTCTTCAAATTGATCCTCGTTAATTCCTTTTTTTTGTTTTTGTTTTGTTTTGTTTTTTTTTTTTTTGTTTTTGTTTTGTACCTTTGTTTTAATTTATTAGCTTGCGAGAGAAATTTAGATCTTAGGATCTATTATAATCGATCAAGTTTATGTGCTTTGGCACTTACGTTTTCTTTTAATTTCGTTGATTTGCAAAAAGGTTTTCTCTGTTGTTTATACGTGTGAATTATTATTTCTATTTGCTTTTTGATTTATATGTGTGAATTCAGGCCGAGAATTGTGATTGCTTGCAAGGTAATTCTCTTGCAATTTTACTCTGCTTTGTCACTTTCATCCTCTATTGATTGCATAAAGGATGAAAGTGACAAAGCAGAGTAAAATTGCAACGACAACAACAACAACAACAACAACGACAATAACAATAGATTGGAATTAATACGTTGTTGTGATTGACAGACTAGCAGCCTTTGGAGCTCAAGCATCTTCTCTTCATTGGCGGTTTCAACACCGGACTTCTGTTCTCAACTTGTTGTAAGAGACCTGGCGAGTTTACCTAGTTATCAACTTTTTCTACATAAGCCGATTCCATAGAATATATATCTACTCTTTTTCCCATCCAATCCTATTGAGTTTTTGGCTGGAATTTTTAACACGGCATCTGGAGTCCATTGACAAGGTGTGAGCTTCAGCTTTATCCTTTACGTGTAGCTTTCGGCTTTAGGCTTTATCCTTTTTGCAAACTTCATTGTTTTTTTTTATTTTTTTCATTACTATTAAGAAATGGAGTGGCTGGCTTAGTATGAGATAGTTAGTAAGTTGGGTGCCAACCTAACTAAGATGTGACTCATTATCTTGATGCTTGTTGTCCGCTCGAGTTAATTCATTTTAAAAAAATACAATTAGAATGACATAGTGCCCCTTACTAGAAGTAACTACACAAATGTTCTACTTTAGACATCTCGAGTCTAAAAAATGTATCTTTTTACACGATATTGCTTATGTACCTATCTTTTTAAAATATAACATGTGTTATTAGTTATACCCCTTTCATATATTTTGGGCATATTCTTTATACTTTGGGCACAATATACATGTTAGATTATTAGAATATTCATTGCAGTTGAGCCTTTTTTTTTTTTTTTTGAGTGGGACCTTCCATTTTTTTTAATTGTACCTTCTATTTTTATATGCACGCTAAGTTGAAATCAAACGTTTTTTTTTCCTGGCTTGCCACTTGCACATGAAAATTTCAAACGTACTTCACAATCTCATTTTCCCTCCCATGCTCTCTTTGTTCATTAGGTAACTTGAGCATTTGTCTCTGCTTTTTCTTTTTCTTTTTTTGCATTTGTCGTTACTTTTTCTTTTTCATTGTCATTGTTTTCTTATTATCTTTTTGTTTGCCCTTTTTGCATTATTTGTTGTCGCTTAGTTTATGAACCACAACAATGTGTTTCTATTATACTTTATGCTTGGCGCATGCCTTTTTATTTTATATTGTTGTTTGGTGTATTTTACGTCTTACATATTAGTTTTATTATTATAATTTTTGACGAATTTACAATAATGAAGCTTTTCTTTTTTGTAATTTTATATTTAAATATCAAAGTGAAACCTAGTAAGCGATGCAAATGATGATAATTTTTTTCGCTTTCAGTGAGATATATTTAGTTCATTTTGATAATTTTTGACATATTATGATAATAAAATGTTTCAATTTTAAAATTTCTTTCTATTTATAATAATAAAATTACGTAGAAAAGTAACATTATTCACGATATTTTTTTTTTCTTTTCATGTGAGAATAATATATATATATATATATATATATATATATGTATTAATTTGGTTTGTTTCGAATAGAGCAAATTCCCGTTTTTAAATTTTAAGATTTGATATCATTAATTAAATCATTGACTTTCTATTTTATTTCATCATTCATTTTTTTTTTTTTCTGATTGTTAACTATTTGTTTTCTGTTTTAAAAGAAAACAAGAGGAACTGAGTATTTGTGTTTATCTATTTATTTATTTTTATCTTGCAGCTTCCTATTTTAAACATTCATTATTATTTTTATTTGCTTCATTATTTAAGGTTACAATGTCTTGTAGGCATCATTGTTGACATTTATGTACATAAAGTAATTAGTAGATATTTTAGATTCAAGGTGTTCTATTTGGATATATATGTAAATGACCCTGTTTAAACCCAAGAATGAGAGAAGTAACAGATTTTTGAATTTTTATAAGTAATAGTAGATTTTGAAAAAATTTAAATATAGTAAATATCAATAAAAAGAATTTATTGGTAAAAATTTTTGTATTCTTATTAAATAGATAAGTAAAATTTTTTTTATTATGTATATTTTCTATTTACTGTTATTTACTACAAATCTTTTTAAAACTTTTAAAAAATAAAAATACTATTTACTAGAATTTTTTTCATTTCCTCCCTTTTTTAATTGTCTATGGTTGTTAAGTAAAGGAACCACCCAAGATAAAGATAAAAAGTGAAATGGAGGGGAAGATCTCTGTGAATGTTGCTTGAGGGAATGCATCCTTTTTTTTTTTTTTTTTTCACTTCTAAAACAAATAAAAAAGTAATATCAATCACACACGGCCAATAGTTATTATTGTAAACCTACCTCAATTAACAGAGAATTTTTTGTTCTAGTAAGAAGAACAATATGTGAACACTTTCAAAAAAAAAAAAAAAAAAGTGAACTTAAATCAGATATATACCAAGGATTCTCTCCAAAATTGGCAACGCTAGCTTAAAGAAGCATAATTTGATCAATTTATATTAAGGGGGTGGAAAGCACTTTTTATAAAATTTTATATATAATCTTGAAAGAAAAAGGTCCAAACAAACAGCCGTCTACGCATCCTTTGTTCGCGTGTGGCTCTGTAGCGGACAGAAAACTCGAGAGAAAGAGACAGAGGGTATAGGAAACGGACTGAGAGAAAGAGTTGCGCTCTATAGAAGATTGTAATTGTTGTTTTTCAAAAGCTAGTGGATTAGAGGATTGCCCTCCCGTGGATGTAGATCCTGATTTGATCGAACCACGTAATTGCTGGTGTTCTATTCTTTGTGTGTGATTGTTCTTCATCTGCAATTTCTGATGTTGTAAAAATCTAAGTTTACTTTTGGTCGAAGTTTTCAAGAAGCTGATTTAACAAAAAGTATGAAAAAAAAAAAAGTTATGTAACGGAAGCAAAAAGAACAACATACTCTGAATTAACACTTGGTCATATATTTTTATTAAGGAAAAAATAAGGAAAAAAAAAAAAAAACGTTTACTCAGTCTCCCAAACAGACTTTTTCACCCAAGTGGAGTTATCCCAGCTAAGAAAAAATCCATTCTGTTTGACCAACCAGAAAACAGACACATGTCCGACGTCTCTCTTTGGCTGAAACGCATGCCAAGAAGCAATCAAGTTTCCCCAAAGAGCTTCACAAAAATACAAGGCCTTTTCTTCAACGATCCAACGGTAGTGATCACTTCTGTTGAGTGCTTTGACGCCAAGATTTGTGTGTCTGGAATTACATCGGATCTTCATTGTTGGGTTTGAGTTGTTCTCGTTTGGCAAAGAATTGGTGATGTGAACAATGGCCAAGTGATGATTGTGGTCATCTTTATGGCTAGTATCAAATGGTAGAGTGCTAGTGAGAAAAGTTGCAAGAACAAGGAAGATGAATGAGAAGATTTGACCACTGGCCATCGTATTGCAGAAATACTACTTTTTTTTTTTTCTTGGGTTTCTTTTTGCATAAATCCTTGGAACGTGTTGTACATATTTATATATAGGTTTGAATATAAAAATGGGTTATTATCATTTTAGAACCCATGTTTTGACAAAGTATTAAATTGGTATCATGTTATTTGAAACATAAGAAAAAAGTACCTTATTGTTTTTAAAAATATTATTTTGGCATATTGAATCTATTTACAAAGAAGCCCAAGAAGAACCCAAAAGGGAATAAAATGATGTTTTTAAAATTGGTAAGGTACCTTTTTGATAATTTCAAAACAACATGACATCAATTTTTTGTTTTATCAAAACACGAGGTACCAAAATAATAATATCTTATAGAAAATTATTGTTAGCCTATTTCTTAATAACTTAAGCTTTTTTGAGAAAAATTATAAACTAGGATTATTAATACTAATAGCCCCTAAACTTTAAGTTTTCCATCACTTTGCCTTCTGAACTTTAAAAATCATCGCTTTATTCCTTGAGCTTTCAAAACACCTTACTTTGCCTCTTGAACTTTAAAAATCATAATTTTACCCTTGAACAGTCAAAGCTCATCATTTTGTCTCATATTTTTTGATTTTTTATTCAAATGGAGAGAATTAAGCTCACATGATTCGCATATGGGTTACCTGTAAAAAAAGAAGAAGAGATTTTATCCCTCTAAGTTTTGTTTCATGTTTACACTCTCATTTAATGTTTTTTTATTTGCTTTTATTTAAAAAAGATCTGTATGTAAATTTCTTCTTGATATTGTTTATCGATATCTCCTCATTTTTAATTTGTAGCTCATCTAATCTAGTATTCAAATTCAAATATCGGTGAACAATATCTATTTGTTAAATAAGTTATGCAATAAAAATAAGAAGAAATCTATAGGCAAACCTCTCCTAAATGAGAATTTAGATAAAAAAAGCGTCAAGTGAGAATGTAAATGTGAAACAAAACTTAAGAGTAATAAAATATTATTTTTTTCCTTAAAGGTGACCAATGTGTGAATAACGTGAGATTAATTTCGTTTATTTGACCAGAAAATCCAAAAGTTAGGAAACAAAGTCAGGAGCTTTGATAGTTTAAGGGCAAAATGATGATTTTAAAAATTCAGGGGCAAAGTGAAGAGTTATAAAATTTAAAAGGGTAAAGTGGTGAATTTTTAAAGTTCAGGAGCAAAAATAAAAGAGATCATAAAGTCTAAGGGCTGGTAGTGTTAATAACCTTGTAAATTAATATGATACTAGAATAGGTGGAGGTCATGAGTTCAAAACTGACACTCTTCAAAACATTGTCATCTTTCGGATTGATATTTGCTTACACGATGCAATATTAACCGTCGTGGTGGTATTGCTTTAATTTGTGTGGTTCTATCTTCACTTTAACTTGTAACAAAATTTTCATATCACGTGATTTTTCATCCGTTTAGAAAATGGAATTGAAGTATGATTGATTTAATTTTGTGACGGTTTCCCTAATAATATGTTACCTATTGTTAAGTCTTTATGTCCGTTCATATAACCCGCTTGCTTGTAGAATTGAAAGGAGGTCGATCCACTAATTGTGTCATTGCGTGCTTTTGGTAGAGCCCCCATTCTACCAATTGTTGGCTGTTTAACACGTTTATACCTCTTTAGGAACCAAAAAAAAAAAAAAAGGACCTTCTTCAATGGTTGTCCTCGAAGAAATGAATGTTAATGTACTACTTAAGGTTTGCCGCACATTGAAATAATAACATAATAAATATTGTTCCTTTGAATGAATTCCTAATCTCTCCCACATGATAAGAATACCGGAGTTTGAGATGAATATAAGAAGGAAGAGAGAGACTTTGTACTTGACTATGATGCATTTTTTAACTCTGTAATTTGAGATATGTACAACTAGAATAAGATATGTACATAAATATACTTGTTTTACTTTGTTTTTGTTATTTTATCCTTTTATTTTTAAAAACTATGAAAATTTTGTTCCAATTTCTCTTGTGTGCTTAAAAGAAAAATGAGATGACAAGACAAAATATATTAAGACTAATACTTCTGTGAACAAAATTATTTTTGTTGAATGTAAGAAGAAAAGAAAACCCCACACAATGCTACAAAATAACCACATGTCTAGACCAAGGAGACTGAGGTTAAGGTAGACCAAGTGCGACAACGCGAGAGTTAGGGGAGGTGAATCTGGAATTGTGGGTCATGTGGGGTTGGAAGTACTTGGCGTTGAAGTTTGACATGACGTGTTGTGTGGGCTGGAAGTACTTGGCATTGAGGTTGGACATGTGGTGTGGGGTAAATATATTTTGTGAAAGGGCTAAAGGTGGGGGTGAGGGTGGTGATGGGGGAAGGAGAAGAGGATCTAGTGCGAGGGCTCAATATTAGGGTTGGCCTCTAGGTGTCATGTGGTAGAACAGCGATCTGATGAGCTTGTGTGGCATGATGGGGCTTGGGTGGTCTGTGGGGTGTTGTCGTGTTGGAGCCAATGAGATTTACAAATCTAGTATACTTTTCAAAAGACTATGTTTTATTTTAGGGTTTTGATGTTTTTAAGCGTTTAAAATGATTTTCTAAAACTATTTAACGGTATTTTGTCTTTTTGTCCTATTTTTGATACAAAAGATTGTTAGGATGAAATTTTATCATATGTAACAAATCTTAAGGATATTTTTGTACTTTCAAAAAATATAAATTGAGACAAAAAAATTTGAACTATAAGATATCTTATCTTATCTTATCTTACTACATATAAAAATGTCAATATGCAAATCAATATGCCATTGACACATGGCATTTCATTATTTTCTTTTTTTAAAAGTATTTTATTATAGTTAATATAGCTTTCTTTTCAAATGTGGTCCTTATAAATGTATCTTTCTGTTAGCCTCTTAGAAGTTGGCATACGAGGTGGCTTGGTGAGTTAAGCTCATCAAGGCCATTGCCAATGGCATGGCACTAAGGCATGTCGGTAGGGTGTGACATGGCCTTAGGCCACTCCTGGCTAATTAGGAGGACTAGCACACGATCATGTGTGGCAGGTTGCATACATGTTGCTATACCGAGTTGGGTGGCATAGTTTTGCTATGGGTGGTGACTTTCAAAGGCTGGCTATAGGAGTCCAAGTCTATGTGGCATGGTCAAAAGTTCTTAGGGGCAGTAAAGCGCCACAATTCTTAGATTGGTTCAAAAACTTGGCCAGAAACACATGTGGTTGGCAATTAATAGTGGTTAACAGCATCTGTGCACGTATGCAAGTTCTGTTGGACGTTGATCCTTGTCTGAAGACCATGTGGCTTGTTGGGAGGCCCTGCAGCATGCAAGGCTGACGGTTATCAGCCTTGTCTATGTGTTTGTTGCTGATTGGTTCCAACACATCCTAGGCAATTGAGGGTGTCAACCATCCCTTGTATGGCTTTATATCTTCGGTTTTGAGGAAAGACATGGGCATGCCTTTATCCTACAAGTGTAAACACTTTGTAA
The DNA here is from genome assembly GCA_025403435.1 of Artocarpus heterophyllus. Lineage (NCBI taxonomy): Eukaryota > Viridiplantae > Streptophyta > Magnoliopsida > Rosales > Moraceae > Artocarpus > Artocarpus heterophyllus. The sequence goes on from JAJQZP010000354.1 coordinate 25,298, forward strand.
TCCTTTATTGCGAGAATAATAAAGGTTAGGAGGGGATTTCCTGTATATGTGTGTGTTCCCTTGTGTTTCGATTACGTTGGATTGTTGTTGAGTGTGTTGGTCCCTCTATCTCTTAAGGCTCGTGTGCTTGTGTGTGAGAGCTTGGTTGACTAAGTAGCCGTCACTTAGGCCATCACAGCGGTGTAAATTTAGGTGAAAATTGACTCTGTGAGAACTAGTATCAAAGCCCAATTAATTATTGGGCGTGTGGCTTGTTCAGACGAACGAGTTGAGGGAGAGAGTCTTTCGATTGGAGGACTTTGTTGGTGCTTCGACATTAGACAATGTCACGAGCCTGGCTGTTCAAAATGAACAACAGGCAGACCGAATCTTATCACTAGAGAATGCTCATCGGGACTGGATGAAGGATTTTGAATCATGGTTGCAGACCATGATTGTTGAATTCTCTGAGTTTGTCGCCTCAGTTAAAACAAGTTTCTTGGGTGTTGAAACTAATGTTGTCGTGTTAAAGAAGGCAACAAATAGCCCCGTTTCTAAGTCTGAAGGCGCTGCCTCAAAAGTGAAGGTCCCTGGACCTAAGTGCTTCAATTCCGCTTGGAGTGCGAAGGAACTTGAGAATTTTCTATGAAATGTATAGCAGTGTTTCAAGGCTGCCCGTGTGCCTGATGAGGAGCACGTTGTGATGACTAGCATATTTTTGTCCAAAGATGCAAAACTATGGTGGCGCACTCAGATGGAAGATTATGCAAGTGTAGGTTGGCCCCGGATCGCGACCTGGGATTCCCTGAAGAAAGAATTAAAGGATCAATTCTCACCATCCAATAAGGCACTGGTGGCGAGAGAGTCCGGCCTTAAAAAGTTGAAGCATACTGGTATAGTGAGAGATTATGTAAAGAATTTCAGTTTTTTTTTGTTGGACTTCGAGAACATGTTGGAAGAAGACAAGTTGTTCAATTTCTTGTCTAGGTTCTAGCCATGGGCACCCACGGAGTTGTGTAGGCAAAGTGTAAAAGATCTTCCCTTTGCCATGGCTGCGGCTGATGGTCTTGTTGATTACAAATTTTTCAGTTCATCCACAGAAAGCAAGAGAGGTGGCAGCGATAAGAAGAACAAGTTCCTTTCCTCTAAAGAGGGGAAGAAGAATGATGGCCAGAAAAAGAAGAATAGTGACGAACCAGAACAAGAACACAGGCTGTTTCCTTTGTAATGGCCCTCACCGAGCCAAAGATGGTCCCGAGAAAGAGAAATTAGTGTGCTAATTGCACAAGTCGGAGATGATAGTGATGCCGAGTCTAGTGAAGCCACGAGTCGCATGAACCCCCTACAGTTATTCAATGCCATCACTATGGAGAGACAGACCTAATTCAAGGTTTGTCATATGCGATGGTGCGGGTGAATGGGCAGGAAGTGCATGCAATGATGGATAGTGGTGTCATAAACAATTTCGTATCTCAAAATGAAGCGGATAGACTGGGACTCACTGTGACAAATAATTCCAGCAAGTTGAAAGCAGTGAATTCAAAGGCAAGGCTAATTTAAGGTTTTACAGCGGCCAATCACATCATAGCTCTTGGGAAACTGAGATCAAAATGACGGTTGTTCCACTCAATGATTTCAATTTAATCCTTGGTGTTGAGTTCTTGGTTAAGGCCAAAGTTTCAATGGTGCCCTATTTGCATGGAATTTTCGATGATAAATAGAATTCCCCATTCTTTGTCCAAGCGGTGGATAGAACAACAAAAAGGGAAAGGAGATTGAACTACAATCTTCCAATTAGTTCAAGGTAGGAGTGAAGAAGGGCGAACAGGCTTATGTTTCTGCTCTTGTTGTTGTGATCATGCATGGCAAGTTACATGCATGTAGCTATACTCAAGTTGGGTAGCATAGTTTTGCTATGGGTTGTAACGTGGCATGGTCAAAGTCCCTGGTGGTAGAAAGGCGCCACAATTCTCTGATTGGTCCAAAGACTTGGTCCAAAAAACATGTGGGTGGTGGTTACTAGTAGTTAGCAGCCTCTGTGCGCGTGTACAAAGTCTTGTTGGGCACTGATCCTTGTCTGAAGACCACATGGCTTGCTGGGAGTCCCTACAGCAAGGCTGACGGTTATCCGCCTTGATCGTATATTTGTTGCTGATTTGGTTTCAGCACACTCTAGGTGGTTGGGGTATCAACCGTCTTTGTAGGGTTTTATATCTTTGGTTTTGAGCAGAGACATGGGCATGTCATGATCCTGCCAGTGTAAACACTTTGTAATCCTTTATCGCGAGAATAATAAACGTTGGGAGGGGATTTCCCGAATGTGTGTGTGTGTTCCCTTATGCTTCGATTACGTTAGATCGTTGCTGAGTATGTTGGTCCCTCTAATTCCCATGGGTTGTGTGTTGTGTGTGTGAGAGATTGGCTGACTAAGTGGCAGTCCCTTGGGCCATCACAGCGATATAAATTTGGGTAAAAAATTGACCCTGTGGCACTCTCTGATTGCTACTTTGAAATAATTTCTTCTAAGTTGTGTCCCTGCTTATAGACAAATTTTGTCATCCAACCTCGTCAAATACTTCTCTTCAAATGTGCTACATAAAGAATTTCTATATGAACTTTTCCACAAAAAAACTTGTCTTCCTTTTTAATGTGCTATACTTAAACTTTTTTTTTTTTGCTAAAATAAACTATTGCAAAGATAATAAATTAATAAATAAACAAAATTTTGAAGAAATTCGAGATTTTCGTATCTAAGAAATGTAAAGAATGTACATGCGGAGAAATACTCCCAAAGTAAACTAGAAATCTGAGTTGAAAGTCTGCCTTCATATGATTGTATAGGATATGTACATATATACATATGGGGCCAAAAAAATTGTATCATACTATACGCTCATGAACTAATTACACACGACAACATATTTACCAAAATTTGGCTACCGAATAATTGTAACAATTACTTGTAATCTTTTAGTTGGTCAGCTAAAAGACATACATAACTAACTTTTCCTTTTCAATTACATCACAAAAAATCAAGTCATATGAACTAACTTGGTACCCGAGATTTGGTGAACACAAATTAGATGCCAAGTAGAATTATCATTGCTAGAGAAGACTCCTGTCTCTTTCACCATCCACAAGCAACCATTCCTCTTCATACACCTTACATCATCTCTCTTGGCCTTGAACGCCACAAAACTTGCTTCCTTTATTCCTGGCCATGTCAATGAGCAAGAAAAAAGGGCAGTCCTAATGAAATTAATCTTGGTGGTCCATTCATATTCTTGATGCAGCTCCAATTGTTTGAGACCTTGATCTTGGTTTCTAGACTTGCAATGGACCAAGAAAGTAGGGGAACGTTCCACGGACAAATCATGGATTACGTGAATATGGTATTTGGTCGCCACATCGGCAAAGGCTATTGGCCAAGTCAGACGGAGAAAGAAATGAAAAATTAGGAATAGGCTTGTGGTGATGGCCATGTGAGAAAGAATAAGATAGTAGTGAATGATTTCTTGATGTTGTCTTTGACTTAATATAGATATATGTGAAGGAAATAACCTAATAATATATGATAGTGATGTAGCTTTATTTAGAGAAAAAGATCCAACGCTTTTTTATGTCAAGACAGATTTGGTGTTATATCAATGAGAGTATCAAGAGTTTGGGCTATTTTTGGTAGGATGTTAAAATGAAAAAAGAGAGAAGCGAAAGGAGTAATATTGGTGGTTAATATGGAGAATTGGATTGGGCGATTCAAAAAATTATATACGTTGGAAAACTTTTTTTAGGGACATGTTAGGATAAATTTTTTGTAGTCACACATTGGCTTTTTATAATCATAATCTGAAAATAATAAATAGTAAATAGTATGCTAACTATATACGAATAAGATTTGTTTGTTGTGCAAGTTCAGAATGGTTTGGTTTAGAACTGTAAGATTTAAATTATGGGCTTTAAACTGTGTGGTTTAAATAGTAGTTTTTAGCTGGCGTTTGAAATGTAACGATTTAAAATGAGAATAATGGTATAAAAGGAGAAATGTTCTTCTTTTTTGTACTTTTTGAATGTTCTTTAATAATGATATCATTTATTTTTTAATAAGAAAATGACTGAAATTTTCTTAGATTGTTGAAAAACTACTTAAAAAGCTACCTGTGAATCGAAGGACTGCATAGTTGAAATTGAATTTAATTTCTTTATCTTTGATAACTTCGGGTCCTAAATTCATCTTTGATGATTTTGATGCTAAATGTTATCTTTCTGAAAGGTTACTTGAAATACCGAGACCTGTCAAAATTAAATTTTGATTAGGAGATTGATTAAAATTAAAAATATTCCTATTTTGACATTTTCATATTGAGTTTAACAATTAGAATACATGTTTTGATAAGAAGTCTACTTATTGGTATGCTGATCGATAAGCTAATCATAATTATAAATTGGAAAAGTTGTAAACTAATAAAGTAATATAAAAAAGATCATATTTATACAATTACGAAGATTAAATTAAAGGAAAGCTTGCTCACTGGTATGAAAAAGATCATATTTTAATACTATAATATTGATTTTAACAATTAGAAGCATGATGAGAAGCTTGCTCACTCGGTTAGAAAGATTGCACAGACTAAGGTGAACTAATTAGACTTGAACTATTAATAAGATGATCGGTAATTACAATCAACAAAATTGTGGCTCTAATACTACAGTATTGTCCTTAACAAATAGAAGATTGGTTTTGATGAGAAGCTTGCTCATTGGTATACTCGGTTGGAAAGGTTGCCTAGACTAAGATGGACTAATTAGACTTCAACTATTAATAAGATGATCGGTGGTTAAAATCAACAAAATTGTGGCTCTAATACTATAATATTGTCTTTTCAATTAGAAGATTGGTTTTGATGAGAAGCTTGCTCACTGACATGCTCGGTTGGAAAAGTTGCCTAGACTGAGATGAACCAATTAGACTTCAACCATTAATTAGATTATCGGTGGTTAAAATAAACAAAATTGTGGCTCTAATACTATAATATTGACCTTAATAATTAGACAACTGGTCTTGATGAGAAGCTTGCTCATTAGTATATTCGGTCGGAAAGATTGCCTAGACTAAAGTAATCGGTGGTTGTAATATGATTCACATTTCTTCTTTTTTTTTTTTTAAATAAATCATTACTAATAATATTATCATTAAACATTAAATTTTGTGAAACTAATGAAATTAGATATTAGAGGGTGCTTGGTATTTAGTAATCGGTAGTATTTTTTCTCAACACATTATTATTTTTTTCAAATATCATTATCATTATTACCGATAGTAATATTATTGTTATTATTATCATTAGTTTTTCATATTTTATATTTTTATACTGCTTAAAAAGCATTTGTTTTATTCCAACCGTTCCGATCATATGTATCCTGCGTGGTCGGTAAAATAAGATATGCATAAAATAGAATATGTTGCTTTCTAATTGTTCCAACCAGTATGCATTCCGGACGTTTGTAAAATGAGACGTGAATAAAATAGAATCTGTTGCTTTCCAATCGTTTCAACCAACATGCATTCTGCGCGGTCGGAAAATGAGATGTGCATAAAATAGAACCTGTTGCTTTCCAAACCGTTCCAATGAGTATGCAATCTACGCGGTCGGAAAATAAGATTTGCACAAAATAGAGCCTATTGCTTTCCACCCGTTCCAACCAATATGCATTCTATGTAGTCCGAAAATTAGACAAGCTTTAAAATAGAACATGTTGCTTTCCAACCATTCCAGCGGGTATACATTCTGCATAGTCGGAAAACGAGATGTGCATAAAACAGAACATGTTGCTTTCTAACCAGTCCAACGGGCATGCATTCTGTACGGTCGGAAAATGAGATGTGCATAAAATGGAACCTGTTGTTTTCCAATCGTTCCAACTGGTATGCATTCTGCGTGGCAGAAAATGAGATATGCATAAAATATATACAGGTGCTTTCCAATCGTTCCAATCAGTATGCATTCCACGCTGTCGGAAAATGAGATATGCATAAAATGGAGCCTATTGCTTTCCAATAATTCCAACCGATATGCATTCTGTGTGGTCGCAAAGTTAGACATCTTTTAAAATAGAACATGTTGCTTTCCAACTGTTCCAACCGGCATACATTCTGTGTGGTCGGGAAATAAGAGATGCATAAAATAAAACTTGATGCTTTCCAACCGTTCCAACCCAACCGGTATGCATTCCACGCTGTTAGAAAACGAGATATGCATAACTAAAATAGGACCTGTTGCTTTCCCACCGGCATGTATTCTGCGCGGTTGGAACGGGTTCCATTATTACAAATACATGGTTAACATTAGCAATATCATTACGAATAAATTGTTCAACCATTTTGACCGGTATGCAGCATCCAGCGGGGTCGGAAAATACAATATGCTTAACAAAGTTTTTTTTATTTTCTAATCGTTCCAACCGATAAGCATTCTGCGCAGTCGGAATGAGTTTCAATGTTAAGAATAAGGCAAAGTTTTAGCTTGCCATTTGATGCGAGACTAATTACAAAATTGTAACCTGTGTTTCACAGCATGCACGATTACAAAGTTGAACATATAAACTAATAAAGTAATATCATAAAGATTCCTTTTTATACCATTACTAAAATTAAATTGAAACTTATTATGATAATTGAGATTCTGTGAACCACCGTATTCCATCTGGATGGTCACTTAAGGCATCGATTACAGCTTTGAAGGTATCTCCCAATGCTCAAAATACCTAAACCACAACCACAATGCAATTCACAACTTTCACTACACAGTTCACAATCTTAGGAAAAATGTATACTAAAATGATTTCCAAGACCAACATCCTTTGCAATCTTAGACTGACATTTGCTGCAATTGGAATAAAGAACCAAGCTACAGCATACATCAGGTAAATTTTGATCAATACGGTTAGTTTTATATAGGTGATTCGACCAAATAACTAACCTAATTTAGTTTTGAACTAGAAAAAAAAAAACGTAATTTGGTTTTATCTTTATCGTGAAAACAAGAGTAACCTATTCACATAATGGCCATGATTAAACATCGAAGCCTCTCCTTAATATTCTTATGAATCTAATTACAAAGTATATCGTGAAGCATTTCTGTGGGTCCAAACATTGAAGTTTGAAGCAGGGAAGAGAAAGCATCAAGATGCATAATTTTCATATTCCAATTGCATTAGATTTCTAAACAAATAAAAAAAAAAAAGAAGGAAGGAAGGACATTTCTTTCCTTAATCAATTTACAAATTGCAAGTAATAGTTAAAAAAAAAATCAACGAAGCTCTTGGTTTGATCGCATGAAAAGAATTAAGACTTACATTTGCTGCAATTGGAATAAAGAACGAAGCTAGAACTTACATCAAATAAATTTTGAAAATTTTCTGTTGGGATTCGTTGGAGATGGGAGATCCGCGGCACGGCTCGGCAGGAGATCGGGCTTGGGGGAGCTGTTCGGTCGGAGATGGAGGATTGGGGCGGAAAACGCCCTTGGATAGGAGTGGCATTCGACGCGGAAGAGGGAGGCGGTGGTTTGTTCGGAGGAGGAAGAAGATATAGGAACTAGTGAAAGATTCCCGATTATGCAAGTTCTTTTTCTTTTTTCAGAAAGATTGTTATTAACAGAATTATTTTAAGTTTGAAATCAAGGTTTTTTTAGGCTTTTTGTTGAGAAACACGTGAAAGAAAAATAAAAAAGAAAAAATTGTTATAACAGGGTTAATGTTTTGGAAGGCGTTTGGAAGGGAGGTCACTGATGGAAAAGATTCCTCTAGGTGTGCTTTATTTGTTTGAGATCGGGAAACATCTGCTTCTGTTGCAGATCATCTGCCGCGGACTTGTTTGGTTTAGTAAAGCTGCTATTTTTTTTATATTTATCTTTTTACACCTTTCATTTTAAGTTAATTTAAAAACTATATTTTTTTGTTTTCGATCTCATTAAATATATATCTTCAAATTTGATTTGATACATAACTATGTCCCTTACTTTTATTAATAATTAATTTTGACCTTAAAATGATCAAATTATACTTAAATAAAATATTAAAAAAATAAAATTTCAAAAAAAATATGAAAAAAATAAAAACACACAAAGCCCTTATTTTTAAAGGTGTTCTGTACATTTTCGAAGACAAAAACCTTAGTATCGAGTTTTTTTAAGTATTTGAACTTATCATATTTTTTAATTTGAAGTTATTTTGGTAATTTCTTAGGTCAAAATTGAATATTGATTAAGTAAAAGGTATAAATTTCTATATTAAATCTAATTTGAATGTATAAGTTGAAAAGATCACAAACTAAAAGTATATTGTTTAAATAAACCTAAAATATAGAGTATAAAAAGGTAAATAACCACTTTTTTTTTTTACACAACCTAAAATAAACGCTTTTTTATAAAAAGGTAAATAACCTTCAGATTTGATTTAATACACAAATCTATACCTTACTTCTGTCAATAGTTAATTTTGACCTTTAAAATGATCAAATCATCCTTAAGTAAAATATAAATAAAAACTAAAAATAAGAAAAAAAAATAAAAATAAAAACACACAAAACCCTTATTCTTGAAGGTATTTTATACATTTTCGAAGGCAAAAACGTTAGTATCGAGTTTTTTAAAATTTTTGAAGTTATCTTATTTTTTTAATTTGAAGGTATTTTGGTAATTTCTTATGTCAAAATTAAAGATTGATTGGACAAATATATAAATTTGTGTATTAAATCTAATCTGAAGGTATAAATTTGATGAGATTACAAATTGAAAGTATATTGTTTGAATAAACCTAAAATATTAGGTATACAAAGGTAAATAACCTTTTTTTTTTACACAACGTAAAATAACCTCTTCTTTATAAAAGGGTAAATGACCTTTAGATTGGATTTAATATATAAATATATACCTTACCTTTGTCAATAGTTAATTTTGACATTTAAAATGACCAAATTATCCTAAATTAAAATACAAAAAAACTAAAACTTTAAAAAAGAAGAAGAAAACAAAAATAAAAACACACAAAACCCATATTTTTGAAGGTATTGTATAAATTTTCAAAGGCAAAAATCTTGGTATCGAATTCTTTTTTTAAGTTTTTTAAGTTATTTTATTTTTAATTTAAAGGTATTTTGGTAATTTTTTAGGTCAAAATTCAAGATTAATTAGGCAAAGGTATAAATTTTTGTATTAAATATAATTTAAATATATAAATTTTATGAGATCAAAAACTAAATATATATTGTTTGAATAAGGCTAAAATAGAGAGCATAAAACGGTGAATAACTTTTTTTTTTTAGGTAAGTAAAGCTAGTATTTTGATTCAAAAAAAAAGAAAAAAAAGTAAACACAAGCAGAAAGAAAGCTACTGGCTAGTCAAGGACCGATATTTGGGGCCCAGAGGGGTCCCTCGGTGCATAATGGGAGCAAAAATTACTTTATCGCTTTGTGGGGAAGCAGTACTTGCTTGAGTTTCAAGTTTTCACATCTGCACATTATATTGTCCTATTTTTATGCCAATTCAGAGAAATTTTAATCGATAAAAATAGCAATACGTATGTTCAAGTTGAAGTACTGTATTTAACATAAAAATACGTGTTAGGAAAAGACTACGACCATTTTCTCGCTTCATTCAATGTTGCTTGCTCAACTCTCCGTGGACCTGAAGGTTGTCTTGCCATCGGAGGCTCCTTCCATGTGTGTTTGAATTTCGTTTTCGTCTTTTGTTGTCTATAAAAGGGATGTTTTGTTTTGTTTTGTTTTGTTTTGTTTTATAATTTGTTTATAGTGAGGAGATTTTATTATGTTTTTGGTCCTGTTGTGTAATGACATAGTGTTGAAACGCATAGTCGTTCATGATTTCAGTATACTCTTTGTACAAACAGAGTACTTTTCCTGGTAATTGGAATGCTCAGAAAAACTCTCAGAGTGCTCACCAACTCACTCAATGCCAGATCTATGGCAAATTAGGCCACTCAGCAATCAATTGTTACCGTAAAGACTAATCTCAATTATCAACCTCAGATCCAACCGGTAGCCAACATGGCTCAAGCTCTACGGCACTTCCCTCTGCCTATGGCAGCATCCTCTTCTCCAATTGCTATACCAGAATCAGTTCAAGACAGCTCTTGGTGCATGGACTCAGGAGCTTCTCATCATTTCACCTCAAATCTGGCTGGCTTAAGCAACAGTAATCCCTTCTACGGCAGAACAAGTGAATATTTCCAATATTGGTAATGCCTCCCTTGTTGCTAGCATTGAACCCTTGTGTGTGTGAAATGTTTTGTACACACCTGATATCAACACTAGTTTATAGACTTTTATGTTTCCTGTCAATTGGCTAAAACCACAAATTACCATTTGTACTTTTTAATTCTAGAGCAATGAAACCTTTTGAATTAGTGCATTCTGACTTGTGGGGTGCTGCACCGGTGAATTCTGTCACAGGTGCTCGATATTTTCTTTTGCTTATTGATGATTTCTCTGTTTTTTCCTGGATCTATTTGCTCAAAACTAAAGATGAGACCTATCCACCATTCTTAAAGTACAAAAACATGGTGGAAACCCAATTTGAAGCAAAAATAAAAGCCTTGCAAAGTGACTGGGGGGAGAGTATAGAACTGTTTCCAACTTTCTCCAAGCCATGGGGTTCAAAATAAGCTTGCTTGTCTTTACACTCCTCGACAAAATGGGAAAGTAGAGAGAAAAAATAGACATGTAGTTGAAATGGGACTCGCTCTATTAGCTCATGCTCATGCTCCACGGTCACTTTGGCCCTATGCTTTCCAAACTTGTACTTTTCTTATCAACCAACTTCCCACTTCAGTTGTCTCTAATAAGAGCCCTTATGAAACTCTTTACAACAAAAAACCCAAATATGACTTTCTCAAAGTTTTTGTCTGTGCCTGCTTCCCTTTTTTGAGACCTTATAATGAACATGAACTCCAACTTAGATCAGCCGAGTGCGTGTTTTTGGGTTGCAGCCCTCAACATAAAGGCTATGTTTGTTTTCGAAAGGATATAGGACGTGTATATTTCTCATGGCATGTCATTTTTAATGAAAAATATTTTCCTTATGCTCAATCTTATGTTCCTAGTTCACTCTCTCATTCCACCTCTAATTCACAACTATTTCTTCAAAATTCCTTTACTTCCTTGTCCTCTTCAACTTTCAGTGCAAATTCTTTTCCAAGCTCCAGTTCAACTACCACAGCTAGTTCCCCATTCACACCACCACGCACTCACCCTCTCCTTCTTCTTCTCATTCCACCACTCCAATCCCTACATCTTCTTCCCTTTCCACTGCATCCGACAACGATCACTCATCTATATCTTTTTCTTCTCATTCACATGATGCACATAGAGGTGTTACTAATGTTGCAGGAAATGTTTCATCTATATCTTCTTCTTCTCATTCACATGATGCACATAGAGGTGTTACTAATGTTGCAGGAACTGTATCTCACTTTACTACTGAACAACCAACTCGTGCTTGCTACAGGGAGCCCAATGCCTCTAATGTTCACTCAATGGTGACACGGACTAAGGTTGGAAAGTTTCAGCCTAAAACCTTTGTCAGAACTATGGCTTCTTTCATGCCTCATGATGTGGAACCAAGCATGGTTCAAGAGGCTTTGCAGCATCGTGAGTGGCATAAGGCTATGGTTGACTTTACATTCAAACCATACTTGGAAACTTGTATCACCACCTCCAAATGCAAAAATTATTGGCTACAAGGGGGTATTTAAGCTCAAGCTCAAACCTGATGGCTCAATCGAAAGGCACAAGGCTTGATTAGTAGCTAAAGGTTATCATCAAACCCACAGTCTTGACTATTTTGAGACTCTTAGTCCCGTTGTCAAATCAACCACCATTCGAATTGTCTTAAGCTTGGCTGTGTCCCATGGTTGGTCACTTTGACAATTGGGTTACACAATGCTTTTCTTAACGGGGACTTAGATGGAGAGGTTTATATGACACAACCTCTAGGGTTCTCTAATTCTAAAAATCCACATAAAGCTTGTAAACTCACTAAGGCGCTTTATGGACTCAAACAGTCCCCTCGAGCTTGGTTCACCAAGCTTAGTCATTGCCTAACACAGCGGGGTTTCAAAGGTTCTAAGGCAGACTCTTCCATGTTCATACTTACTTCAGCTTCAACAGTGATCATTATTTGATCTATGTTGATGTCATTATAGTCACCGGAAGTGATGCGGGGTCTTGTCCAACAGTTGATTGCTCGATTGAACCAACATTTTGCCCTTAAAGACCTCGGTTCTCTGTCTTATTTCCTTGGCATTGAGGTTACAAGATCTGCTCATTCCCTTCATCTCTGCCAACAGAAGAACATTACAGATCTCTTAAAATAAATTTAAGATGTGGGATGGTAAAGCTCATCCTACTCCTATGTCCTCTAGTCCAAAGTCATCCTTGTATGATGGACAACCTCTCCCCGATGCTACTATTTATCAAAGTGTTGTTGGAGCACTCCCGTATTGCACTTTTGACTCGTCCGGAACTTACTTTTACGATAAATAAAGTCTGCCAACTCATGCATGCTCCCACTTCCACTCGTTGGCAAGCAGTAAAGAGAATCTTATGATATCTCAAAGGTACAACACACTTCGGACTCACTCTTCAGGCTTCTAATGAACTTTCCTTAGTGTAATGTACAGACGCTGATTGGGCTAGCTGCCCTGACAATCGACGGAGCATTAGTGGTTATTGCAGTTTTCTTGGACCAAATCTTATTTCTTGGTCTTCCTTGAAACAGAAGGTTATGTCTCGTTCAAGTGCTGAATCCGAATATAGAGGTCTTGCTAATGCTGCAGCAGAGGTTACTTGGATTGAGTCAGTTTTAAAGGAACAGCAGGTTCAACTTACTTGACCCCTCTTCAATTGTGTGACAGTGTCAGTGCCACTTATTTGGCGGCGAACCTGATTATGCACGCACGACAAAACATGCGGAGATCGATTATCATTTCATACGTGAACGAGTTGTGAATCATACTCTTTGCAGTGCCTACACTCCCTCTGAAGACCAGCTTGCTGATATCATGAGTAAAGCACTTCCACTCAACGGTTCTTAAGTCTTCGCAGCAAGCTCACTGTTCTCACCCGACCAATGAGATCGAGGGGATGTTAAAACGCATAGTCGTTCATGATTTTAGTATATTCTTTGAACGAACATTTCTTGCTATGACACGTGTATAGTCATTGATGCAATTGTACCCATTACACTGTATAGAAACTTTACACAATTGTATATAGTAATGAAATTCCTTTGCTCAGACCAACTGAGGCATTCCACAAACAGAATACTTTTCTCTTCCTTCTTCCTTTACTCTTCTGCATGTTCTCTGCCCTCACGGTTTCTATTTCATTGGTGGCTTCTCCACTTTTCTAAGTCGGTTGACTGTCTAGTCTGCTAGACTTAATTCTATGTGGTGTAGTGGATGGCCTTAATTCTATAGGTCTCTTGAACTTGAGGGATGGAATGTTTCCATTTACTACCAAGATACTTTTGAAAGAGTTATATGTATACCCAGTATTTAGGGGCTGTTTGTTTTGAGTACTCTTCGTACTTAATGTATTTAAATTTAGATTCGAGTATCAAAAATTCTTTACATACGTATTTGTTTCCCTCAAGATCTGAATTTTTGAGTATCAAGAATCTAAATTTTTAGAGTTTTGACTCCCCTAAACTTTTGATACTTGGATATCTCTGCTACAGAAAAAAACTGAAATTTTCTCTCTTAGGGGGAAAAATGATAATTTCTTCATTTAATATCCAATTGAGATGATTCTTTTTCCATTATGTTCTTAGTGAATAGAGGAATAAATTAAGATCTATATTGCATATTTTTTAAGATTATTAACATTAAGATTTTATTAGATTTGTTAATAGATCAACATACTCTTTGTACAAACATTTCTTGCTATGACACGTGTATAGTCATTGATGCAATTGTACGCATTACACTGTATATAAACTTTACACAATTGTATATAGTAATGAAATTCCCTTGCTCAGACCATCTGAGGCATTCCACAAACAGAATACTTTTCTCTTCCGTTACTCTTTTGCATATTCTCTGCCCTCACGATTTCTATTTCACAGGTGGTTTCCCACTTTTCTAAGTCGGCAGAGTGTCTAGTCCACTAGACTTTATTCTATGTGGTCTAGCAGATGGCCTTAATTCTATAAGTCTCTTGAGTTTAAGGGATGGAATGTTTCCATTTCCTATAGAGATACTTTTAAAAGGGTCATATGTGTGCTCAGTATTTAGAGTGCTAATTGGTTTTTCCGAACTTGATACATGTTTTTTTCTTTTTTTGTGCCTTTTATTTGAAGCTATAAGTAGATTCGGTCTATATCCATGGTTGCGCCTTCTTGTGTTTTGGAGTCATTTATGCATTAGTGTTTGTATCTCTTTGATTTGATACGAAATTTCTTTTTAAAAAAATACTATTATTTTCAAGATTTGGAAACTAATGCAGTAGGGCATTTATAACTAAGTATAAAGACTATATACACCCTTTTAAAAAAGACAGAATAGTATTATAAATGTCTTTTTAGGTAAGGCATTACACTTACAGGTTTCGTTACATCTAATTAAAATCACATTAAAACAAAGTACATGTAAAACAAAAGTTTTTAATGACAACTAAAACTTTAATGGTATGTGGTAGAAGTCTTGTATGAATATTAAAGGTAAAGTAAACTATTACATGATAAAAAAGCAAAAGAAGATAGTATTCATGTAGTTTTTCCATTTAAAAACACATCATATGCAGATCTTTCCCATAAACCTGCAAGTAACGATTAGATTCCATATGCCAAACACATGATATTGATAGATAAACTTCATGATTAATGGGCCATTTTCTTTTTTGGAAATAAAAAAAAAATATTTCCTGTTAATTTAAAACAAACACAAAATTAGATGCAAATTGTATCATTTTAGATGGGAACAAAAATATGTAACGGAAAAATCATATTTTTCATGATCATCTATTAAACCTCCAAAGTTTCCAAGTCATCAAAGAGAACCATTCATATATAATGACTCACTTCATAACTTGTAAAACAATACATTTTTTTTTTTTTTTACTCAGTCTCCCAAATAGACTTCTTGACCCAAGTAGAATTATCCCAGCTAAGAAAGAACCCATTCTGTTTGACCAACCAGAAAACTGACCGTTGACCGTTGTCTCTTTTGGGCTGAAACGCATGCCATGAAGCCATAAATCTTCCCCAAAGAGCCTCACAGAAATACGAATCTCTTTTTTCAACAATCCATTTGTAGAGATCTCCACAGCCGAGAGTTTTGACACCAAAATCTTTTTGGCTTGAGTTGCACCGGATCTTCATTGGGTTTGAGTTGTTTTGAGGCAAAGAATTGGTGATGTGAACAATAACCAAATGATTTTGGTTATGATCTTGATTGTAATCATGATCATGATCATGTTGAATAGATGTTAATGTGGTTGTGAAGGAAGTTGCAAGAACAAGGAGTATGATGAAGAAGATTTGAGAATTAGTCATGATAAAAGTATTTGTATGCTTTTTCTGGTCTTCTATCCCTTATGTAGATATGCCCTTTTGTATGCAACAGGAGGGAGTGCATATTAATATTAATTATCCCAATAGTGGAATTTGGTTTTGACTACTATTTGGTAGGCACAAAGTTACAATTAGTTTATTTAATTTCTCTTTTGAAAATAGTATAATAATTTTATATTATAATAAAGACCGTCTTTTATGATTTCTATCTTCAATTTTTCTTGTAATCATTTGTGTATCACGTTTGTTTTTGAGTGTTTTTGAAGAAATTGTTGATATATGTATATTTTTTTTTTTATTTTGGCTGAAGAATGATGAAAGCATTTTTTTTTATGGCAATCTTCTCTCATAGCATCTTAATATATCAGAGAGACTGAATGTAAATTTTTTTTTTTTATTTGGAACGTAATATGTTTTCATATCTTAGTTTGTAGTTGAATTTTTTATTATTTTTTTTCCGAAAAAAGAAAATAAATATGCTTAATTTTATATCTTCAAAAAATCGAAAGTAAAATAAATGTCGGCTGCCCCAAAGAGACGAACTTTTTATACCGTTGAAGAAAATAAAAATAAGAATTTAGCCAAAAAAATTTGCAGATATGATTTTTTTTCTTAAGAAAAAAAAGATTAGGATTGTATTTTAAATGGTTAGATTTATATTAGGCTTTTTCAGTTTTATATTTTTATGTTTTACAAAGTTTTAACCAAATTTAATATTTAAAAACATGAATTACTGATGGTTAAACAAAAAGACCAAAACTGCTTTTGCTTTTGCTTTTTCTTTGATAGTGATCATTATATTTTTAAAAGGACTGTGTTACACTGCTTTTGAAACTTTTTTTTAGGGAATTTGAAACCTTTAGAACTAATGTGTACATTTTCAGTTTTCCTAAAAATCTTTTTCTGGGCCACATACATAAATACAATACCATGTACATGCTTATTGCACATCTTTATTATATATATTTTTTTCTTTTAAGTAAAAATATCTTCTCTTCAGTAATAACTACTTTAGACCAGTATTAAAAAAAATATAAGTGAAAATTTTTAAATAAAGCTTATCTTTGTCCATTAAAGTCATAGATTAAGATCATTTGTCTAATTTTTGATGTCCTTAATAGAACAAATTAGGAATCAAATTAAGGGGGATTTTTATAGATAAAACAAGTTAGGAACCAGGCTCTTGCCAAACGGGACAAATTAAACAGAATAATATATATAGGGATAGACTTTATTCGTCACACCAAAAAGGATAGAATAACAAATAGGCCCCTAATGATTCTCCGACACACAATATCATCACCAATGTCGGTATGATATCTAAAAAATCCCCAAAAAATAGTTTGTGGCCTGTAATTTATAAGACAAAACGTCGTCTTTTGATTTTTTTTGCTAGTGACAAAATATCAAAATTCATTTCAACTAGATCAAAGACTAATTAGATGAATTTAGCTGCACACATGTCTAAGTATGTTTGTTTAGGAAATCAAGATGACATCTATCAAAAGAAATAGATAGCATCTAAGAAAGAGTTGAAATAAATTCTGTATTACCACTCCTCGTAACAGTAGTTACAACTATAGCTTGGCAATAAATTTATACTCTTGCCAACTAGCCAAAAAGATTATACTCTGTCTCTAATATTTGGGTTTGAAAATTAGGGTGGTTTTATTTACGCCCTCCACTATATTATTTACACCCTTTGGAAATAAATTTTTATATTACAAAAAAACCCTTTAATAAAATGACAAAAAGGACAATTATAAATGACCTAATTACATTATTAAATCTTTTTTTTAATAAATAGAATCTAATGATACATTTTTTCTTTCCAAACACACCTATATGTAACAATAAAACTCTAATTTTCATCATGCAATGACTATTCCTAAAAATCATATGGAGGTACATTATTTTTTTTTTTGTTATTTACCATAATTATTCCTTTGCCTTCTTTTGTTAATTGCTGGAAGAAAGACAAGAATAGATCAAAATAGGCTATGTCGAAAGCAACAAGTTTGTGTGATTGTTGAATTAATCCAGCATCGTCGATTGTTTATTAATTTGCTTTTTTTCGGTTAATAATCCACGATCATCATAATTTGCTTTAAGTTTGTATTCTGTATTACCCATAAAATCGTTCTTTTTGTCATTGAATTAATTGCTCTAATTTCACAGGTGTAATAATAAATAAATAAATAAATAATATACTTTTTAGAAACTATAATTAGTAGATATAATATTTTTTTAAAAAAAATTAGTGAATATATTTAATTTTTAAATTAAAAATTTCTTTTATGTATGGAAATATTTCATGCCTAAAGCTTCAACATAAAAAATTAAAAAAATAGAGAGATAGAAAAATAAGAATATTAAAATAATGAAAAAATGGTGGGCGTGAAAACAAATGAAGTGAAAGGAAGTAATAATATTAAAGATAGTTTTGAAACTATAAGAGGGTGCAATAAGTAAATTAAACTATTTCAAAATTATAAGAAGGTGTATTTAAAAAGAGGGTACGAAGAGAAAAAAAAATGGTCTATCTATTTACACCCTAAAAATTATTATACACTACAAATTGGAGGTCGGTTTCTTGACATTGATGATAACTCTATTTTTGAAAAAGGCAGGATTGATTTCACATTTATTTCAGATTTATTATACAAATGAACGAAATATTGAAATGCTATAGCTTATTTTGACTAAATTCATCACAGTTCCCGGGATTTGTTTTTAGTTTTGCATGTTTGTGAAAAATTAATTAAGAATCCACTTCACAATCACATGCAAGATTTATGGTACTGAAGAGACATGAGAATATTGATCAAGGAAAATTTGTCTTGTACAATATCTTATTCTGTTGACCACCACAAGTTTCGGAGTATGCTTTTCTTAATTGGATTGCTTTTCACCTAATAATTGACTGCATTTTCAAACTTCTCCGTTTCTAAAGAATTTGACAATTGACACTCTAGGATCTCGGGTCAATAATATACACCTTGCGTTTTGAATTAATTATAATTACATCGCGTGAGCTTTAATTTAATTAGACTATTCTAATATTTTACTCAAATACATTGACCAAAACAAAAACCTTTGTTTTTCAGTGTTGTGATCCTCGGAATTTTTCATTAATTTCTGAGGGTTTTATTAAATGGAAATATTCATAAATGCCTTCTCTTCAAAGTGTAGTGTAACTTAAACAAGTAATATGAAGAGTAATATAGCACAATTTTTTTAAATGTGACATCAATAAAGGTATTTGTTGATGCTTACGGAGGTCCGGCGTCAAATCAACACCACTTGCAGCCGCGCACAGTGTCTAGCTTTTCCCGGCTCGCCTCTGCCCGGTCGGGTGTACCTGTAACAAGAGGAGGGACGCTTCGGAGGGAAGAGGAAAAGGGTCAGTCAATAGACAAAGGCTTTTCGATGCTCAAGGCAAGGGCTGCTCGACAGAGGACAATAACTTGTTAGGTGAGAAGGAGCATCTCTCTCTAGAATACAATAAATGCATCCTATTTATAGGCTCCCATTTGGACCGGGTATTAGGTGGGTTTTGCCCATAACCCGGGTGTCACATCAAGGCATGTCAGGCAGTAGGTGACAAATGTCACGTCCCTCCATCAATGGATTGGCCTCCATCAGACGGTGAGTTGTTTGCCATTTGTTGGCCCGTGGTGGCGAGTAGCAGTCCACTTATGAATGAGAATAATCTGACCTGAGCTGATACATAGCCCGAGGTGCAACCCTAGAGGCCCTGAGAAGCACCTCGGATGCAACGTCCATTGTCGTCAGGGCTGGTAGCTTACTCCCTGGTAGCTCCGTCGAGCTGTTTGGCCGACCACCCGGAGTTCATCTCCTCGGCAGTGGCGCCGAGCTCACCCTCAACATTAGCCCCCCAGTTCACTTGGTCGGTGTCTGACCGGGTGGACTACGCTGAATGGGTGAGGTCAGCTAGAGAAAGAAGACCAAAAGGCATTCCAAAGTGGTGTGAGACGAAAGGTCGCGTAGATCAACCGAGGGACACATGTCGCTCTGCGGCTGACTAGTCAGGTGTAATCATCACGTCTTTTTGTTTTTTACGCCCAGATTTCTCACCTGAAATGCCTATAAATAGGGCCTTTCTTCCTGTCATTTTCACGCGATTAAGATCAAATTTTGCATCTACGAGTTTTTAGCTGCCGAGCTATAGTTTCTTAGATCAAAAACTTCAAGTTCTTTAACTTTCACAGCCCGATCAGGTAACTTCTCGAGAAGCACAAAAAATGAGTGACGTGTCAGATTCTCAGAATGTTGACATTTCCTAGTCGGAAAGCAGCCCAAAGGCCAGCTCATCCACCGTTCAAGTTGATATCGAGAACGTGTCCCCAGAGCAGGACGGGGTTGGCTGACTTGAATAAATATTGAGGGTCGACTCCCAGACAGTCCCCGAGCAGGAGTTCCTCGACTTGCTAGATAGGGAACGCCTGGTAAGGCTGTGTAGGGGCGAAAATCCTTACATTGGAGCAGCAACCACCGCAAGCTCTTCCTGAGTTACAGCCTGGGAGCGAGCTAAGCTGAAGGCAGCCGGCGATGTTCCGAGCACATCCGGCCAAAATTCTAGGGCCCCTGTGTAGGTCGCGGACAGGATTACAGTGGATATCTCCGACGAGGAGCAGGCGGCCGAAGAGGTAGAGGGGGTAGAACTGCCCGAAATAGAAGAGGACGAGTGGGTCTGAGTCACCTGGGTCTAGGGGGTGACTACTTACAGGGTAACCTAGCCTGGCCAGACTTCGACAACAGCCTACACCAGCGCCATAACAGAATCTCAGCTGGAGGACTTACGTGTCGAGTTCAACATCCCAGACGACGTGATCCTTATCATGCTCGAGGAGAACGATTCACCCCTGGAGCCGCTCGAGGGGTGCATAACGCTCTACGTTGAGTTTTTCAGGGCTAGGCTATGCCTCCCGTTCTATCCATTCCTCCGTCGGGCACTTAACGATTTTAATGTGTGCCCGACTTAGCTTAACCCAAACAGTTACAGGTCGCTGATCAGAATGTACATGTTATGGAGGTACCATCGGGCAACTGAAATGCCGCTGGAAGCATTTAAACAAGTGCATAAAATGAAGAAGCTTCCTCGGTAGTCTGGGTGGTATTACATCACTGGTTTCACGAAAGACTTCATTTTGGGCAACCCCGACTCGAAAAAAACTCTAGAAGTACGAGTGGTTCTATGTAGGGGCAATTATTTAGCCCAAGCTGGTGAGGCCGTCCCTACTGACCAGCTTGTGCTAAGGATGGTCAAACAAAGGCACGTGTGGTCTAAGAGGCCTTGGGCACTGAGCCATGTGATCAGGGCTGTCGAAGACCTGTTCGAGAAGCCAGAAGCAACTAGGTAGCAGTTCTTCCTGCTCAGGAAGGAGACTCTTTCTGGTTATGGCTAGTTCAAGGAACCCAGTAGAATAAATCCCCCACTGACTCATCCTGCCCGGTCGGCCAGGCAGGTGACAGTCGCAAGGCCTGGCGCCATGGACTTCCCAGTACCAAGCATTTCTCGATCCGAGTGGCCAACGAGGGAGCCATCATCATTCAGTTTCGATGACTCGTCGAGTGGCTCCTTCGATGTGGGGCCACCCATGGAGGACGAGGACCTCAAGGACGTGATTTGGCTCATTAACCCGTCTCGCCAGCTCCAGATCAGAGGTTAGCCTGAGTTTTTTTTTTTTTATGCCGACTTGATTTTGACTTGGGGAGATTTTGGCTTGCAAAAATATCTTCACGGTCGAGCATAGCTGCTGAGAGGCAAGCTCTTATGGAGAGCCTCAGGAAAAAGAAAAGCAAGGCCGTGGAGGTCGGGAAGAAGTGCAAATGAACTATGAGGACAGAGTTTCCTCTACGACCCGAGCAGGTACCCACTACAGTCCAAGAGTAACCACCCCAGCCTCTGAGGACCAAGGCTTCGTCGAGTGAGACCCCGCCTGCCGACGCTGCCACCGTGGTGTCTTTACAGGACCCCTTGAGGAGACGCCTGAACTACTGTCGGACCATTCTGGAGCGTCTCAAAGATGTAATGCCCTAGGAGGACTTTTTGGTGAACCTCTAAGGGGATAATTTCCAGGGCCTGTCTAACGCAACCTTCTACTTTGCCGCCACTATAAGTGCTTGCCAGCCTGAGCCTCTTTAACCTTTCTTTTTGGTGAGCGCTAAAGCTTTTTTTCTTCCTTCCTTTTTGATATATCCTCAAACAAGTGCCTTCTTGCACATGGTCTACTCAACCGGGCTTAAAGAACTCAACAAGGAGAAGGAGAGGCATAAGAAGACTTTCCTCGACAAGTTGGAGGTCAAGAGGTAGCTCGGTAGTAGGAACATCAAGCTTGACCAAATCAAGATGTCTTTCTCTCGAGCCGAAGAGGAAGCTCGAAAGGCCAAGGATGATGCCGTTCAGGCCAAGGCAGAGGCCGAGGAGGCATTAAGGGAGGCCGGGTAAGCAAAGGACGAGACTACCTCTATCAAAGAGTAGCTGATGGCTCTATAGCCTGAGCACTGGTGATTTTTGGAGGAGCTCCCCGACCGTCTTGCATAAGTTGTGGAGGAATTCAAGGCATCTCTAGAGTACACCGATTACTACTACTTCAGTATGACAGACCTCTGAGATCATCTGATCTGGCAGCACCCTGAGGCTGAGGGCTTTGACTGGTCACTCATAGTCGAGCCAGAGCAAGGCGTTGCTTAGCAACAGCAAGGCAAGGAGGTTGTCGAAGTGGATGGCGGCGAGAAGGTTGTCGAAGTGGACAGCGACGACAACAGGGACGAACAGAGCACTGGTGGAAGTGCAGGCGAGGAAGGCGGTGCTGGGGATGGGACCCAGGCTTAGGCCATCATTTTCTTTTTTGTTGTTTTGTTTATTTTTTAGCCGGGCTCGGGAGTTTCCCGGTTAACTGTACCTCCCCACCACTACTCATTAATATATTTTTGTTTCCAAGTTTAACGCTTCTTAGATTTTTGTGTATATTATGTTTTATCCCAAGTACGATTATTCTCTGAGATATATTTTCAAGTTTCTGGATGAGGGGTTTCTCGGAAACATAGTTAAGCCTTCGTTTTCGTCGAGTTAGCATAGACCTCGGTATCGAAATTGAATTAGGAATTCCGACAAGTTGGATACTCCTCGGGAGGGGCATTCCTAAACTATGTTTTTCGAGCTTCTATCTTTTCAATTTATATTGATGCCAAGTGTGTTGTCACAATAATTACCGAGTTAATCCGAGCAGGGAAGGTATCCCTGTTTTCTTGGTTGGGCAGAGCACAACGGCATGTAAATATACTACCCTGTCATTACCGAGTTAATCTGAGCAGAGAAGGTATCCCTGTTTTCTCGGTCGAGCAAAGCACAACGGCATGCAAATACCCTACACCCTGTCGCCCCCCTAGACTTGTTTAAGTTTGAAGAAACTTTGCAAGTCTAATATTGGTTGGGCACATAACTGTGCTAGGCGACTCATTGGGTGGTCTGCACGGTGATAGACTTAACAATTGGCGAGGTACCGATCAGCCTCCAGTCCGGTTAATAGGATGACTCTTCCTTTTCAGGAGTTGTTGTCTAGTCCTCCGGCATGGAGTTATGGTATCCCTCTTCGGGTCTGGTCATTTCCTTTAAACACATTGCTTAATAGAATGGTGTAGGAAATTTACCTTTCATTGATGTGTAGTATTTACATCCTAGTCCTATTGAATAAGTCTAGTTACAAAAACAATTATAGCCAGAGGTCAAAAAAGGTTTCTGGCATTGATTTAGCAAAAGAATCTTTTAAGGAGCTCGGCATTCCAGGGATGGCTGAGCTGGTTTCCCTCCATGTCGGATAGTTTGTACGTGCCTGATCGAATGATGTCGATGATCCTATACGGCCCATCCCACTTTGGACCAAAAGACCCTAACCCGGGCTACTGAACCGTGACCTTTTTCAGTACTAAATCCCTGATTTTGAAACTCCTTGGTTGGACCCGTTTGTTGTAGTACCGAGCAATGACTTGATTTCGAGCAGCATTGCAAATTGCAGCCCGATTCTTTTTTTCTTTGAGTAAGTCTAGTTCGGACATCATGACCTCGGCATTCCGGGTTTCCTCGTAGTGTTCAATCCTGAAGCTTGGCAATCCCACTTCGGCCAGAATGACAGCTTCTACCCCATACACAAGGGAGAACGGGGTTTCCTCGGTAGCTATTTGGGCAGTCATTTGGTAAGCCCAAAGTACTTTTGGGAGCTCGTCGATCCATGCTCCCTTGAGGCCTGCGAGCTTTTTCTTCAAGTTGTCCTTGATTGTTTTGTTGACTGCCTCTACTTGGCCGTTGCTCTGAGGGTAGCGCGAAGACGAGAAAACTTTTTTGATGCCGAGCTGCTCGCATAGGCGGAGGAGACTAGAGGACTTAAACTGTTTAGCGTCGCCGGTCACGATCGTGTGTAGGATTCTGAACCGACAAATGATGTTCTTCCATATAAAGCTGTATATTTTGCTTCGGTCATATTGGTGCACTGTTCTACTTCAACCCATTTAGTGAGGTAGTCTATTACCATGATGCAGTACTTAAATTGTGATCAGGCTTGAGGAAGGGGTCCGATCAGGTCGATGGTTCAGCGTGACGTCTAGGCATCCTTGTGAATTGCTGACATTTAAGGTATTTTTGTGTAAAATCTTTGCAATCCTGCTCTATGGTCGGCCAGTAGTAGTCCTATCGAAGACATTTTTGGGCTAAGAATTGCCCCCCAGAATGGTTACCTCATAGGCCTTCGTGGATCTTCTTCATCAGGTATTTGGCTTCTTGGGGCCTATGCACTTTAAACATGGCGTGGTGTAGCCTTGTCTATATAATTTCCCACCGATCATCGAATACCAAGCCGAGCTAGTGCGTATCCAACATGACTCTTCTCGATCGTCGGACAATTCGGTTGTGGTCAGGTATTGGATGATCGGGTCCATCCAAGTGGTCTCGAGTTCCTCGGCTATATTCACCACTTCTCTGTGTATGCTTGGCTCTGCCAACCTTTCGATGGGGACCAAAGCCAAGTCGCTATTGCCGAGGCCTGAGGATAGCCAAGCAAGGGCGTTGGCTTCTGTGTTTTCTGACCTGAGGATCTGCTTAAACGAGTATGACTTAAATTGTCTGAGCAGTAGCTTGAACTTTTGTAAGTATGCAGCCATTGAGTTCGTTCGGGCTTGGAATGCCCCAGTGACTTGTTGGATGACAAGCATTTAGTCACTGTGAATGAGTATGCGGTCTACCCCAAGATCTCTGGTGATCCAAAGTCCAGCCAGGAGTGCCTCGTACTCTACTTCGTTGTTTGAGGCCTTGAAGTTGAACCGGAGTGCATAGGTCACCTTGTATCCATCTGGGCCTATTAATATCAATTCGGCACTTGGTCCTTCTACATAGGAAGATCCGTCAACAAAGAGCTTCCGTTCTGGCTTTGAGGCACCACAATCCTCGCTGCAACTGGGGGCGTCTAGCACTCCTACTGGTGCCTTATCGACCAACGGCGGGCCTCGTTTAGTATCAGTAAATTTGGCGATGAAGTTCGCCAGGGCTTGAGCCTTGATGGCCGTCCTGGGCACAAAATGAACATCATACTGGCCGAGCTCCACCAACCACTTAGCCATCCAGCCGGATATTTTCGGGCTCTAAAGGACTTGCTGCAGAGGGAACTTGGTTAGAACCTGTACGGTGTGGCATTGAAAGTAGGGCCGCGGCTTCCGAGCAGAAGTGACCAATGCTGTGACACCCGTTATTCTCCTAAGGGTATTAAGGTAATTAGATTAATTACCTAGTATATATATAAAAAAAATCAGAAAAATCTCTCATAATTCGAAACTCTCTCTCTCTCTACTTTCTCTCTTAAAAAAATTCTCTCTCTCTCCTCAAAGATCGTTTGAGATTTCGGCATCCGTTTTCGACACCTCCCGCACCAATGGAAAGCTCTCGACGAGCTGAGTCCAACGAGGTGCCGCGCCGCCCAAAACGCCGCCGGAGGAGACCACACGCGCCGCCCAAAGTGGCGGCAAAACCCATTTCTTTCCGACGAGATATCTTCGCCGTCCGACGTCCGATCGACGTGATTCTTGTTCCTACACGACCACCGTGATGAGAGGAACAAAACCCACCCTTGGTGGCAGCTCAACAACCGCCGGATTGCTCCGCCCGTCTATTGCCGCCGTGCACCGCCGCCCCCATGGTGGAACTCTGCCTTGCCGGAGGAGGTGACTGACACCACCCCTCCCAATGAGTTCAGAGGATCAAGGGGAGTAAAACCCCTCGATCAATTGCACGAAGGAGCCGGTTTCGCCGGAGAACGGCCAACGCCGCCGTCAACCGCCGCAGGAGTCCTCCGTTTTGGCTCTTCCCAGCCACGTTTCTTCAAATTGGATGAGGGGAAATGCTCATAGGAGGATGGGTAGCAAAAGCCCTCAGCCAATTTCAGGTTTCCATCGTCGGAGAATCAAGATCGGAGCTCATCCATTTCTACCGACGTTGTACTTCACGACCCGCTATGTTAGAGGCAGAATTGGGTGAAATTGACCCCGCCATTGGACTCAGAAGGGTCGAT
Source organism: Artocarpus heterophyllus (assembly GCA_025403435.1). Lineage (NCBI taxonomy): Eukaryota > Viridiplantae > Streptophyta > Magnoliopsida > Rosales > Moraceae > Artocarpus > Artocarpus heterophyllus. The sequence goes on from JAJQZP010000354.1 coordinate 51,445, forward strand.
TTAGGGGGGGTAGGCCCGAGCCCAGCTGCCAACGGACCCCGATTGACGCCGGTCAACGACGGTCAAAGTCGGTCAACGCCGGTCAACGGTGGTCAACGCCGGTCAACGGCCAGTCAAAGGCCAAATGGATTTTGTGATCCGGACCTCCGATCGAAGATCCGAGACCGCCTCCCGACTCGTTTCGATGCTCTGGATGCAATGGTGACCTCCGTTTGAGCAAATTCCACTCCGATAAAATCATCTGGTACCGACTGCACGCGAATCGAGGCGATTCAAACAGCAGTATCGAAGTCCAGAATGACTGTTTTCAAGAATGTATGATCTCCAGGAAGCATTCCTAGCCATTCATAGTCGCTCGAGGAGCACTACAGAGGATGCTTCGTAGATACAGCGAGATACAACTGGATCTGTTTTGCTTGGAGTTCAAGATCAAGGGAGTATGGAGCTAACGTTAATTGATTCCAGGATTAAGAGACTGTTGATAAGCTTGAAAGGTAGGGATTCTCTTACTCATGTTTTGTGAGGTTTTTATAGAATTAAAATTGATTGTTTTGCCGCAATATATATATATCTATGTTGAACTGATATTATATGAGTATCACATATGAAACTATGACATGGACTCGTCTTGTATTGTACGGCGAGGAACATAATGAATTGACACATGTTATAAATTGAGAAGCATGGTTAGGAAAATTAACTCTATTAATAATGATTCAATATAGAGAAATTGTGAAGACATGAAGAGGGCGACGGTTACGTCCTTGGGCATGAATACCCTAAAAGGTAAAATAGGGGGAAGGCGATGACGCTTCCTTGGGTTGAAAGTCCCAGAACACACTGTACAGGAATCGATTTGGTGAGGACTCGGGGCTTGATGTCCCCTCACCGGAACACCCTTGGAATGTTTATAGGGTGATCAAGTGCGCCCATTTGGGTCTCGATGAGTTGAGTGATACTCAATTTAACATGGATACCTAGGAACAATGATGATTGGTAATATTTGTATAAATGTGTAATTATGACACTTGGTAATGATTAACTACGGTATCCATAAGATGTGATCATAATAAACCTCATAATCTGGAATATGATGTGACTTACTAACCATGCAGATTTTAATGTGGTAATGATAAAACCTAAAGGTGAGTAATGGCTTTCTCTACTGAGCATAGTGTTGCTCATTCCCTTATGTTTATATCTTTTCAGGACTCACTAAGTGTGAGGTGGCTACGAGAAATATAGTTGAGGAAGTGATGTAAGCTATATTACATTGGGACTGCTTCAATCGTTGAGAATGTTCTTCATGATAATGTAAGCATCAATTGTTACTTTCTGTGACTATATTACAATGTGTTGAGGGTTAAAATGATGATGACAACAGTTTATATTATTAAATTTAAGGTGCTACATTAAAACTGTGGTTTATTTAGTCGTTTATATTTTTATTTTTGAGTTGAGAGTTTTCATTTAAGTCCTGGGCAAATTTTATTTTTAAGGTTTTACTTTTATTATTTATTTTTATTTTATCTCATTAAAAACTGTTAACCCCCATATAGGGGCGTTACAGAATTTTTGGTATCAGAGCCTAGGTTCGGTTAACCTAGGGAGTGTAGCACCACTTTAAAAAATATATTTTTGAGATGGTTTTGAAGCTGAATTTTCATTGTCATCATCAAAATGAACCTTCACATTGATTTATACAGTCTAGAAGGATGTAACATGGAAAGGCCATAGAATGAAAATACTAATAGGTTATATGAGTACAATAATTATATAGAAGGAAAGTATTAATAGTTATGAGGGAATGATAATTATATGGAATGAGTTTATAAGTAGAATGCTTATGAGAGATTCGTATAATATTAGGATCTATAAGCATATCTAATTCGTATAAACGATGAGAAATTCGTATAGATACGAGGATTTAAGAGCCTTTTGTCTCGTGAAAAGAACAATAAGAAATATAAGGCTTGATTTATTGATTTTAAAGTTTGGACATAGATATGCCAAATTTTTCGTAATTGATTCAAACCTAAGTAATGATTATGTGTGGATTCGATGGAGCACATAAGTGTCAATGTCTTTTCTTAAAAGTTCTATATATTTGAGGAATATGATATAAGTTGGGAATCATGGTATTGAATCTTGAGAGAGATAAATGTTAGACTTTTAGTCTGTTGAGACTGTGTAAAGTCTAGAATGCATGAATCTCAAAATTGGAATATTTTGTTACGTACATTGTATTTAAGTGTATCAGTGAATCTTTTGGTTACCTAAGGTTTTGTTATATGAGGAAATTATATATTGTATGAGTAGAATTGTGGGGATTGTAGATGTTCTTAAGTAGTAACATCAAGTGTCTTTGTTCAGTGATATGGTCTACGTTGAAAGACGTAAATCGTATTGATTTCAAGGTTAGTCGCATTCTAAACCCTTGGTAGTAATGATGATGAATCCATTGATAGATGTTAAGTATTATGAATAACATATGGGTGTATGTATTATTCAATAAGGTTTTGATTAAAACAAAATTATTTGAGTTGCTGGAAGATTGTGTTGTTATGAAATGATTTTAAATATCATTCAAGAAGATCCTTGTTGTCGTTAAATTAGATTTGTTGTTTATAGTTAACTTTATCTATAGTGGGCTTTGAATTGGGTTTAAGATTCATACGAATTGGTTTTCAATTTTATGTTTGTTATTTAACTCGTTCTAAATGTGTTAAGGCCCGAAACAACCTGACCATTTTCAACTAAGAACATTTGGGCCTAGTTCAAATCCTAAATCAGTTTGATTCACACTGTCTCTCTCACGTGGTCTCTATACGTGTCATATACAGTGGTTTAATCATTGTTTACATATACGTTTACTGTGCATAGGAGCTTATTTCTCCGAGTTCACTTTTTCTCTCTTAATTTGTTACTTTCTCTCTAAATCGCAAATCCTCTTCTTTTTCATTAAAAATTCTTCTTTTCTTCTAAAAGAAGAAGGAATTCTAGAATTTTGTAATTTACTATCTTAATTTTTCCTTTCTATTTACTCTTCTTTCATCTCATCATGGACCCAAAGTACCAACACCTGAGAAAGTATTTTCCATCACTCTCCCAAAAGATTCTTAGAAAGAAATACAAGGCTAGAATTACTTGGTTGTGGATTCTTATGCGTTTTGGTATCCCTTGTGATGTGAGAATGTTAATAGAGGGGAAAATCCGTCCGAGTGACTTTAGTCAAGATGTCGGTTTACCAGGAACGGGTACCAGTCATAGTGCAATGAAAAGAAGAGCTCGTGCCATCGTGGTCACTTGTAACAAATGTGGAAGACAAAATTGTAACGGTAAATGTACTTCACCTGGTTATATGTCTACGAATAGAGAGGATAAAATAAGGTTTTGTAGGGATGGACTTTCAAAGGAGAACTTGGATAGCATCCATCCTCCTCTCCACGGTCACCCTAGTGGATATGTTCAAGGAGCTATTTTTAAACTCTGGCCTAAATTTTATACAGAAAGACAACGCCTTAGGAATATGGTATTTCTAGATCCTGTTTGCCAAACCATAAGAAAACTGGATGGGGAATAAGTCATCGCTCTATAAAGGTTATTTAGTCTTTACTTATTTGAAGCAGTTTTAGCCTGATGTTCAACAGTTTGTGTTTTTCTTTTACTCAGAATATTTGCTTTTGTGTTTGAAATAATTGTGATTATTAGATTGATACAGTAAGTGTTAATATCTTAGTTAATTTATGATTTTCTTAAATATAGATATAATAAAATATATTATCTTATCAGACACGTTACATACGGTACAGTAATATGTTTGAATTTTGAAAAGCTTATCCAGATATTTCAAGATTGTGTCTCAAATTTCAAAAGTTCTACAGTATTTGTCGTTTATATTAAATTTCTAGACTTGGTGTATATTTGTCAAAAAGTCTACAGTTGTGTCATGAGGGTCTTCTGTCAAATTGTTCTCAATTGTCAAAAGTTATACAATTAGAGTATAATCTTTTTCAAAAAGTGAATCAGATTTTCTGTAAACTATCAATCACCTTATCTTACTTTCTTATCCGCACAAGATTTTGTTTAAATCTTTGGATTACCTTTTCATTACCTACTCGTCTATCTCTTTAGCCCTTTTGTATATTTCTCATCTTTAAAAACTCATGTAGAACCCGAAGTCTAAGTGGAGCAGACATTAAGCAACCACTTCTATAAACCAAATATGTCTACCTCCCAGTCCACGAAGAAAATAAAGAATGTCTGTGTCTTTTGTGGTTCCAGCCTTGGAAAAGATAAAGCTTATTTAGAAGCTGCAAATCACTTAGGGCAAGTCCTAGCACGCAAGGAGATTAACATAATCTATGGGGGTGGTAGTATAAAAATGATGGTAAATATGGCACTAGCAGCTAGGTCTAGCGACGCTACTGATGTAAGAATTTGGCCTCATATTCCAGTTGAAGGAAACCTTTGTAAGGAAGCCATAGGTAAGGGAGAAGGAGTCAGGAGTATCCCTAAAAATTTTAAAGACATAATCTATAATTCTGATGCTTTTATAGCATTACCTGGTGGTCTAGGTACTCTTGAGGAAATATTTATAGTTGCTTGTGGGCAATTGTTGGGCTTTTATTCCAAACCTTTGGGACTGCTGAACGTAAAGGGTTTTTATGACGGTCTTTTGAAATTTCTAGATTACGCTGTGGAAGAAAACATCACTACAGAATCGGAGAGACAAATCTTTGTCACTGCTTCAACAGCTGAGGAATTGATAGATAAAATGCAAATCATACATCCAGAATCCGACACTGCAACATCCAAGCTTGAATGGGAAAGGGAAAGCCGGGAGCGGCCAATTGATTTGAATCTCCATCTGTAATCTTTTTGTTTTATCTTTGGCATGTAGGCATGTGTGTCCGTATTTCGTGTGTTACGAATAACCGTTTGCCTTGTATTCTGTGTTTCTTGTGGTACGTTGTTGTTCAATCTTTTAGATTCATTGAGCCTAATGCCGGGATGGCTGGATACGGAGTACTTGATGCTCTTGAAACGCATTCTTCTTAAGGTCCGATCTTTTGTTTATCGATGTTTTTGTATCCTCTAAGCATGCATGATATGGATAGCTGGTATACGGAGTGCCTTGTATTCTCGAAACGTATCCGTATCATGTTTGTAATGTGTAATATTCTGTTAATATTATGTGGAAGTACCAGAGTCAGTTATGGGGATATTCCATATGAAATATGAGTATATTATTTGGATTGAATGTTTGTGTCATGAGGATAGCTGTTTAATGAAAAATATGTCGGGTATGTTTGCAACTCTGAGATTCTGTTTAATATCTCTATGAATAAGTTTAATGTATGGTTTTGAATATAAGTGTTTGTGATATATGTTTTATGATTATGTTTTAGTTTATTAGTTGAGGTATGAAATCAAATATATTTGACTTTTCCTTACTCAAAAAGGAAAAGGAACCTAAAGATGAAGTATATAAAATTTCTCTGGCAATCTCCTTAAATGTGATTGTAAATCACAGTCCATGGACAATGAAGGACTGGAATCATGATATGGTCAATATGTATGCCTGATCAGATTCTTAGACTATTATACGGTGTTATAAGTTGAAACTTGTCAGAAATACTCTCATTGAGGGATTTAGGAGTAAGATTTATTATGCAAGTAAATAAGTGGAGTTACGATAACTTAAATTTGGAGGACAAAGAACATTAACGGTTTAGACTCAGAATTGGAATCATAGTGGAATCATAATTTTTACTAGTATTACTAGAATTGAAATTTCGAGGACGAAATTTCTTTAAGGGGGGTAGAGCTGTGACACCCGTTATTCTCCTAAGGGTATTAAGGTAATTAGATTAATTACCTAGTATATATATAAAAAAAAATCAAAAAATCTCTCATAATTCGAAACTCTCTCTCTCTCTACTTTCTCTCTCAAAAAAAAATTCTCTCTCTCTCCTCAAAGATCGTTTGAGATTTCGGCATCCGTTTTCGACACCTCCCGCACCAATGGAAAGCTCTCGACGAGCTGAGTCCAACGAGGTGCCGCGCCGCCCAAAACGCCGCCGGAGGAGACCACACGCGCCGTCCAAAGTGGCGGCAAAACCCATTTCTTTCCGACGAGATATCTTCGCCGTCCGACGTCCGATCGACGTGATTCTTGTTCCTACACGACCACCGTGATGAGAGGAACAAAACCCACCCTTGGTGGCAGCTCAACAACCGCCGGATTGCTCCGCCCGTCTATTGCCGCCGTGCACCGCTGCCCCCATGGTGGAACTCCACCTTGCCGGAGGAGGTGACTGACACCACCCCTCCCAATGAGTTCAGAGGATCAAGGGGAGTAAAACCCCTCGATCAATTGCACGGAAGGAGCCGGTTTCGCCGGAGAACGGCCAACGCCGCCGTCAACCGCCGCGGGAGTCTCCGTTTTGGCTCTTCCCAGCCACGTTTCTTCAAATTGGATGAGGGGAAATGCTCATAGGAGGATGGGTAGCAAAAGCCCTCAGCCAATTTCAGGTTTCCATCGTCGGAGAATCAAGATCGGAGCTCATCCATTTCTACCGACGTTGTACTTCATGACCCGCTATGTTAGAGGCAGAATTGGGTGAAATTGACCCCGCCATTGGACTCAGAAGGGTCGATTTAGGGGGGGTAGGCCCGAGCCCAGCTGCCAACGGACCCCGATTGACGCCGGTCAACGACGGTCAAAGTCGGTCAACGCCGGTCAACGGTGGTCAACGCCGGTCAACGGCCAGTCAAAGGCCAAAATGGGATTTTGTGATCCGGACCTCCGATCGAAGATCCGAGACCGCCTCCTGACTCGTTTCGATGCTCTGGATGCAATGGTGACCTCCGTTCGAGCAAATTCTACTCCGATGAAAATCATCCGGTACCGACTGCACGCGAATCGAGGTGATTCAAACAGCAGTATCGGAGTCCAGAATGATGTTTTCAAGAATGTATGATCTCCAGGAAGCATTCCTAGCCATTCATAGTCGCTCGAGGAGCACTACAGAGGATGCTTCGTAGATACAGCGAGATACAACTGGATCTGTTTTGCTTGGAGTTCAAGATCAAGGGAGTATGGAGCTAACGTTAATTGATTCCAAGATTAAGAGACTGTTGATAAGCTTGAAAGGTAGGGATTCTCTTACTCATCTTTTGTGAGGTTTTTATAGAATTAAAATTGATTGTTTTGCCGCAATATATATATATCTATGTTGAACTGATATTATATGTGTATCACATATGAAACTATGACATGGACTCGTCTTGTATTGTACGGCGAGGAACATAATGAATTTACACATGTTATAAATTGAGAAGCATGGTTAGGAAAACTAACTCTATTTAATAATGATTCAATATAGAGAAATTGTAAGACATGAAGAGGGCGACGGTTACGTCCTTGGGCATGAATACCCTAAAAGGTAAAATAGGGGGAAGGCGATGACGCTTCCTTGGGTTGAAAGTCCCAGAACACACTGTACAGGAATCGATTTGGTGAGGACTCGGGGCTTGATGTCCCCTCACCGGAACACCCTTGGAATGTTTATAGGGTGATCAAGTGCGCCCATTTGGGTCTCGATGAGTTGAGTGATACTCAATTTAACATGGATACCTAGGAACAATGATGATTGGTAATATTTGTATAAATGTGTAATTATGACACTTGGTAATGATTAACTACGGTATCCATAAGATGTGATCATAATAAACCTCATAATCTGGAATATGATGTGACTTACTAACCATGCAGATTTTAATGTGGTAATGATAAAAACCTAAAGGTGAGTAATGGCTTTCTCTACTGAGCATAGTGTTGCTCATTCCCTTATGTTTATATCTTTTCAGGACTCACTAAGTGTGAGGTGGCTACGAGAAATATAGTTGAGGAAGTGATGTAGCTATATTATATTGGGACTGCTTCAATCGTTGAGAATGTTCTTCATGATAATGTAAGCATCAATTGTTACTTTCTGTGACTATATTACAATGTGTTGAGGGTTAAAATGATGATGACAACATTTTATATTATTAAATTTAAGGTGCTACATTTAAAACTGTGGTTTATTTGTCGTTTATATTTTTATTTTTGAGTTGAGAGTTTTCATTTAAGTCCTGGGCAAATTTTATTTTTAAGGTTTTTGTGACACCCGTTATTCTCCTAACGGGTATTGAGGTAATTAAATTAATTTTTAATGTATAAAAAAAATTGCTTCATTTAAATTTATTTTATAATATTTATTTTTATCTATTTTTAAGTTTTCTAAAATTCTCCTATATTTATTTAGTATGATTACTAAAAAGCCTTAGAACTTCTAATAAATCTCAAAAATGTCATATTGGCATTATGTGTGTTAAAGTCTTTAGATGAGACATAAGGATATCTTTTCCAACTACTCTTGACCCTCATTTTCTTTATTTCCTCCGTGACATGCTTCAACATGTCTCCTCTATAATTGTTTCCATCACTTCTCTTCAAAGACTTCATCTTTTCTTCCTTTCTCTTCCACGGTTCCCACACTCTTCTTCTCATTTCTTTGCTGAAGCAAAATACTTAGAGAACTTCTTCAAGGCAGCCATAAAAATCAGCCACCATCACCTCCATTTGAGCAAGAATTTCAGTCATACCGAACTAAAGGAACCTGTTTTAAAGCCATTTCAAGCTTCCAACTAACCATAATCCGAGGTTAGAATCTTATGAACAAATTTAGTCTTTCATTTATAAATTTTCTTTTATACTAAAGGATTATTCAAATTTGCGTTCTTAAACCTAAGTATATGTTTGTTGCTATTTTGGAGCATATGTATGAAGTCTAAGTGTATATGCCCTAGACAGAAAATTTATATTGTTAAACTTTGTAATACCTCTATGGGCAGTGGTTATTTCTTGAAATTCTAAGATTAAATTAAAATGAATTTTATGAATGTAGTTGTATGTTGTGCTTTAGTTTTAATTGTCCTTATGCACGCCTTAGGATCAAGGGAGTATGGAGCTAACGTTAATTGATTCCAGGATTAAGAGACTGTTGATAAGCTTAAAAGGTAGGGATTCTATTACTCATCTTTTGTAAGGTTTTTATAGAATTAAAATTGATTGTTTTGCCGCAATATATATATCTATGTTGAACTGATATTATATGAGTATCACATATGAAACTATGACATGGACTCGTCTTGTATTGTACGGCGAGGAACATAATGAATTTACACATGTTATAAATTGAGAAGCATGGTTAGGAAAACTAACTCTATTGATAATGATTCAATATAGAGAAATTGTGAGACATGAAAAGGGCGACGGTTACGTCCTTGGGCATGAATACCCTAAAAGGTAAAATAGGGGGAAGGCGATGACGCTTCCTTGGGTTGAAAGTCCCAGAACACACTGTACAGGAATCGATTTGGTGAGGACTCGGGGCTTGATGTCCCCTCACCGGAACACCCTTGGAATGTTTATAGGGTGATCAAGTGCGCCCATTTGGGTCTCGATGAGTTGAGTGATACTCAATTTAACATGGATACCTAGGAACAATGATGATTGGTAATATTTGTATAAATGTGTAATTATGACACTTGGTAATGATTAACTACGGTATCCATAAGATGTTATCATAATAAACCTCATAATCTGGAATATGATGTGACTTACTAACCATGCAGATTTTAATGTGGTAATGATAAAAACCTAAAGGTGAGTAATGGCTTTCTCTACTGAGCATAGTGTTGCTCATACCCTTATGTTTATATCTTTTCAGGACTAACTAAGTGTGAGGTGGCTACGAGAAATATAGTTGAGGAAGTGATGTAGCTATATTACATTGGGACTGCTTCAATTGTTGAGAATGTTCTTCATGATAATGTAAGCATTAATTGTTACTTTCTGTGACTGTATTACAATGTGTTGAGGGTTAAAATGATGATGACAACAGTTTATATTATTAAATTTAAGGTGCTACATTAAAACTGTGGTTTATTTGTCGTTTATATTTTTATTTTTGAGTTGAGAGTTTTCATTTAAGTCCCGGGCAAATTTTATTTTTAAGGTTTTACTTTTATTATTTATTTTTATTTTATCTCATTAAAAACTGTTAACCCCCACATAGGGCGTTACAGTTTTACTTTTATTATTTATTTTTATTTTATCTCATTAAAAACTGTTAACCCCCATATAGGGGCGTTACATTTACCACCAAACTTTAAGCCGAAGAATCTTGTTGAACTGAAGATGCCTTATAGTAAGCTTGAGAAACTTTGGGACGGAGTACCAGGTATAATATATACTTCAATTGTTGCATTTAACCTAGTTTGTAAAGCATAGCTTAGTAATTCTTGTCATTTCTTTATGCCATAGGACCTTAACAAGTTAAGAGGCATTAATCGTTAAGAGGCATTAATCTATGTCACTCCATTCACCTAACTCAAATTCCGAATGTCTCTAATGCTCCAAATCTTAAGAGAATAAATCTTGGATGCTGCACAAGTTTGCTTCAAGTTCAATTGCATAGTTTACAAAATCTTAATATGCTCACTTTTCTCAATTTGTTGGGTTGTAACAAACTTCAGAGTCCTCCAGATAGAATTGATGCAGTATCACTTAGATATCTTTATCTCCTGGGTTGCTCTAGTCTCAACACTCTTCCTATGATTGTAAGTCGGGGCCTGTAGACTTTAAATTTAAGTTCAACTGGAATAATTTTCTTGCCGTCATCAATTGATTCTCTAAATCATCTTTCTGAATTGCATCTCAACATCTGCAAGACTTGAGAATGTTTCGAGCTCTATAAAGAAGATGGGTTCTTTAAAAGTACTAGGGTTAAAAGGCTGCTCAAAACTTTAAGACATTCCCAGAGCTTCCATGGAATATTGAAATGTTGCATATTAGTAAGACAACAATAAAAGAAGTGGCCTCGTCATCAATTGACGGTCGGCTTAGTCTCTGGAGTATTAACATGTCAGACTGCAAAAGTCTTAAGAGTCTGCCAATCAGCATTTTTTACTTGAGGCTTCTTTCTAAGCTTGATCTTAATGGTTGCTTAAATTTGAAGAACCTTTCAGAAATGTCAGATCCTGTGGAAGAATTATACTTTGAGAAGTGTAATCATATCGAGTATGATCCAAATACCAAAGATTATATGGCTAGGAACTTGAGTTTCAATCTTTCTAATTGTCCAAAAATCAAATATTTTCCCACCTCATTTGGTTTTCTTTATGTTTTGAACAATATTGATCTCAGTAACACTAACATAAATGAAATCCCTGCAAGCATCCATAGTCAATTTCGGCTAAAGTGTCTTGTGATAAACAATTGCAAGAATCTTCGTTCTTTACCAGAGCTTCCAGATACTTTACATTTTCTTGATGCAAGCGGATGCACGTCTTTGGAGGTGGTGTCAAATTCATTGAAAGCATTCACATATGGCTTTTGGGATTTTTCTATTGATAGAATACTACAGAGTTTTGAATATTCAATGTTCCATGATTGCTTGAAATTGGATCAAAAGCAGCGTCAGAATATTTTAATTGAATTCCAGCTTAGAGCTTTGCTGATGGCTAGACATCGTAAAATCAGAGACCATAAGGTATGCTTGATTTATTTTATGGTAAAAATAAAAAATATACATATATGCATACATACATACATATTTTATATATTTATATATTTATATGAACTCATCTTTAGGGTACAGGGCTGTTCTTATTCAATTGGTGCATGTTTTCCAGGGGATAAAATTCCAAATTTGTTCGAGTATCAATCGAAGGGATCTTTCATTGGTATAAAACTTCCACCAGAATGGCATTATTATAACTTCTCGGGTTTTTTGTTATGTGTTTTTGGCTACTCTTATTCTGACATTGAAAAGGTGAATTTAAGTTGTGAAATCAATCTTAAACCCAACCAAGGGGAAAACCACAAATTCATTTGGGGGTTTATCAATTTGAAATATACGAGTGTGGATTTGTCAACGACTTCAAGGTCAAGTAATAAATACATGGGGTTTTAGGTCAAGGACTATGGTGAATGTTTTGAGGCAGTGGAGGCAGCATTTGACTTTTCATTCAAAGAATGGGACGAGAAGGAAAATGAATGGATCAAGAATTCTACGTTTGAAGTAAAGAAGTGTGGGATCCACATGCTATGTTGCACAGATGTAGATGAATACAAATTCGATTTCAGTACCAATCATTGCCTACTAAAGGAAGGGTTTGCGGATTTTGCAGAAGATGATGTTGATTCTGGGAAATTCCCGTATCAACATCATCATGTTGTAATAGAGGAATCAGATGAAACTCCTGACCAGCCTGAATCCATTGCAAGTGGAGCCATTGACTTTGATACAGACAATCCACATCCCAAGAATATCAAATTTTGCGCAATCCTGTGACTGCTGATTATTTGATCTCTTCCCGGAATGCATTATCGGTAATATTTCTAAAATACATGTTTATGGGTTTTGATTTCCTTCAATCAATTTTTTGGCATAATGTACGTAGGAACTTTTATGGTAAGACATGCACTTTTATCCCACTGATAGTCCCAGTAAAATGTTCGTTTGACTACAATTTTTAGCAGGTGTTGATCACCCCACTAGACTAATTTTTTTAAGAAGAAGAATAAGAAGATCCCTTTGCTCTGTTCCTGATATTATGGTTAAACTTTTACCATTTTGTTTTTTGCTTTATAGACATTCATGTTGATTGCTCTTTCATGGCACGTCAAAACAACTATGGCATGGGAAACTTATCCAGCCTGCTGGAATGTACATTCAACCCAAACTAATTAGCATTATTGTGTCTTCATGTGTTGTATATAATTTCATGTAGAGAGCTGGGAAAAAAAACTACTCGACCAACAATGTGATTTTGACCATTTCATTTTGATCTTACAGCTTTCATTAACTTGCTATATCTGCAGAGTAAAAATGTGTGTCCTACTATAAGACCTCCTAATTTATATTGGTTTACTATTCAATTTGTCAAGAATATGTTATTTATAATCTCATTTGGTAGGACATGTATTTTTACCCTACTGATAGATATTGCTATTTAACTGGTAGATTAACTTTTTAACATTTTGATCAGTGAGCGTCCATGTTAAAAATTTATAGCACGCGACAAAAACTACTTTCAATCCTATGTCAAATCGTTGAAAAGTTAATCTAACGATTAAAATAATAGTACCATAAGTTTAGCGTTACAATCAACTACGCTTGTTATCAATAGTTTTATCATATATTTTTTTGGTCTTTATCATTCTTTTAGGTTTCTTGGTATCAGAAAAAAGAAACAATGTACGGTTGTAGGCATAGACTAGTGGTAACTACACACCCAACTCCATCATAAGGTGCAGAGTTTAACTCCCTACCTAAGTTCAAAAATAACGTACAAGAACGATAACATTGTATGATAAAACAGAATTTTCTAGTCTTTCATAACAATAATCTGCAATTATCATGAATAGTTTCACATAAGTTAAACTTTGTCCTAGTAATGTCTCTCTTTTTTTTTTAGTTTTGTTGCTAATCTCAATGCAATCTTCTCAAGAAATTGATAAAGCATTCATGATATGTATAGCAAATTTTTAAGTTTTGGTGACAGGATTTCCGGAATCAGTAAGTTACAGCAGAGTTTAATGGTCTGCACTCTGCACATCCGAGAGGAGGATATCGGTGGAGAGCAAAGTAAGTTGTTCGCTGATAGGGTTATTTATCATTTATACCATATGTTTTAAGTTTATTTAGAAAACAAACTCTTGGTTTTTATTTTCATCAAATATATAACTCTAGATAATATTTAATACACAAATTTATTCTTTTTATCGGTTATTTTGATCCAAAAATTACCCAAATTACTCTTAAATATATTAAAAATAAAAATTACCCTAAAAAAGATGGAAAGGAAAATCCCATTTTTAGAAGACTGCAATTTTTATTTTTTGGGATTTCTTTGGGGTTCTTTTTTTTTTTGTGTGTAAGGATTTTTTGGCATTTTAACATCAAAATCGAATATTGAGCAAGATAATGTATAGATTTGTGGGTAATCTAAAAGTATAGATTTGATAAGATTAAACATTGAAAGTATTCTTTACGAATAAGCTAAGTAAATAACCCTTGTATTTAAGCAGCACACTAATATAACATCTATACCAGGTAAGGTTTTATGAAATTCAGAATTTTTTAGTAGTTTAATGTTGGATTCGCAGTGGTCAGCTCTGATCACAACAAAAAAATTTGTAAGAAAGAGTTCTTTTACTTAAGTTGGACTATCATTTCAGATTAACGTTGAAGGAAAGCTAAGGATTTTTGTTGCTCTTTGGTTCTTGATGGGAAGAGTGTTGGTTGCATCCTGATCTTTTCTTCTTCTTCTGAAAATTATAAGGTGTTTGAGAGAGCAGTTAGAATTGAAAATGTTGTTCTTTGATTACCAAAAACAATTATGGAGTATTTACACTAATTCTCACCATTTCAAGGTGGAGATTGAATTATGCCACAACTTAAAACTATTTACATCCAATGCCACATTAAATGCCACATCTGGTAAAAGTTTTTCCTGACAAGGACTAAAATACCCTAAGATAGTTATGCTCTTTCTTTTCCTCTTTCTTCCACGCTAACTGCTAATCATAGGAGTGCATATTTAGGATTCTAATTCAAATATGATAATGTGGTTGTAGTATTTTCTACAAATATTTTTTCAGTAACATAAATCAATCCAAGCCTTTAATATGTGGCATGCTTGTAAAGACCCCATCAATTATTCACATTTGCGGCCCAATGATTTTGAAATCCTGCTCACTTGGTTTCAATAAGTGATAGCCCACAAAACGTCAGTAAGCGGGTAGTTTATGAAAGAGAATTAATGAAGCAAATAAAGAGGGTCTAGTTAATTTCAGTTGTCTGTATACGATTTATTTGCTTGATTTCAGTGGTTCATAATTGGCAGGAAATGTAGGATATTTAGCCAAAATCCTTGCTGTATCAAGTCATCATCCTTTGAGCGATGTATTGATTGCTCAATTTCTTTATTTGGAATTGGTTTTGGACCGTTGAAATCCAATTTGTCCCTTTTAAAAATCCATGGTTTTCCTTCTATGAACTTTGCTTGCGTTGTTTCTATGGAAATGATGATATGGGCTGTTTTGGAGTATGTTTAAGTGTTTTGATGAGTCCATTTTTCCTTACTGTGTCTTTATTTGCAGTATAATGAGAAGGGCTTTACAATGCTGCATTTTGATATTGAAACAAAAACGAAATTGATGATCAACCCAAAGAACGAGTTCAATAGCAAGATAAACCAGATGAAAGATCATATGGTGTTTTCAGAAAGGTACGTAACGTTTTGTTACCTGACATTTAACATTAATTTGAAGGCAATGTTGTTTCTTATTGCTTTTCCTCTCTCTATGTATAGTATCTCTCTTTTCTTTACAGGCTTGCTCTTCTTCTTCACCACTCATTGTGGACTTTGTTGAGAAAACTGCAGAAGGAAATGCTTTTGTGAGGCTTAAGAGAGACCCAGAGATCCCCTGAAAAGAGTTGAATGCTGTCGGTGCCGGTGATGATCATTTCATGTTTCCTAATTCGCTTGCAGCGCCACTTCTAAGATCGGCAATGTCAGCATTGATTTTCCTCTTGTGAATGAATGAATCATTTGTTGCTGCATTTAATGTTTTAACCAGAACTCCTTTCCTTGTTGTATGGTTTAAAATATGTGAATTCAGTTTATGTTCCATACACCAAATTCCAAGTACTTAAATGCTATTATATAAGACCACATCACAACATATTATACATACTCGTCCACAGGATTATGACCTAGAAATTGATCTTGTTAGCCATCCTCAAGTTCAAAAGCTTCTTCCAAATTTGGTTCCCATTTCACTACTTTTCATTCTCAAACTCTTTTACATAAAACACATTCCAACACATGTTTGGGGGCTGGCTTGAACCGCATATTTTGTCAGAACCTCAGATGTTTAATGTTTTTGTAAAATCAAACCCCCTTATTTGTACGAGTATGGCAATGCACTATTACTACTACCTTGATGCTAATTAGCCTTGCCTTTTTAAACTAACTTTTATGCATGCTTCTAGTAACAATATAATAATCATTGTAATGACTATGCAAGTCACTCCACATTAAACGCTCTTGCGTGCACCAAAGACTGCACCTATTGAATCACAGCCTCTATTGAAAATGAAATAAATAAATAAGTAAATAAACTATGCACTTTTGTAACCAAAACCAATTTAATTATGAAGAAATTTTACTGTACAAATGAATAATTTGAGATCAATTTGTAACTACAAGATTGGCAAAACATAGAAGGCTACGTTGTTCCGACTTCTGACAAAGATTTTAACCTAGAAAAAGGGGGTTTTAGAACAAAAATGTTTCACAAAATCCATCTCTGAGGCATCAAGATGATGTTTTATTGATTAAACAAGGCAAGAGACATCAATTGCAAATGGCGCCTTCAATTCGATCTCAAATATGCGTACTATGTCCTTTGTCCCGGTACATAGCCTCTAAACATTCTTTGGCCCTGTGAACCTTTGATTGAAGGTAAAAGCTTCCACTCGTAGCATTCTTCTCGAATAAAGTGCTATATTTCTACAAAGGTTGCAAGCAAACACGCAGATAAGTTAAAGCTTGAATTTTAAACCTGGTCAACAAACTTGAAAGTGCAATACTAACCTTTAAAACTTCCTCCCAAGCAGTTTCCTCCGTCACGCCAAGAATCTGCCTAGCTTCTTGCTCTGTCATGACCTTGCTTCCTCTGCGAATTGCGCTTTGCACTGTTTCTTGAGCAACACCAGTATTTTTGGCATCTGCAACAAACCGCAGTATAAATTTGTAGAGCATGGATGTGCGTAGACAACAAAATCAACTGTAGTGGCATGTTTAGGCAACAACGCACCAAAATTACTTATTGCTAATCGTGTATAAACTCTCTAAGCTACTTATTTGTAATAGACACTCAAACATTCGAAGCAATTTACAAAAAAGACCTCAATTAAAGCTTTTCTACAGCAAATAAACAAAAAGGCAACCTTACACAAAGAAAATGTTCCGATCAAGATTATAGTATCACTCGATGAAGGAACAAACTTACAGAGACATATTCCAACAACACTCCTGAACTTGGCCCCAGAACATAAATCAGAAATGGAAGCAAGACTTTTTTTTGAACTTGGGATCTCCTCCTTAACCTACCCCACCTTGGGTAGCAAGATAATAGAGTATAAAAGGGGAATAACAGCAACCATATAAAGAATTGATTGATATGTCCAGGAACAACAGCAGCAAAGTTCCTATTCCATCATTCTTTTTTTTTTTTTGGTGGCTTAAAAAGAAAGAAAGAAAACATCATATCAAGTACACCTCACATACCCATGGGTACCTAAAGTATCACAGTTTTTCCAACAGAGTGATTGAATCAACATTATAATCCACAAATTCAACAACATTATGATATGGGGAGCAAGGAAACTGACTTGGACCTTTTTGTAACGATAATCACTTAAGCAACATACTTCCTTGAGAGTACGTGTGGGGGTCTGCATAGATTCTTTGTTAAGCAACTTGCAGAGTACGACAAGGATCATTGGTGTTTGAGTTTCCACGGACGACAAAATAGGCATGCTAAAGCCATCACTATAATTTCTTTATATATATATATATATACCGGTTAGCTGAATAGTCTCAGCAACATCTGGTTAATGCATTCCGTGTGACCCCTTCATGCATTGTCGGATCGCTTGACATAAAAAAACATGGCATTTTATGCATATATCGCATCATAGGTGCAGCTATGTTAAAAACTGCCATCAAGGTGTAGTTAGCTCCTAGAATGCTTATCATAGTCAAGGTTGGCTATTAGAGACAGTATTTCTTTATTTTTATTTTTTATTTTTCTTTACCTTTTGTGAATCAGACTATGTTAAGACTAAATATGTGATGAACTAAAATGCTTTATTAGCTACACCTGACCTTTTTAGAAAAATGAAGGTAAAGACCACCAAAACCAACATTCTTGAGTGTACAAAATAAACAGTTTTTGCATTTTACTTTGCGTGATATTTCAACAATGAAATCTTCAACAAGCTAATGCATGAATCACACCACACCCTGGAATACTTAAAAACCAATAAGGGATAAACAAAAACTTTAAACAAAGAAAACCAAAGCAACTACACTTTTTATTGCAAAGATTACGCTTAAGTTTAAATCCCAAGAAATTTCATATGATGACCAAAAAAAAAAAAAAAACTTACTTATAATTGCTTGACGGTAAGCTTGAAGCAAGGCTCTACCCACTATACCAGAACCCATCACAATTAAATTAGCAAGAATCTTCGCAGCCTGGGAAAAATACATAATAATAAACAAAATTAATCAAACAAAACAATATAATATAATGATAATTAAAAAAAAAAACCCCAATTTCTGTTACGGTTATTACAAAACAAATACACAAATGAAATTGGTTTCACATAATGATTAACAAATTTCGATAACATCAATCTTTTCACAAACAAGTCTAGGGCAAAAGAATAAATTTTTTTTTTTTTAAGTTGTCGCTCATAGAAGATCGGTACAAGCTTGGGAATAGCAAATGAGAAAGAAAAACAAAGAAAGGAAAATCGACGTACCATAGCCGAACAGCAAGCAAAGCTGCTGTCTCCCTAATAGGGTTTGTTTCTTCTTTATTGTAAAGGAATTTTCTTGAGAGAATTCGAAATTTTATTCGATTTTCGGAATCAGTTGTTTGCCTTTCTTGTTGGAAAAGATATCGGCGGTTGAAACAGTTTGGGGAAGCATAAAAAGAATTATGAACCCTACAGAGGCCTTCACGCTGAAATTTTCTAGGAAACATTCCCTCTTTGGAAAAGAGAAATTACGAAATAACCAGGGAAAGTGAAAAGACAAATATCCTCATTCTTATGCCTAACCAGGGAAAGTGCAATAAAGGAGGCAGTCTCGTCACTCTTGATCTTACTTTGCATTTCACATTCATTGGTTAACAACATTGTGTGTGATAATTGGTGGCTAGATTTATGTCTCTGTCAAGTTGTTTGCACCCTTGTTAGAGTAAGTTTGATTTTGGTCAATTGAAGTTATCTATCAACTATAGTAGTGTTTTGAATATCGAGCAGATCATTCCATTCTAGGTCTTGATGTCATTTTTTGTACTTGTGCTTCATTTGTTTTTGCTAGTAGATCTAGTCATTTGTCTGGGACCATTTGTGCCTATAGTGGGCGATGTATACAACTTTATTTGTACTAATTTTAGTTGAATAAAGTTTCATTGTCTCAAAAAAAATTATTAGACTAGGTTTTATCATTATTTTTATTTAGAGAAAATACCTAAAACACTCACATGTTTTGCATAAATGTACTTTTACACTTCTATTTTTTTTTTTGGTTGAATCTTCTAATTATATAAATGCTCACAACACTTATGTGTTTATAAAATCAAAGTCAAAATAATCCCTACAGCAATTAAAAATACCAAGAATCCTTTTTTAACATATATTAAATGTTATTTAAATATGATTTAACTAAAAAATTATTCAATTATTTTAAAAAAATTAAATAAATATTTTAATCAGACAAATACGTCAATTATTTTTTAAGAATTACTTTTTTAAGATTGTTTGATATTTTGATTTGATAATTTTTTAAATAGTATTTAATAAACGCTTGGAAGGGTAATCTTTTTCTTTAGGAAAGTGCCAAAGTTATTTATTACTTATTTTTTAAATGAGTAAATTATACTGTTGCATTTTAAATTATTTATCTTTTGCATGATGCATCTCAAACTTTCAACCTTAACAAAATATACCTTACACTTTAAAATCATTAGTAAATGAGGTTCAATAGTTATTTATAATTTTCATTTGGTACTCTTTCCACATATCGAGCTTTATTTTTTTTTTAAATGGCAAGTTCTACTCTTAAAAAAACACATGTGCAAAACTCATGCATGACCAAATCATCAATGTTTTTAATGTTTGTTGGCTATTAGGCCTTAATTATCATTAATATTAAAATTAATACGCATTTTGCTGAGACTAAAGTATGGAATGCATTATAAAAAACAAAAAACTTGGGGTTTAACAATGTAATTTACTCTTTTTAAATTGATTATTGAAGGGTTAAATTGTAAAACACAAAAGTTCAGATAGAAAAGTTAAACCAGAAAAAATCTAGAGGTTAAAACCGTTAAAAACGCGAACTTCAGACCCAGAACTGGAAGATTGAAACCCAGAAAAGTGGAAGAAGAATCAACAGAGTGGAAGAGCATTTGACTAACCTGGTTTTATACCTTCTTCACATTTCCTCTGGTAATGCCGTTATAGAGGTTAGTCTCTCTTTGAAATAACCATGGATTTTACGGTTTTCTTTTGGAATTCCGTTTTATGTTTTTAGTTTTTGCATTTCGGTTTTCTTTTTGTGCTTTTAATTCGTTGTCTGTAATTGTAATTAGAGGTGCGTTTTATTGGACCTAATTAGGACTCGATTTGGGTTTTTTTGGTTTGAATATTGTATGATCCCAACAAAGAAAAAAGACTGATTTGGTTGGTATTTGTTTTTTTATTTGGGTGTTATTTTTCATTAATGCTTCTGAACCATTTTGTATTCTGGGTAGAATGTTGGGGGTGAGATTCTCTTTTTTGAACCATTCTATGTAATTTTGTTTATGTTCCTTAAGGAAGAGATGTTTCAGTTTCTATGTTCTAACAAAGTCTTGGTTTTTCAGGGAAAAAACTGTGCTTTTTGATAAAATTTGTAGGATGATTACATTAACATCCCCTTTAGTTTGAATCTTGATCAAAACTAAATGTGATAACAAGCCCTAATTTTTGTTGTTGTACAGTGGATTTGGTATTCATTAGTGTTTAAGGAATGCTAATTTGAAGGATGAAGTAGACTTGAAGAGCGTTGAATTGAATTTTTCAAATTGACTTAGAAAAGGGACAACTATATTAGGCGGTCTAGGGTGCTAAAATGTAGAAAAATGCTTGGAGGCACTATTAGTCTGGTGTTAAACACCACAACTAATAGAAGGTGAGTCCTATGTAGGGGCCTTATGTCATAGGACCCATCTTCTATTAGTGTGCGGCACTCAACGCCATCAGTGCTCTATAGCATTGTTCCAAAGTATATGCATATAGCTCATTTGTCTATTTGCTATATAGCCTTCTTTTCAAAGGTATTAGTGATGCCCAATTTCCCAACTCACATACAATAGGTCCCACATGTATGCGGGACCTCCCCATGTGAGTTGTGGCTTTGTGTACCATTGATGGTCTTATGAAAATTAGCAAATAGGAAGCCTAATCTATATTGATCAAGCTTACAATTTGTAATGTTGAATGTCTTCACTGTCTCTAGCTTGTGTAACCAACTCAACTTTGTTTCTTAGGTTTTTTCATTCTGATCACAGATTGTAATTTTTGTCTCTATCAACGTGGAGTAGAAAGAATTTGCAACATCGCATATGAAATAACTGAGCAAAAGAGTAAGCATAGCCAAGAACAGCATTTGGTCCAATCCTCCTGCTAATGCCTTAGTTATGTTTCTTTTCTTTCGTAAAGGTACATGCCGTATAAATTTTTGACTGTTTGGTGAAAATTTGCAGAGATTGGCTTGGGTCTTATTGGGTTTGGCATCTTTTTCTCTTTACTTGGTGTGATTCTCTTCTTTGACAGAGGTTTGCTTGCGTTGGGGAATGTAAGATTTTTCTTGTACTAAACTCACGTGACTTTATTTCTATGTAAAATTTCCATGATTCTCTTAATTCTGTGGTACTGATTTTAGATCTTTTGGTTGACTGGGGTAGCCATTTTGCTCGGTTGGCATTCTACTTTGAAACTTTTTACCAACCAAGCAAATTACAAGGTACTTGTAAGAAGCAATGAACCTCTTATTCAATGAGGGTCAATTTCAAAATTTTCTTATTATATTTTTGTTTGATTAATGGTTGCTAATTACTTGACTTTTATCTGTCTGAAACCGCTGGAATACAAAGTACTAACATTTTTGAAATCAAGCTTTAGAAATAAAAAGCTTGAATAATCTTATTGATAATGGCTGAGAGCCTTATATCGATTACAATAATCAATCAAAAAATAAGGAAAATAATTCCAAAGAAGGAAACAATAGACAAAACAGCAAAATAATAAAAACAAAAATAAAAACAAACATCCTCTAAAACGGGGAAAAATAAATATAAATAAAAAGTTGATCTATTTTCCAAATATACTATGGTGACAGCTATCTCTTTGACTTTTGAAACCTAATATTCCAAGACTCCCCCTCAAGCTGGTGAATAGATATCTATCATTCCTTGCTTGTTCACCAAGGTTTCAAATCCTGACTTTGGCATTGCTTTTGTGAGAACATCAGCTTCTTGTTGAGTAGTAGGGACATAGGACAAATCAATCACACCATCTTCAATTTTTTCTTTGATAAAATGCCTATCAATTTCCACATGCTTGGTTCTATCATGATGAACAGGATTGTGTGCAATACTTATGGCTGATTTACTATCGCTGTATAATCTCTTTGGAGTTGTTTCATGAATCTTCAAGTCTTCGAGTAACCTTTTCAACAATAGAAGTTCACACATTCTAAGAGCAATTGCTCTAAATTCAGCTTCCGCACTACTACGAGCCACTACGGATTGCTTCTTGCTTCTCCAAGTCACAAGATTTCCCTAAAACTTAGTACAATACCCTGATGTGGATTGTCTGTCTTCGCGTGAACCAGCCCAGTCTGCATCTGCGAAAGCCTCTATATTCTTGTTCTCGGTCTTTTTGAACAAAAGACCTTTTCCGGACAACCCTTCAGATACTTTAGTATATGATTAACTGTGTCTAAGTGTTGCTAGGTTGGAGCATGCATATACTGAGTCACAGCACTGACTGCAAATGCTATATCAGGTCGGGTCAAGGATAGATAGATAAGCTTTCCAACAAGTGTCTGGTAACTCTCTCTATCCACCAGTTTTTCCTTTTTTTCACCATGGTCTTTCCAATTTACTTTAAGAGGAGTAGTGGCTGGCTTGCTCCCAAGTTTTCCTGTTTCCTGTAACAAATCTAAAGTGTATTTTCTCTGGGAAATGAAAATGCCTTTAGTGCTTTTGGCAATTTCCATTCCTAAGAAATATTTGAGACCACCAAGATCCTTGATTTCAAACTCAGAACTCAACTTCTTTTTCAAACTCTCTGTTTCCTCAGTATCATCTCCGGTTATAATGATATCATCCACATAAACAATTAAAATAGTCTTTTTGCCTATGGGAGAATGTTTAATAAACAGAGTATGATCTGACTGACCTTGGGTGTAGCCAAAACTCTTCATTGTGAGTGTAAATTTCTTAAACCAAGCCCTGGGAGACTGTTTAAGTCCATAAAGAGATTTTTTCAACTTACAGAATTTTCCTTCTAAATTTCCTTCAAACCCAGGGGACATCTTCATATAAATCTCTTCATCTAACTCCCCATTGAGAAAAGCATTTTTAACATCCATCTGATGTAGTTCCTAATCTAGATTTGTTGCGAGAGAAAGCAAGACTCTGATGGAATTTAGTTTAGCAACTGGTGCAAACGTTTCCTTATAGTCAATCCCAAACATCTGGGTATACCCCTGTGCAACCAACCTGGCCTTATAGCGCTCAATAGTGCCATCTGCATGATGCTTAACAGTAAACACCCATTTACATCCAACTGGTCGCTTTCCTTCTGGTAATGAAACCACTTCCCACGTTCCATTTTTCAGAAGAGCATTCATCTCTTCCATCACTGCTGTTCTCCATGTTGGATCTTGTAATGCAACATCTACATTTTTTGGGATTTCAACGCTATCCACACAAGCTGTAAAAGCCTGACATCTGGGAGACAATCTTCTGTAAGTTAGAAAATTATGAATAGAATGCTTTGTACAAGACCTTACCCCTTTCCTCTGAGCAATGGGTATATCAAGATCATCAACCACCTTTTTAGGCTCCCTCTGTAACTGACAATATGCGGATTGGACTCAAGGCTTGGCTGAGGAATTTGTTTTCGTCTACTATAAACTTGGATCTCTCTCGGTTGCTCAATACGACTTGGGATTGGATCTTGTTTTTGTGGCACGGATTCATCAATAGTCGGAGTGATAATGGGAGATGATGGGTTAGAAAGAATCGGATGACGACGAAGGTGGAGAGTCTGACGTCGACAAAGGAAGAGAATCGGATGTCGATGAAGGAAGAGTGGTTAGAATTGGAAGAGAAATGGAAGGGTCCCAATGGATCTCTTCATAACTGTTCTCCCCCTGAAGAGATATGTCTGGATAGAATGGTTGACTCTCAATGAAATATACATCGTAGGACATAGAGTTTTTTTATGGAAGGACAATAACATTTGTAACCCTTTTGTGTAGGAGAATACCCAAGGAAAATACACTTAAAAGCTTTGGAGTCAAGTTTACCACGATTTGGACCATGGTTATACACAAACACTGTGGAACCAAATACTCGAGGAATGATATAACTGAATAAACGAACAATTGGATAGGCTTTTGAGAGTGTACTCACCGGGGTATGGTAATCAAGTATTTTTGAAGGTAGTCGATTGATGAGATAAGCTGCAGTAGGAACTGCCTCTCCCCAAAACATATTAGGCACATGACTCGCACACATCATTGATCGGGCTACCTCAAGAAGGTGACGGTTTTTTCGTTCCACGACCCTATTTTGCTGAGGTGTGTAGGCACAAGAACTTTGGTGAAGAATTCCTTTATCATTTAAAACATTTTGTGAAATCACTTGAAAAATACTCTTTCCCATTGTCTGTGCGAAGAATGTGTATATTTGTCTGGAAAATATTTGTGATAAATTTGTGAAAGGTTTGAAAGACATCAAATGCTTCAGATTTTTGTTTTATCAAGTGCACCCAACAGAACTATGTATGATCATCTATAAATGTAATAAACCATTTTGCCCTAGATAAATTAGACACAAGGGATGGTTCCCAAATGTCACTATGAATGATATGGAAAGCACTAGATGGTTTATAAGAATTTGATTGAAACACAGCTCTAGTTAGTTTGGCACGAATACAATCTTCACACTGAAATGAAAGAACATCTTTATTCACAAATAGATGGGGTAACAACCTTTTTAAATACATAAAACTAGGATGACCAAAACGTTTATGCCATAACAACACATCTAAATTAGACACAACGGACATGAACTAACAATCGGAGAATTTGAGCCTGAGGCCGATTGAGTACCATGTAAATAATATAGTCCATTGAATTCCTTAGCCTTGCCAATCATCCTCCCCGAATTTAGGTCCTGCAATTCACTGTATGTAGGAAAAAACATCATTGAACAATTTAAATCTCTTGTCAACCGGCTCACAGATATTAAATTATATTGGAAATTCGAAACATAAAGAATTGAATTAAGAGTAACTTCGGGGAGATTCACATCTCCTTGACCCTCAGCATATGAGATAGTACCATCAGCAACTGAAACACTGGTATTACCCCTGCAGGTTTTAATTGTAGAAAATGATGATCTAGACCTAGTCATATGATCCGTAGCTCCTATGTCAATAATCCAAGGCAACTCAGGTTCCTTTTTTACCAGTAAAGCAGTTCTTGTGTTGCCTCTTACAGCAAAGGAAGCACTAGCAGTTGCTGTTTTTTTCTGGTGGCACTGTCTGTTGGATTTGACCAATGATGAACTGCCTTCAAAGCTCCATCTCTTCAGTAGAAAAGAAACTCTTCTCCTTGTCTGTTTCTGTTGAAGATAAAGCTGTGTTTACTGCCTTCTTACATTGATTTTTGGGCTTCCAATCAAGAGGCTTTCCATGTAGATCCCAACATTTGTCGCGGGTATGGTTTGGCTTATTGCAGTGATCGCACCATAATCTCCCACGCTGTCCTCCTTGTGATTCTTTTGCTGCCTTTGACACTAGGGCTGAATTCTGCATATCCTTGGTAGTGGTTGATTTAGTAGGGTTCATCATTACAATCTTCGGAGTCTCCTCACGCCAAACCTCAGAAAAAACTTCATGAATTGAGGGAAGTGGCTTTGTGCCCAACAAACGAACCCTCACTTCGTCTAGCTCAGAGTTGAGGCCAAGCAGAAAATCAAATATCCTATCTTTTTCAACATCAGCGGCATATTTAGCAGCATCTTGCTTGCAATGCCAGTTGTTGTCGTAATAGGAGTCCATTTCTTGCCAAAGTTCCATGATGTAGTTGAAGTACTCGGTTACACTTTTGTTCCCCTGCTTTGCATCACGGATTTTTGAATGAATTTAAAAACGTTGAGTCGTGTTTTCAAGATCCGAGTAGGTCTCCGTCACTAAATCCCAAATTTCCTTTGCATTTTTGCAAAACAGAAATGTCCTTCCAATATGGTTCTCCATTGAGTTCACCAACCAAGCCATCACAATAGAGTTCTCTGCCTCCCACGTTGGAAACGTTGATGAATCAGGCGGAGGAGAAGGGTTAGTTCCATTGATGTAGCCAAATTTACCCTTTCCTTTCAGTGCCCAACTCACAGATTGAGCCCATTCACGATAATTAGACCCGTTTAATTTATGTTGGGTAATTTGGAGGGAGAGATGCTCGGTATTTTGTAAGGTAGGGCTGCCAAAACTTATATTTGAAATGGAAACGGGAGTAGTGGTAGGAGAGGAAGAATCTTGAGTAGAAGGATTTGCCATGGTTGAAGAAATCAGAAGCTGCCGGTGAAGAGAGCAGGAACGCCGGTCGAAGAAATTAAAAAAAAAAAAAAGAGGCCGCCGCTGAAGCGCCGCCGGTGAGGAGAGCAGGAACGCCAGTCAAAGAACTACAGAGGCCGCCGGTGATGTGAGTGCAAACACCAGTCGAAAAAAATGTGACTGTCGTGAGGAACGGGAATGCAAGTCAAAGGAAAAAACAGGTCGCCGGCAAAAGGAGTCCCAGTGGGGGCTCTAATGCCATGAAATCAAGCTTTAGAAATAAAAAGCTTGAATAATCTTATTGATAATGGCTAAGAGCCTTATATCAATTACAATAATCAATCAAAAAATGAGGAAAATAATTCCAGAGAAGGAAACAATAGACAAAACAACAAAATAATAAAAACAAAAATAAAAACAAACATCCTCTAAAACAGGGAAAAATAAATATAAATAAAAAGATGATCTATTTTACAAAATATGCTATGGTGACAGCTCTCTTTGACTTTTGAAACCTAATATTACAACAATTTTATCTTACCTTGATGGATGATAGCATAAGCACTCCACCATCACATTTATAACTACAATAGATATTTAAGCTTACTTCTGTTGAAGGCAATTAAATCACAATGCAGTACAACGATGTGCAGGAGCTAGCATGACTTTTTTCCCGATAGCCTAGGAATCCCCCTAACCCACTTAGCGGGTGTTTCCGCTGAACTCTACAATCTTTTGGAAGCTCAAAATTTGTGGTTATTTACCAGGTTGATGGCCCCGAGAAATTGAACCCCAGACCATGTGGGAGAACACCACTGGCCTAACTCTCAAACAACCCTTAGGGTTTAGATTACTTTTAAATCAGCTAACTTTAGCAAATCCTTGGAGCATTTTCTGCCCTCGAATGTTATAAACACCTTGATTCATATTCTAGTTAGCAGAAAACATGAGACAATGCATTTGATAGATATCATTTCCTGTTTTAGTCCTCTTGAATGGGAATGCCACTACCTACTGTTGGCCCAAATTAATGTGAGGTCTGGGCAAGGGACGCCTGGATTTGGTTCTTCCTTTTTCATTTGAATAGTGGCATGCAGATTGAGGGTATTTTTATAGTGGTTATATATCAATCGTTTATGGGGCTGGTACCTTTTAACTTAGCAGTGAGATTGGCTGGTTTCTTCCCTAAGTGCAACAAAACCATTGTTGGTCTCTATATGCCTCTTATTATTTTGAACTTTTGACGCTAGTCACTTAAAATTTTGTGCTCCGCAAGTCATTTTGGAATAGCTAGTTTATGTCAGCTTCATTTTTCTCTCTTCTTCAGTATAATCTTGTACTGTTCATGTCATAAGTAGTGATAAAAAAAATAGAAAAATGCTGAATTCTGCTTTAAGTTATTGCATACATAAAAATTATTTTCTGCTTTTTCCCTGGAGGAATATTCAGCTGGAAAATCATTCTCCGAAAGTATGTGGAATGTGGAAGGTGAAGAAAAAGGCTGAAGAATGTGTAATTTTCTTCATTCAGAAAATGAGAGGAGAGTACATTATATATAGGTTGGACCTAAGGAAAAAAAAAGGTAATTTACATCTGCCTATTAATCAGCCTAATCAGCCTAATTACATCAGCATAAAATCAGAACTAATTCCTAGGATCAGGGAGCTAAATCAGGTGATTAGCTAAATCAGGTGATTGACTAAAAATCAGGAATCAACTAACAATCAGGATAATCTACATTAAAAGAAAAATATTCTTAAATTAAGATCCCTAAGAAGAGGGATATGAACCGGATTTCCACACTCCCCCTCAAGTTGGGTAGTAGATGTTTATCATTCCCAACTTGGAACTCAATTCATCGAAACTGGTTCTTGGAAGAGCTTTTGTAAGAATGTCGGCTATTTGAAGACGAGTAGGAATGTAGGACAATGAAATGACATCAGTCTCAATCTTCTCTTTGATGAAATGCCGATCAATCTCAATGTGTTTTGTGCGATCATGGTGGACAGGATTCCTTGCAATACTGATGGCTGCTTGATTGTCACAAAACACTTTCAGTGGTTCTTCTCTGGATAGGTTTAGTTCTGCAAGTAGTCGTTGGATCCACATAACTTCACAAATTCCAAGTGCAAGAGCTCTGAATTCGGCTTCAGCACTACTCCTAGCAACAACTGACTGCTTTTTACTCCTCCAAGTTACCAAGTTTCCCCAAACATACGTGCAGTATCCAGAGGTTGATCTTTTATCGGTTGGTGAACCTGCCCAATCTGCATCCGTGTAAACTTTGACATTTCTGTCATTGTTTCTTTTCAAGAAGAGTCCCTTTCCTGGAGTCATTTTTAAATATCTGATAATTCTAAGAACGACTTCAAGATGATCTTCTTTGGGATTGTTCATAAATTGACTAACAACACTTACAGAAAAGCCAATATCAGGTCGGGTGTGTGATAGATATATCAGCTTTCCAACCAGACGTTGATATCTCCCTTTATCTACTGGAGGTCGTTCTTGCTCGACTCCCAGCTTCTTTACAGAGTCCATGGGTGTATCGATAGGCTTGCATCCTAGCATTCCTGTTTCCTTGAGGAGATCCAATATATATTTATGTTGAGTGACACAAATACCTTTGCTAGAGCGAGCCACTTCCATCCCAAGAAAGTATTTTAGAAACCCTAAGTCTTTGATCTCGAATTCCTTTGCTAGGAACTTCTTTAGCTCTTGTATCCCTTTTATGTCATCTCCTGTTACTACAATGTCATCAACATACACTATAAGGATTACCTTTTTTCCTTCGGGAGTGTTTCTTTGGAACATAGTGTGATCTGATTGACATTGGTAATATCCAAACTTCTTCATTGCTCCGGTAAATCTGTCAAACCAAGCCCTTGGGGATTGTTTGAGTCCATAGAGAGACTTCTTGAGTTTACAGACTGCTTCTGGTGGATTCTTTATCAGTAGACCAGGAGGTATCTCCATGTAGACCTCTTCCTCTAGGTTACCGTTGAGAAAAGCATTCTTGACATCTAGTTGGTATAATGGCCAGTCAAGGTTGGCGGCAATGGACAGAAGAACTCTGACAGTGTTGAGCTTCGCAACAGGTGCAAAAGTCTCTTGATAGTCGATTCCATAGGACTGTGTGAATCCCTTTGCTACAAGTCTTGCTTTGTGCCTATCTATACTGCCATCTGCGGTATACTTGATGGTGAAAATCCATTTACACCCTACCGTTTTTCGATCCTTTGGCAGGCTAATTATCTCCCATGTGCCATTCTTCTCCAAGGCCTTGATTTCTTCTTCAACTGCAGCTTTCCACTTTGGATGTTTCAAAGCTTCGTGGATGTCCTTTGGAATTTCAGTTGCTACTAGATTAGTAGTAAAGGCCCGAAAACTAGAGGACAAACTTGCATAAGAAACAAATTTAGATATAGGATGTTGAGTGCATGAACGCACCCCCTTCCGTATAGCAATTGGCCAACCAAGATCATTAATCGAAACATCAAGTTCAGAAACAGTATTGCTATTACCTGGCTCATTTCAGGCTTCGGTATTAGGTTCAGATTCTTGACTTTGCATCTGTTGTGTGTTCAGTTCTTCTTCTTCGTGAATAAGAGGAGTTTCTGATCGGACTTCACCTAATGTTGGTATTGGGACTGAATTATCTGAAACTGGTTGAGGAATGGGAGGTGAGTTTGACTCGAAAGAAGATGGACTCAAAAGACTTGGTTGACTTGGAAGACTCGGTTGGGACTCAAAACTTGTTTCCCAAATCTGCCATTCACTCTGGTTATTCTCCCCCTGAATGGTGGATTTTGGAAAGAATGGTTGATCCTCATGAAAAGTAACATCCATAGTAGTATAGAATCGTCCCTTTGTAGTGGAAAAACATCTGTACCCCTTTTGGGTTGGTGAATAACCAAGGAAGATGCATTTTTCGGATTTAGGATCTAGTTTACTTCGATGGTTTTGATGAATGTGGACAAATGCTGAACATCCAAAAATTTTTATAGGAATTGTTGAGATCAAAGGAGTTGTTGGAAAGGACTCAAGGAGTTTTTCACATGGTGTTTTAAAGGACAATATTCTAGAAGGCATTCGGTTTATAAGATAGGCTGTTGTTAACACGACTTCCCCCCAAAAATGCTTGGGCACATTATATGTGAAAAGGAGAGATCGAGTTACTTCAAGTAGATGACGGTTTTTTCTCTCAGCAATTCCATTTTGTTGGGGTGTATCTACACAAGAACTTTGATGAACTATTCCTAAGTCAAGGAGGTAATTTCCAAGATGTGATGCAAAGTATTCCCTGGCATTATCTGTTCTAAAGATTTGGATTTTTGAATTAAATTGTGTTTGGATCATTCTTGCAAAATTTTGGAAAATTTGTCCTACTTCTAATTTATCTTTCATCAGAAATACCCAAGTGGCTCGAGTATGATCATCAACAAATAAAACAAACCATCGTGATCCGGTTATGTTTTTTACCCTTGAGGGACCCCACACATCACTATGAATAGTTGCAAATGGTCTAGATGATATGTATGGAGAAATTGGGTATGAATTTCGAACATGCTTTGAAAATTGACAGACTTCACAATTCAGCAATTTTGGATTTTTATTAACAAACAATGATGGGAACAATTTTGAAAGATAAATGAAATTTGGGTGACCCAAACGAAAATGCCATAACATGATTGCATCATCTTTATTTAAAGTAGAGACAGATGTAGACACAATACTTTTAGAGACACAATTGGTTGGTTGATGAAGCCCTTCATGACTCCTTTTATTCTTGAGAAGGTAGAGACCGTCACATACATCAGCATTGCCAATCATCCTCCCCGAAACCAAGTCCTAAAATTTGCAAGATTTAGAAGAAAAATTAGCAATACAGTTTAGGTCCTTAGTTAGCTTGCTAATGGATAAAAGGTTACAATCAAGCTTTGGCACAAGTAGCACAGAGTTGAGAACAATCTCTTTGGTAAGAGGCACTGATCCATAGCCAGCAATTTTTGATAGAGATCCATCAGCTATTCGGACAGATGTAGTATGTGAACAAGGAATGAAATTCTGAAGTAAGTTTGCATCTCCCGTCATATGGTCAGAGGCGCCTGAGTCAATAATCCAAGAACTGGATTGTTCTTTGTGAAATGTAATGACTTTTAGTGCCTTACCTTTCTGTGCAAGAGAACCGGTTCCTATGACTGAGTTTTGAGACTGGTTGGCTTGGGCTAGGATTGTCTGAAGAGCCTCTAATTGTTCCTTAGTGAATGGGCTGCCTTCAGTATTGGTGGACTGATTCTCGTTTGAAGTGGAAGCACTGTTTCCACGCCTTGGTTTGGGTTTGTAATCTGGTGGTTTGCCGTGAAGATCCCAGCACTTGTCTTTTGTATGTCCCATCTTTCTGCAGTGTTCACATTTAGGCCTTTCCTTTCTTTCTTGGTTGAAGTTCGGATTCCTGTGAACGGCTAGTGCTGAAGTTTCAACTTTTGATGAGCCGAGCATTACCTTCCTCCTGCTTTCTTCACGTCGGACTTCAGAAAAGGCTTCTCGGATGGATGGAAGTGGTTTCATTCCCAAGATTCGACCACGGACTTCATCAAGGCTTTTGTCTAACCCTAGTAAGAACTTGAAGATTCTTTTCTTTTCTAAGATTGCCTTGTATTTCACTGCATCAGTGGGGCAGGCCCAATCGTAGGACTCAAACCGATCAAGTTGCTGCCATCTCCGAATGAGAGCGTTGAAGTATTGGGTGACAGAGAGATCACCTTGACGTAATTCATGTAGAGCTCCTTCAATCTCAAAAATTTCTGACGTATTTTCCTTGTCAGAGTAGGTTTCCTTTGCTGCATTCCATATCTCCTTTGCCGTCTCATAAAACATGAAGTTCTCACCAATTTCAACAGTCATGGAGTTTATGAGCCATGACATAATAATGTTATTTTCAGCATTCCATTTTTTGAAACCAGGGTCTTCCTTCTTTGGAGGGGTTGCCTCTCCGAAAATGTATTCATCCTTTCCCTTTCCGTATATAAACATCAAAACTGACTGAGACCATTGAGTATAATTTTGGCCTGTGAGTTTATGCACGGTAATGGGTGAATTTTCGGTTAATGGGTGGCCGCTAGAAGGAACTATTTCCTAGACAGGAATAACATCGGAAGTGGAAGAGGAGGAGGGAGGAATTTCAGTGGCCATGGAAGATATCAGGTATGCTCTGATATCATGAGGAAAAAGGCTGAAGAATGTGTAATTTTCTTCATTCAGAAAATGAGAGGAGAGTACATTATATATAGGTTGGACCTAAGGAAAAAAAAAAGGTAATTTACATCTGCCTATTAATCAGCCTAATCAGCCTAATTACATCAGCATAAAATCAGAACTAATTCTTAGGATCAGGGAGCTAAATCAGGTGATTAGCTAAATTAGGTGATTGACTAAAAATCAGGAATCAACTAACAATCAGGATAATCTACATTAAAAGAAAAATATTCTTCAATTAAGATCCCTAAGAAGAGGGATATGAACCGGATTTCCACATAACGCTACCATGGTTAAAACAAGTATCGCGGATATCCTGATAAAGATTGGTACTAACTTAATTGATTGCTGTTATATGTTCAAGTTCGGCTGGGAATAGGAGTATTTGTGCCACCTTTTTTGTTTATTGTTTCCGTTTTTCTAATTTCATTTATTTGCATTAGTATTCCTCTGGTTTTGGAAGGCTGTTTAATGAGGAATAGATCTATTGTTTCTTTAATGCTGTTTACTTGTTGCTTTATTTCCTTTTCTTATTGACGTGGTTTTCCTTTCCAAATTATTTTCTTGCTCTTTTACATTTAAGACCCTGACGTGTTCCAGTGTTACTGTATAGTTGGAAATACCATGTGATCTAACAATTTTTTTTTCCTTCTCTTTGGAACTTATCACATAAAATATATAGGTAAAGTCTGAGCATAAAACGATAGATCTTCTCACTTAAATCTTGGAGCTCACGATGTGTAAAACATTTATATCAGAAGTTAATGATTGGCCTTACATGGATTGCTTTTTTTTTTCTTTTTTTTTTCTGCAGGGCGCTATATCTTTCTTTCTCGGGCTATTTTTCCTTTTTGTTCGATGGCCACTGATCGGTATAATCTTGGAAATATATGGTTGTATTGTTCTATTCGGGTTAGTTTTGGCTCTTAATCTTAAGCTTCATATTAAAAATTTTTGTGGTCCTTTTGCTAACATTCCTCTATTATATTTGGTTGCAGTGGTTTTTGGCCATCTGTAAAGGTGTTTCTGAATCACATTCCAGTTGTTGGGTGGATCGTTAGTTATCTATTCTGGTGAGTTTCATTTTTCACTTTTCAGTTATTATGCTTTCAAGCTCATTGCCCACATTAATATTTAACCAACACACAAGAATATTAGATCATGCATTTCAGGTAGGGATCTCATTCGCTGTCATAAAGGTGAACGCTGTCTATCTATGTCAAAGGTTGAATTGAACAAGATAAAGATATGAGAGAGAGAGAGAGAGAGAGAGATTCCCTAAGCACTACTTGTAAAACAATAACCTCGCTCAGACGCCAATTATATGTAAATTTACAGCCAAGTACTTTAGAAGGGAATCATTGAATTCAAACTACATTATAGAGAGAGAGAGAGAGAGAGAGATTCCTAAGCATTATTCGTGAGAGATTCCTCAAGCATTACTCGTAAAATAATAACCTCACTCAGACGCCAATTAAATGTATATTTGCAGCAAAGTACTTTAGAAGAGGATCATTGAATTTAAAGATAAACTACATTAGAGAGAGAGAGAGAGAGATTCCCTAAGTATTACTCGTAAAATAATAATAATATTACATGACTCAGCTGCCAATATGTAAATTTAAAGCCAAGTACTTTGGAAGATGATCATTGAATCTAAACTACATTACTGAGGTTTATAAAGTTTCGTGTCAGTTTTCTTAAAGTTTAATGTAGCATGAAGTGGTGGTTTTTCATGACATCTTTGGCCCTTTCATTCTAGTTGGAATGGGACGTTCATGAAACTTTTGAATGGTCTCCAGTTCTTATTGTTCTTTGTTTCCTTGAATTACAATCTTAAACTCATTATTAATGACATTGCAGATTCTTAATTTAAACTTAACCGGGCACTTCGATTAATCATCCATTCGGAATGTGGATGTCTGCTTCGCTTAAGATTGGCGCAGAACCGATTTCTTATCAGTTTGAGAATCATCATCAGATCAGATAAGCATAAAAAGGAAAGGTGGGGCAGAGGTAGACCGGGTTAATGCTACAAATTTATGACGTATTCAGCTCACAAACTGTGGTCATCTGAAAGAGGATGGTTTGTGTTTTGTAAGTTAAGCAAGTATAAGAAAATGAACTAGTTTTATATTTTCAGCAGATCTACATCTTTTAAACAAAAAAGAAAAATTTTTGTATGACAGTTTATATTTTATTTGCCATATATAATCCATGAGCAATTGCGGAGACAGATGTTTTCTTTAAAGGGGACACCATGATAAAAAATAAAAATAGTATTTTATTAAATGGATACATAGTTATGCGTTTTTATGCTTGAGTGATAAGACAATTATAATTTTTCTTGTAAAATAAGAAACAACAGCCTCTATCAAGTATTTAAAAGGGTTACAGTCATAGTTTTTCTTACGGAACAGAGATATATCTTTTTTTTAAAAAAAAAGCTTTTAGGGACCCTCATTCAATAATACTTCCCCAAGCAAGAAATGGTCTATTCTTACGTTATGTCGATGAGCTTAGACACGACTATACAAGAGTGCATAACAATGCCAAACTCAAAAATAGAAAATGAAAAACAAAAAGAAGAAGAGGAAAAAAAATCCTCAAGAATCTTCTGGATGCTCGAGAAGGTGAAGAGAATATCATACAAAGCAACCACGAAATTGGAATTGCTGCGGCAGAAAAATATCACGGTAAGATTCAGAAGAACACCATATTAGGTTCCGTGAAAAAAAAAAAAAGGGGAAAAAGTAAAAAAGCAGAAAAAAGTGAGGGGGAAAACAAGTTGAGCGCTGATACTATCTTGTCATCATTGTCATACAAAGTACCTATTTTGGATAAGAGAATCACCTACTATGAGGTAGAATGTGGCCACAACGTTGTTATTGTGGGACCCAGTTACACAGTGTCCTATAACATGGAGCCGGTTCGTTAGAGGGTTTACATGAATTCAAAGTCCATCTTAAACTAACACTTGGCAACCGAAAACACTTGGCAACCAAAAACTCTTATAAAGCATTTAAAAAATATGATTAGGATAAGTTTTAATTAATAATATTATAGCATATAAAAATTTTATATTATAATAAATTTTTACAATTTATGATAGCTGCTGATACCTTTTGTTAATAGAACTAAGAGCCAAAAACTATTGAAAATTAGGTGGATATTCTTTTTCCCCCTCCTTTGGATGATGTGATCAGCCACATGATTATCATGGCTGATTTTTGGAAACACATTAACATATTAAAAATAAATGTAACACGGCTCATTCATGTACATGGCTTTTATTTGAGGCACGAGTTAGAAACCCTAGCCAGGCCCACCACGTTTTTTTATCTTCTATAAATTAAGAACCCCCACGAAGCATGCTTGCATAGTGGGGGCTCAAAGGAGATAAGCATGTTTTTCTCTTCGCTTTAAAAATTAGGATATTTAGTCTGTTCTCAAAACGAAAAAAAAAAGGTTCTGAAAGTAGTAGTGGCACTATAGCAGTGAAGTGAAGATGAGCGACGGCGGGAGAGGCGGCGGGCAAGCTCCGTCTTCGGGCAAAGGAAACGTCCATCCAAGGCCTAGTTTCGGCAACCAGCCGCCGGCAAGAGGCCAAGTCAAGAACAATATTTTGGCTGGGATTTTCAAACCATCCAAGTGATGATTCATTATGATCCTTCCGGATCGAAACTAAGTATTTGAATAATAGTTGGTTTAGTACGTACGTACTTTTGTGTTAATTTTCTTTATGAGAAACCAGGAATCTGTCAATAGCTGGTTTTCTTAACCTCTCTTCTAGATCTGTATCTCTCCTGGCCTTTGTTAATATAATGATGTTTCCACTTTAATGCTTACTTTTGTTTGTGTGATTTTATGATTTCCAAAGTAGTTAAATTAATTACTTGAAATTGCTTTAGCCTTTCCATGTCATGTTATATACTCTTTCAAGAATCGTCCAATATTAGAGAAGATTTTTTTTTTTTCTCTTTTTAGTGATTACCCTGTTCTAGTTTAGATCTACTAGTATGCTGCAATTAGTTTGGGGATCAAAACTTTCCCAAATTCAGCACTTGTCATGAGAGAAAGAGATCAAAGAGGAAGAAAGGACGACAGGAAACTTTTTCGTGGGAAATTATATTTACACCTCAAGATTTTATCAAGGCACGCAAAAATATTTAAAATTTAAATTATTTCTTTTTAATACCTAAAACTCATATAATTCCACAATTATCCTTTGTACACCGCATGCTTAAACCATTTTGCAAAGTAGTATATTTTTTTTGGCTGAAAAACGATGAATTTTCCTTTTCTTTTCTCTTTTTTTTTTTTTTTTTTTTTTGGTTGGATGGGTTGGGGTTGGAAAAGATGGGTAGTACTAGTTGAAAACTTTTTCCTTTTTGGCAAATAATTGGCTACTTAGTTTGATCACCTTTGTCTTTTACCCATTTTTAGGTGCGTTTATTAACACCTTTTCTTTTATTTTTCACATATTGCTATTTCATAAGATACATTTATTGCTATTTAATAAGATGGGTAGTACTAGTTGAAAACTTTTTTCTTTTTGGCAAATAATTGGCTACTTAGTTTGATCACCTTTGTCTTTTACCCATTTTTAGGTGCGTTTATTAACACCTTTTCTTTTATTTTTCACGTATTGCTATTTAATAAGCTACATTTATTGCTATTTAATAAGATGGGTAGTACTAGTTGAAAACTTTTTTCCTTTGGGCAAATAATTGGCTACTTAGTTTGATCACCTTTGTCTTTTACCAATTTTTATTAACACCTTTTATTTTCTTTTTTACATATTTTTATTTAATAAGATACATTTATTACAATATTATTTATTAATAAAATTACTTTTAAAAATAAAAAGTGTTTTAAATAAAGGCTCATTATACACCATAACTTAAAAAACATATATTTCCTTTTAAAAAATTAGTGTATTATTTTTTTCAAAACAATAGAAATAGATTGCAACATGAAAGAGTCTCCTATATATTCCCTTATTTCTTTTTCAACATTTTTATTCTCATTGTTGTTTTATATGTACTAATTATAATTATATATATATATATTATTACAAATTTTTTTAATACATGAATAACTATAAATCGTATGCTCCAATAGATAAAAGGAACAACTCTTTGATTTTACATAAAGAACATAATATAAAAAAATATAAAGGTTTTGTGGTATTGTTTTTAAAATAGGTGAAAATGTTTTTGTTTTAAAAAATATAAATTTTTTAAGAATTGTATTAAGAGTGTTTTTAAAATTTTTACCTTGAAAAAGGTGCGAAAACATTTTCAAAAATTATGAGAATGAAACCAAATGGGCCATTGTATTTCTTTTACTTAAAAAAAGAAAAGAATTTTTGAAAGCAAAAATTTTAAAACCACTCACAACATAATTCTCAAAAAATTCTTATTTTGTAAAACAAAAACATTTTCATATATTTTAAAAACCATACCAAACGCTCCAATTTATTCGATTCATATATAAACCCTTACAATTTACAACCGAATATTGTTTCCTAGAATCTAAAGTTTGGTTTAATACAAAGGAAAAAATTATATTAAGAAAAAAAATTATCTTTTAATATATAAACTAAAAAGGAGAAACGTTTAGAAAAAAATGTAAGTTTATTTTGTGAGTAGGTGGAAAAAGGAAAACTAATTTATACTTTTTAAGTTTTGGGACTCTTTTGGTATTTTAAAAGGGATGAAAGAAGTAGAACCATGGGTGGTCGAAGAAATTATGTGTGAAAAGTATATTAGGAGTTATCAATAGAAACACCCTAATTTTTATTCTTGATTTTTGGGTTAGAAAATCACGTTTGGAATCTCACCGGAAACATTTGGATCTTGCAAGAAATACCTGCAAATAAAATAACAAACCATAAAGTTTCGAAAGATTAAGTGTCTAAATAGGATAATTAATTTGATACCTCAAGTTGATAAAATGGGGAATTTGCTAAATAGTTTTCACATAATCATTCTCTTTTTGGGTAGACGACGGCTTCAAGGATTTTTTTTCAACCAATTTGCCTCCTATAATTC
The DNA here is from genome assembly GCA_025403435.1 of Artocarpus heterophyllus. Classification (NCBI taxonomy): domain Eukaryota; kingdom Viridiplantae; phylum Streptophyta; class Magnoliopsida; order Rosales; family Moraceae; genus Artocarpus; species Artocarpus heterophyllus. Next base: position 90,518 of record JAJQZP010000354.1, read on the forward strand.
AATAGAACTTAAATAAAATAAGCCAAATCTAACCTTCAAGGGGTCTTTTTTCAAAAAAAAAAAAAAAGATGAAGGGTTCTTAATTTGAGAGTGGGAATTATATTTCATTAAGCAAAATACGCCAATATAAATGACTCGGTGGTACACGAGATAACACCCTCAACTCCAATTGATTCTATTAATAACAGAAAAATTCCCCAACATACCAATGACAAAGCAAACAGAAGCCTTGTTTTAATATGATCTCTACATTTGATAAAGAGTTGCTAATTTATCACACGCACACAAAAAAAAAAAAAAAAAAAAAAAAGTCATTTACTGAGAGTAATGACTGGCTACTGCAACTAGAATCCGACAACTTGAAAGTTTCTACCATGAAAGTTGACTAATCAAAGCTTTTTTTAAGCTTTGTTGAGTTCTACAAGAAAGAGTTGGAAAGAGACGTGTACGGCCCACATGAAAATGGATTGACAATGGAGGCTTCCCAAAAGTTGTTAATTATTAATGCCTTCCCGTGGGCATGTCTCCAAGTCCCTCCAAAATTTGCATTGCATATATATAGGTTTAAATATTTAATAATGCGACTTCCTCAATCGTTATCTATGCCCCACAGGCCACAACATTAATAGAGTGGATAATCAATTTTCGTTGAGGCATTAAATACCATAAACGAGATTCAGATGTTCATATTTTTGTTATATTATACAATAAACAAACAGACAAAAGGGTACTTTATAGATATGCCCTTTTTTATACTATAGATTCGAATATGCTGTTGATGCTTATCAGTAAGTGACGACGAATTAACATTATGTACGGCTGTGTACAGTGGTCGAACGATTCTTTCTTATGTTAGGAATTAGGCGCCTTCTAATTCTAAGAACACTAAGAACGAATGATTGCAGAAAAAGGAATTAAAAAAAAGAAGACACCAAATTTTATACAGGTTCGTCTAAATTTGTGACTAAGTTTTATTTCTACCGTTGTAGATTCCACTATGATGAAGGAGATGATTACGGATTATAAGAGAAATTTCTATCACACACTCTCAAATTGTGCTTCCCAAATCCCTCTTCTATCTAGCACCGTCTGTGGGTAATTTTTGAGTATTTCTTCAACTTACACCACAATAGAGTTCTCACACACTCAAAAATGTCTCTCTATAAACCCTAGCCTCTTTATCTCTACTTAAATACCCTCAAAGAGAAGAAAAAATTTAAAACTATTGAGAAATCCTTGCAGCTACACACTATAATATCACTGGAGTGCTGATTTTTGCCTTTAAAAGTCGCGCAATATAGAGCCTAAGCGTTGCGGCGCCCGAATCCGGTGCTGCAGCGCTAGTGTTGTCTCCCGCCAGTGCCACGGCCCCCGATCTTGGCACTGCGGTGCCCAAACGCTGCCCTTTTTTTTTTTTTTTTTCTTTTGTTGAGTTATTGATTTGGCTCTATCTGCAACAATCTTCACTTGGAGACTAATTAATCACCATATCTCTAACTGTAGCAGCAACACCCTCCACGCCTCAAGGAGAAGTCTAACTGAAGTTGCGCATAACTTTAGTTTCTCAATCGAAACAGTTTTGATAAGCATATTTGTTGGATTCCAACTCCTAAGAATCTTCTCAAGCTCTAACACCCCATCCTCCAAAGCCGATCTGATGAAGTGATAACGAAACTGTATATGCTTCGCCCTAGCATGAAATACAAGATTTTTCGTCAATTGAATGGCGCCCTTACTGTTGCTATGTAGCACTCTCCTTTCCTACTTGTGACCTAGTTTTTCCAAAAAAAGACTATAACCAAATCATCTCCTTGCTTTCTTCAGTCATTACCACATACTCTACTTCAGTTGTAGAGAGTGCAACAATTTTTTGCAGTTTCGAGACCTACCTAACTATTGTGCCACCCAAAATATAAACGTAACCGGTAGTACTCTTTCTGCCATCGATGTCTCCAGCCATATCAGCATCTACATAGCCCTGTAATCCTAAATCTGACTTTTTAAAACATAGAGTTAAACCTGCAATACCTCTTAGATATTTGAGAATCCACTTCACTGCCTTCCAATGCTGCTCGTCTGGATTATTCATGTACCTACTCACAACTCCCACTGCATGCACAATGTCCAATTTGGTACAAATCATGGTATACATGAGACTGCATATTGCGGAAGCATAAGGCACCTTGACCATGTGATCTCGCTCCTGCTCTGTAGTTGGTGATTGCTCCTTTAACAACTTGAAGTGACTAGCCAAAGAAGTACTCATAGGCTTCGCATTATTCATGTTGAATTTGTTAAGCACCTTTTCCACATATTCTTCCTATGATAGTTTCAAACCACTACTATTTCTTGTTATTTTCATCCCAAGGATTTGTTTTGCAGCACCCAAATCCTTCTTTGCAAACTTCTTAAACAACTACTTCTTTAGCTTGTCAATCTCTTGTTTGCATATTCTTGTTATCAGCATGTCATCAATGTATAGCATCAATATAATGTTTCACCAAAGTTCTTCACATAACAACAATGATCTGCCTAACGCCTCAAGAAGCCACTACTACACATAAAACCATCAAACTTCTTGTACCACTTTTTAGGAGCTTGTTTAAGGCCATACAAGCTCTTCTAAAGTTTGCACACTATATTCTCCTTACCCCATACTTTGAAACCTTGTGGCTGCTTCATGTAGATTTTCTCCTCCAAGTCACCATGGAGAAAGACTGTCTTAACATCCAACTGTTCCAAGAACAAGTCTTCGTTTGCCACTAGCGTAAGTACCATTCTGATCGTGGTTAGTTTCACCACTGGAGAAAAATCTCATTGAAATCAATGCCCTCTTTTTGTTGAAAGCCTTTTACCACCAGCCTTTCCTTATATCGTTTGCTGTTATAACATTCATCTTTTATCCGGTATACCCATTTGTTGTACAAAGCCTTTTTGCCTTTTGGTAACTCTGTCAATTGCTATGTTTGATTGGACGTTAAAGAATCCATCTCATCCCTCATGGCTAACTCCTACTTAATTGAATCTTTGGCCTGCACAGCTTCATCGTAACTCTCAGGTTCACCTCTGTCGATCAACAAAATATAGTGCAGTGAAGGAGAGTATCTCTACGGTGATCTAATGGTCCTGCTAGATCTCCTGACTGTAGTAGCAGGAGCACTTTGGTTTCTTTCTAGAGCTATATTTTCTTGTTCTTTAACTTCTGAATTCTACACTTCCACTTCAGGAAGGTCCTTCAATGGGATTACCTCAGGCTTCTTATCTTCAAAACCTTTACTTCTAGAGTCATTGCTATCTCTGTCCTTATACAGAACACCTTCATTGAAGATCACATCCTTGCTCCTAATAATCTTTCGATTTGGGTCATCCTAGAAACAATAACTAAGCTCAAGTCCACCACAACCAACAAAAAAGCATTTTTTAGATTTAGCATCAAGTTAACTTCTAGTAGTAAAATCAATATGAACATAGGAAACACAACCAAACACTTTCAAATAAGAGAGGTTAACCTTTTTACTGTTCCAAACTTCTTCTGGTAGCTTGAACTTCAATGGTGTGGATAGACTCCTGTTGATTAGATGAGCTGTAGTGTTAACTACCTTAGCCCAAAATTACTTTGGTAGCCCCACGTGCAACCTTAGACTTCTAGCACGCTCGTTCAGAGTTCTATTCATCCTCTCAGCTACATTATTCTGTTGTGGTTTCCCTAGAATAGTTTTCTTCATCTTTCATCCATTATCAACATGGTACCACTTGAAATCATGATCTATATACTCTCCACCATTATCAGACTGCAAGCACTTCACCTTCAAATCTGTCTCATTTTCCACCATAGCTCTCTATCTCTTGAAAGCATCAAAGACATCAGATTTGTTTTTCAGAAAGTAAACCCATACCTTCTGGCTTGAGTCATCAATAAATGTCACATAATAAGTTGAACAACCAAGAGAAGTCAGCGTCGAAGGTCCCCACACATCTGTATGAATTAGCTCCAACTTTTTAGACTTAGGTTCTCACCCTATGTTTGAGAAACTGACTCTCTTCTGCTTGGCAAAGATGCAACTTTCACACAAACTATGATCAACAATTTTTAACCCCGATAGTTTTCCTTTAAAGTGAAGCACTTTCGTTCCTTTCTCACTCTTGTGCCTGAGTCTATGATGCCATAGTTTTGTATTAGTAGCGGAGTCAGCAACTATTACGGTATCTCTACAACTAGAATTAATGTAGAGAGTTTCAACTTTACATCCCTAAGCAACAACCGTGGCTCCTTTTGTAACTTTCCAACCTCCACAATTGAAGGTCACATTATGTCCTTCGTTGTCAAGTTACCCCATCGAAATCAAGTTGCACATCAATTTGGGTACTGTTAGACATGTATGCTCTAAGGAGTAAAAATGTAATACGTTTTTGGAGACATTTTTATCAATAAAGAATTTATTCGTTTATATATACCAAATATTGTCCTCTTTACGTTCATATTTGTTGAATGTATGATAAGCAAACAGTAGTCTGAGACTGTCAGTCTAAACCTTAAGAGTTGGGCATATGATGGGATGATTATGCGGTAGACACGACTCTTAAGGTGATGGTCTAAAATATATGATCCGCAATCGAGGGAATAAAGTTGGGCGCTTTATTCATGTAAAGATTGTTATGTTGTCTATATCCCTTTTTAAGAGATGGTTTGTCTTGGCCATCGGAGTTGGACTCCGTGAATAGAAACATTTGCGCGTTGTCATAGGTGACGATGTGTTGGATCGGGACATAAAGTGAATTGATTTGGATTAATAATTCTGTCTTGGCAAATCGATTCACTTTAGACAATCATTTGTATTGTATCTTAATCCTGAGATGAATAATGGGCCCGTTGTCTCGACTTATGTCTTTTGATGTATCAATGGGTGACTCCCACATCTCTATAGTGGCATGCATGCCGGTACGTTGGAGGCATGACTCCTGATAGCGTAGACTTGTTATTCATAGATATGGAATCCATAGCTCCTCTTTAGGAGTAATGATATCCTCTTATATGCGTTGTCCTGTAATTGGAAAACTGGAGCGCTCAACCATTTGGATACATAGGTGTAACCGAATGGTATACTATCTTTGGATGGTAAGTTTTCTAATGGTGAGACAATGGAACGTAAGATAAAAATAATCGGGAAGGTAAGACAGAACTTGTCCTTAAGCCGGTTATGGATGATCATATGGGGATGCGATACACTATGATATGTCATGGAGACTTAGCTACACGAGCTTCGTAATTCTATAAAGTTCGAGAGTGCAGCTCTAAGCTTTTAGTGGAGTAGCGTTGGAGTTGATAATTGTGAAATGTATATCTGGGATATTGGGTTTCATAATTATCATGAGCTTGAACTTTATAGGCCCATTTTGGTCCCCTTTGCTAGCTCACAAAATCCTGTAACGACACGGCGTGCTTTTCCAATAATTGGTGACTTATGTCGGATTTATCAAATTGGTTTAAAATTTATAAGAATCAAATAATTCATGTCTGTTTATCGGTTGAATTAATTATGTAAGAAATTAGTTCAAGATGAACTTGTTGAATTATGGCGTTCGGATAATTCTTGTCTGTTTATCGGTTGTTTTAATTTTGGACAATTAGAACAAGATAAACTTGTAGAATTATTGTGAATTGATTTATTTTCTTAGAGATTATCTTGATAAAGTTTGTTTTGATCAGATATCTTTTCTATTGGGCTATTTGAATCAAAACTGAGACTTTATCCTTTAGAATCTCGGGTGGAAAATAAAAAATTCGCGGAGATTTTTTCTCAGCAGTTCGGCCTGCCTATCACACAGTTCGGCATGCCGACCGCGACAGTTAAGATTACGCGTTTTTCACGCGTATCTTATCAGATATTGATCCGAACTTGATTCTGTTTCGATTTTTGAGACCTAATCTGATATGGACTGACCCCAAGGACCAATAGGTATAAAAAGGGAGTGAGTCTAATGATTTACTCAGATCAATTTGAGAGATTAAGAGTGATACTCTTCTAGTGAGCATCTGAAAACTCCCTGAGAGCTTTTGTTCACAAATCACGAACACTAGCTTTAGGTTCTCTCTATTGGTTGGAAGGAGAGTCACCGGTGGAAGAGCTGTACGTGTGAGCCCACACTCACTCCGGTTGTGGATAGAGAATAGCAAAGAAGACCAGTTGGTTGAGGCTCTTCTGGAACGTTACTTCTCTACACAGGTCGCGGAGGTTCTTCGGCACACTGAGGTTAGTAAGATCTGTTTAATTTATACATATAACATGTCAAACTTGTGTTTTGGAAAATACTCTGATGAAAAAAATTTTAAAATTCCGCTGCGCACTTTGTTTCCAACAATTGGTATCAGAGCCGAGGTTTTTACATAAATTTGCAAGTTTGTGATCATGTTATATGCATAAATTTTGTGATCTTAATCTCTCCAATGCTTGAATTAAATTTTATAGAGAGATGGCACTCTAGGTTTCTATATAATATATATGTTGTCATGGATTATATGGTGAATGTTTATTAATTAATTATGGTTGATTAAATTGTTGTTTAATTATTTATTAATTAATTAATACCGGTTATGGTTCCTTAGAGGTTAGAATGTGTATCTAGGTTTTTCATGTAATTAGATGGCGGACTATCATCTCCGTCTAGGAATTATTATTTAATTTTTAATTTGTAAGAATTTTGTAATTAAATAATTATTCGGAGAAGACGGAACAAGAAGTCGGAACTTAAAGATTGATGATGGCGCCTCCAGGTATTTCCTGAGTCTCTAATTTTATGTTTTTGAATTGTTGAAAATAAAATTGATGAATTGCATTAAAATTGTATTTTCTGGATTGAGGGTTTTCTGCTCGGTCGGCATGCCGGACCTCACAGTTCGACAGGCCGAAGGTCACAGATCGGCAGGCCGGACGTACGGTCCGGCAGGCCGACAGTGGGGCAGAAATTTTGGTGCTCTGCCGGCAGGCCGAACCTTCATGTTCGGCAGGCCGAACCACCATGATCGACAGACCGATCACCCAGATCGGCCTGCCGACCGAGAGCTGCTAGGTGTCCAGAAAAGGTGCGATTTTTGTAATGCAGTTTTAATTTTATTTTTGGGATGATTCTGAGAAACATTAAATTTGAATATGACCGGAAATATGAAGTGTTCAATTCATACGGGATTGAGGACTTGAAGATGGATATTACATGAAGAAGGATACAGCTTGAGGATTCAAGGATGAAGAATCGATAAATGTGTCGATTATTCTCTTGTAATCTTAGTTTTTCTATTCTCTAGGGTGGAACCATAATATTACGGTTATTATTATTATTATGCTTGTAGCTTTGCTTGATTGCTTTGCTTGTCTGCATTATAATATGATTTACCATGTATATGTTAGACATGTATGCTCTAAGGAGTAAAAATGTAATACGTTTTTGGAGACATTTTTATCAATAAAGAATTTATTCATTTATATATACCAAATATTGTCCTCTTTACGTTCATATTTGTTGAATGTATGATAAGCAAACAGTAGTCTGAGACTGTCAGTCTAAACCTTAAGAGTTGGGCATATGATGGGATGATTATGCGGTAGACACGACTCTTAAGGTGATGGTCTAAAATATATGATCCGCAATCGAGGGAATAAAGTTGGGCGCTTTATTCATGTAAAGATTGTTATGTTGTCTATATCCCTTTTGGGAGATGGTTTGTCTTGGCCATCGGAGTTGGACTCCGTGAATAGAAACATTGGCGCGTTGTCATAGGTGACGATGTGTTGGATCGGGACATAAAGTGAATTGATTTGGATTAATAATTCTGTCTTGGCAAATCGATTCACTTTAGACAATCATTTGTATTGTATCTTAATCCTGAGATGAATAATGGGCCCGTTGTCTCGACTTATGTCTTTTGATGTACCAATGGGTGACTCCCACATCTCTATAGTGGCATGCATGCCGGTACGTTGGAGGCATGACTCCTGATAGCGTAGACTTGTTATTCATAGATATGGAATCCATAGCTCCTCTTTAGGAGTAATGATATCCTCTTATATGCGTTGTCCTGTAATTGGAAAACTAGAGCGCTCAACCATTTGGATACATAGGTGTAACCGAATGGTATACTATCTTTGGATGGTAAGTTTTCTAATGGTGAGACAATGGAACGTAAGATAAAAATAATCGGGAAGGTAAGACAGAACTTGTCCTTAAGCCGGTTATGGATGATCATATGGGGATGCGATACACTATGATATGTCATGGAGACTTAGCTACACGAGCTTCGTAATTCTATAAAGTTCGAGAGTGCAGCTCCAAGCTTTTAGTGGAGTAGCGTTGGAGTTGATAATTGTGAAATGTATATCTGGGATATTGGGTTTCATAATTATCATGAGCTTGAACTTTATAGGTCCATTTTGGTCCCTTTTGCTGGCTCACAAAATCCTGTAACGACACGGCGTGCTTTTCCAATAATTGGTGACTTATGTCGGATTTATCAGATTGGTTTAAAATTTATAAGAATCAAATAATTCATGTCTGTTTATCGGTTGAATTAATTATGTAAGAAATTAGTTCAAGATGAACTTGTTGAATTATGGCGTTCGGATAATTCTTGTCTGTTTATCGGTTGTTTTAATTTTGAACAATTAGAACAAGATAAACTTATAGAATTATTGTGAATTGATTTATTTTCTTAGAGATTATCTTGATAAAGTTTGTTTTGATCAGATATCTTTTCTATTGGGCTATTTGAATCAAAACTGAGACTTTATCCTTTAGAATCTCGGGTGGAAAATAAAAAATTCGCGGAGATTTTTTCTCGGCAGTTCGGCCTGCCTATCACACAGTTCGGCATGCCGACCGCGACAGTTAAGATTACGCGTTTTTCACGCGTATTTTATCAGATATTGATCCGAACTTGATTCTGTTTCGATTTTTGAGACCTAATCTGATATGGACTGACCCCAAGGACCAATAGGTATAAAAAGGGAGTGAGTCTAATGATTTACTCAGATCAATTTGAGAGATTAAGAGTGATACTCTTCTAGTGAGCATCTGAAAACTCCCTGAGAGCTTTTGTTCACAAATCACGAACACTAGCTTTAGGTTCTCTCTATTGGTTGGAAGGAGAGTCACCGGTGGAAGAGCTGTACGTGTGAGCCCACACTCACTCCGGTTGTGGATAGAGAATAGCAAAGAAGACCAGTTGGTTGAGGCTCTTCTGGAACGTTACTTCTCTACACAGGTCGCGGAGGTTCTTCGGCACACTGAGGTTAGTAAGATCTGTTTAATTTATACATATAACATGTCAAACTTGTGTTTTGAAAAATACTCTGATGAAAAAATTTTAAAAATTCCGCTGCGCACTTTGTTTCCAACAATTGGTATCAGAGCCGAGGTTTTTACATAAATTTGCAAGTTTGTGATCATGTTATATGCATAAATTTTGTGATCTTAATCTCTCCAATGCTTGAATTAAATTTTATAGAGAGATGGCACTCTAGGTTTCTATATAATATATATGTTGTCATGGATTATGTGGTGAATGTTTTTTAATTAATTATGGTTGATTAAATTGTTGTTTAATTATTTATTAATTAATTAATACCGGTTATGGTTCCTTAGAGGTTAGAATGTGTATCTAGGTTTTTCATGTAATTAGATGGCGGACTATCATCTCCGTCTAGGAATTATTATTTAATTTTTAATTTGTAAGAATTTTGTAATTAAATAATTATTCGGAGAAGACGGAACGAGAAGTCGGAACTTAAAGATTGATGATGGCGCCTTCAGGTATTTCCTGAGTCTCTAATTTTATGTTTTTGAATTGTTGAAAATAAAATTGATGAATTGCATTAAAATTGTATTTTCTAGATTGAGGGTTTTCTGCTCGGTCGGCATGCCGGACCTCACAGTTCGGCAGGCCGAAGGTCACAGATCGGCAGGCTGGACGTACGGTCCGACAGGCCGATAGTGGGGCAGAAATTTTGGTGCTCTGCCGGCAGGCCGAACCTTCATGTTCGGCAGGCCGAACCTTCATGATCGGCAGGCCGATCACCTAGATCGGCCTGCCGACCGAGAGCTGCTAGGTGTCCAGAAAAGGTGCGATTTTTCCAGTGCAGTTTTAATTTTATTTTTGGGACGATTCTGAGAAACATTAAATTTGGATATGACCGGAAATATGAAGTGTTCGATTCATACGGGATTGAGGACTTGAAGATGGATATTACATGAAGAAGGATACAGCTTGAGGATTCAAGGATGAAGAATCGATAAATGTCTCGATTATTCTCTTGTAATCTTAGTTTTTCTATTCTCTAGGGTGGAACCATAATATTACGGTTATTATTATTATTATGCTTGTAGCTTTGCTTGATTGCTTTGCTTGTCTGCATTATAATATGATTTACCATGTATATTGATAACATGTCATATAGAATAGGGAGTGCCGCTCATATTAAAATTGTTCATGCATAATTTTAAAATAAAACCTTGACTTCAAAAGATTGAGTGGGAGAAGGTTTTCGAAGAGAGAACCTAAGGCCTCCATCGTTGGTCCATAGGAAGAACATGGTGGTCCTGACCCCTAGGAAGGGATTTCTATCATGTACCAGATTGGATCTCTGAAAGGATAAGGTATTTTAGTATGATTTATGGTTGCACACCCCTAGGTGGTGATTATAAATCATGGATAAAATATTAAAACGGTGGTTATACACTCACGTTAATTTTATTATTAACCTCCCCTAGGAGCTTTGTTAATAAAATTAATGGCCAAAGAAACGATTATTAGTATATGCTGGATCATACGGGTCCTGGATGGCATATATTAATCAGGAGGGGATCCGTGTTCCTGATTGAATTTGGCATGACTCCCCTAGGAGCTTGTTGAATTATGAGTTGGGAATTACCGTTGTAAGGTTGTGATATTTTCAAGGTTTTGACACATAAACACATTTGTATGATTTTACATGATTGTGTTATCTTACTAAATTATTATATATGTTTGCTTATGTTTGGTATATGACTCTTTATTGTAGATTGAAAATGTCTAAAAACGCTTTATCATCGATACTTGACAAAAACCAATTAACCGGTGAGAACTATAATGATTGGAAACGGAACCTGGACATCGTCCTTTCCTTTGAGAAACTGAAATATGTTCTGACAACTCCTTGTCCTCCCGAGCCTACGGGAGACTCAAGTAATGAGCAATTCCAAGCGTACGACCGCTGGAAAGATGCTAATGATCAGGCCCGCTGCTATGTTATGGCTAGCATGAATAACGTGCTGCAGGTTCAACATCAGGATTATGAGACTGCGAAGCAGATCTTGGATAATCTTGAGGACATGTTTGGAGGCCAGGCCATAACAAAGCGGCAAGGGGCGCTTCGGAAACTCTTAAACTGTAGACAGAGACCGGGGACATCTGTAAAGGAGCACATGATGTTGGTCATGGGTTACCTCGTTGAGGCTCAAACCAATGGAGCCGACATCGATGCTGAAACTCATATGACTATGGTCTTTGAGACTCTGTCTAAGGAATTTATTCCGTTTAGAGCTACTTTTAATCTAAGCAATAGACGGGATATGACCTTGACAGAACTGATGAAACAGTTACAAGAGTTTGAACTGCTGATCAGGGAGTCTCCTGCTGGTGGAGAGGCCAATATGGTAGCTGCTTCTGGTTCCAATCCTAACTCTGGGAATGGAAAGAAGCAACGGGCCAAAAGTGGGAAGTCTTCTATTCCTATTGCTACCAAGAGCAAAAAGAAGAAGAAGAAGAACCCAAAGAAGCTTAAGTGCTTCTTTTGTGGTAAGGTCGGGCATATAAAGAAGCATTGCAAGGACTTCCTTTCCAAGGGAGGTAGGTGTGATCTTCTATATTTAGAAACTTGTTTGGTTGAGGAATCCAGTGACATTTGGGTCATAGATTCCGGTGCAACTAATCATGTTTGTGTTTCTCTGCAGGGATTCAAAGAAACGAGAAGTCTACTTCGTGAAGACTTAACGCTTCGGATGGGCGATGGATCCTTGGTCTCAGCGGAAGCAATGGGAGATGTCCATCTTTATTTTGATAATTATAGGAGTTTAATTTTGCGAGATTGTTTTTATGTTCCTAAATTTAAAAGGAATTTAATTTTTGTATCTTCTTTATTTAAAGACTCCTACGTGGTATCTTTTAATGAAAAAGTGGTGATTCGTAAAAACAAATCTTTTATCTGTTCTGGATGGATGCAAAATAATCTATATTTTATCAAACCTAAGATGGACCTATTGCTTAATGCTGAGATAAATGATAATGACTCAAAAAGACTTAAAACTTCTCACTCTAATAAGACTTATCTTTTGCATTTGCGCCTTGGCCATATTAACCTAAATAGGATTCAAAGGTTAGTAAGGGATGGACCTTTAAGTCACTTAAAGGTGGAATCTATACCTCAATGTGAGTCTTGTTTGGAGGGTAAAATGACCAAAAGACCATACGGGTCTAAGGGCAATAGGGCCGAAGGGGTTCTAGAACTTGTGCATAGTGATGTTTGCGGACCGATGAACATCCGGGCACGAGGAGGGTATGAGTACTTCATTACTTTTATTGACGATTACTCAAGATATGGGTATGTGTACCTAATGCACCACAAAAGCGAAACTTATGATAAGTTCAGGGAGTTTCGGGCTGAAGTGGAAAAGCAATTGGGTAGACCCATAAAGGCACTTCGATCTGATCGAGGTGGGGAATACCTTTCTGATGAGTTCTTGGGACACTTGTTAGAGAATGGGATTTTATCCCATTTGACTGCACCGGGCACTCCGCAGCAGAATGGCGTAGCAGAGAGAAGGAATAGGACTTTGTTGGACATGATTCGGTCCATGATGAGTTATTCATCATTGCCTTTATCCTTTTGGGGATATGCACTACAAACCACATGTTATCTTTTGAACAATGTACCTTCAAAATCGGTCCCTAAAACTCCTCACGAGTTGTGGACAAGACGGAAGACATCCTTAAACCATATTCGCATATGGGGATGTCCAGCTCATGTCCTGTTTAAGGATCCGAATAAGTTGGAAGCACGTTCAGAAGTTTGCGTGTTTGTAGGATATCCAAAAGGGACTAAAGGGGGTTATTTTTATAACCCAAAGGAAAATAAAGTCATGGTTTCAACTAATGCAACTTTCCTTGAGGAGAGTTACATGAACGACTTTAAACCTCAAAGCAAAGTGGTGCTTGAGGAGTTGAGGGGTAATCCGTTTACTCCGGAGGTTCCGAACGAAACCATTCCGATCGGTGTAGAAAAACCAAACAAACCTGAACAACAACCTCAGGGGCTTCGGCGTAGTGGGAGGATCGGGCGTCAACCTGAGAGGTATATGTTCAATGGGGAGGTCTTTTTGGCTGAACCGGATGAACATGACAGGGATCCTTATACTTACGCAGAAGCTATGGAGGATGTTGATTCAAGACTCTGGACAGAGGCCATGAACATTGAGATGAAGTCTATGGAGACTAATCGGGTCTGGGAGCTTGTGGATCTTCCCGAAGGGGTAAAACCCATAGGGAGTAAGTGGATCTACAAGAGGAAAAGAGGAGTGGATGGAAAGGTCGAAACCTTTAAGGCTAGACTGGTAGCTAAGGGTTATACGCAAAAGGAAGGAATCGATTATGAGGAAACCTTTTCGCCTGTAGCCATGCTTAAGTCCATCCGGATTCTCTTGTCCATAGCTGCCGCTCTCGACTACGAGATTTGGCAGATGGATGTCAAGACGGCTTTTCTGAATGGCTATCTTGATGAGTCCATTTATATGGAACAACCAGACGGGTTCAAGGTCACGGGTCAAGAGGGTAAGGTTTGTAAGTTGCTAAAGTCTATTTATGGACTTAAGCAGGCTTCTCGTTCTTGGAACATAAGATTTGATCATGTGATCAAGACTTATGGGTTCTCACAAAATGTGGATGAGCCATGTGTTTACAAACACATTAAGAATGGGAAGGTGGTTTTTCTACTACTCTATGTAGATGACATTCTGCTAATTGGCAATGACGTTAGGGCATTATCATCGGTCAAATTATGGTTGACCAAGCAGTTTGACATGAAGGACTTGGGTGAGGCTAATTTTGTTCTCGGTATCTAGATCTTTCGGGATAGGAAGAACAAAATGATAGCTTTGTCACAGGCCAGCTACATAGATAAAATTCTCAGGAGGTTTGCAATGCAGGATTCCAAGAAAGGTGGGCAACCATCTAGGTCTGGAATTACTCTTTCTAAGAAAGACTCTCCAAAGTCTTATGAAGAAAGAAAATACATGAAGAAGGTACCTTATGCTTCGGCAGTGGGTAGTCTCATGTATGCCATGCTTTGCACTCGACCGGATATTAGCTATGCAGTTGGGATAGTGAGTCGATTTCAGGCGGATCTAGGACCGAACCATTGGGTTGCGGTAAAGCATATTTTCAAGTACCTGAGAAGGACTCGAGGGTATATGCTTGTGTATTCGGGTGAGGATTTAACTCCTCTAGGATACACTGATTCGGATTTTCAATCCTGCCTGGATTCTAGGAAATCGACATCGGGGTTTGTGTTTACTCTGGGTGGCGGTGCCATCAGTTGGAGAAGTGCGAAGCAAGATTGCACTTCGGATTCAACGATGGAGGCCGAGTATGTGGCGGCTAGTGATGCTTCGAAAGAAGCAGTGTGGCTCCGCAAGTTCCTTGGGGATCTTGAGGTAGTTCCTGGTATGGATAAAGCGGTATCACTGTACTGTGATAACAGTGCGGCGGTAGCTAATGCTAAGGAACCAAGATTTCACAAGAAGAGTAAGCATATTGATCGAAAGTATCATGTGATAAAGGACTTTGTTGAGAGCGGGCATGTCACGGTGTGCAAGACCGCATCAGAGGACAATTTAGCTGATCCATTTACGAAGACACTTTCTGGGAGAGTCTTCGAAAGGCATGTGGAAGCTATGGGGATGCAAAATTTGCAGTATTTACTCACTTAGTGCAAGTGGGAGATTGTTAGACATGTATGCTCTAAGGAGTAAAAATGTAATACGTTTTTGGAGACATTTTTATCAATAAAGAATTTATTCGTTTATATATACCAAATATTGTCCTCTTTACGTTCATATTTGTTGAATGTATGATAAGCAAACAGTAGTCTGAGACTGTCAGTCTAAACCTTAAGAGTTGGGCATATGATGGGATGATTATGCGGTAGACACGACTCTTAAGGTGATGGTCTAAAATATATGATCCGCAATCGAGGGAATAAAGTTGGGCGCTTTATTCATGTAAAGATTGTTATGTTGTCTATATCCCTTTTGGGAGATGGTTTGTCTTGGCCATCGGAGTTGGACTCCGTGAATAGAAACATTGGCGCGTTGTCATAGGTGACGATGTGTTGGATCGGGACATAAAGTGAATTGATTTGGATTAATAATTCTGTCTTGGAAAATCGATTCACTTTAGACAATCATTTGTATTGTATCTTAATCCTGAGATGAATAATGGGCCCGTTGTCTCGACTTGTGTCTTTTGATGTACCAATGGGTGACTCCCACATCTCTATAGTGGCATGCATGCCGGTACGTTGGAGGCATGACTCCTGATAGCGTAGACTTGTTATTCATAGATATGGAATCCATAGCTCCTCTTTAGGAGTAATGATATCCTCTTATATGCGTTGTCCTGTAATTGGAAAACTGGAGCTCTCAACCATTTGGATACATAGGTGTAACCGAATGGTATACTATCTTTGGATGGTAAGTTTTCTAATTGTGAGACAATGGAACGTAAGATAAAAATAATCGGGAAGGTAAGACAGAACTTGTCCTTAAGCCGGTTATGGATGATCATATGGGGATGCGATACACTATGATATGTCATGGAGACTTAGCTACACGAGCTTCGTAATTCTATAAAGTTTGAGAGTGCAGCTCCAAGCTTTTAGTGGAGTAGCGTTGGAGTTGATAATTGTGAAATGTATATCTGGGATATTGGGTTTCATAATTATCATGAGCTTGAACTTTATAGGCCCATTTTGGTCCCCTTTGCTAGCTCACAAAATCCTGTAACGACACGGCGTGCTTTTCCAATAATTGGTGACTTATGTCGGATTTATCAGATTGGTTTAAAATTTATAAGAATCAAATAATTCATGTCTGTTTATCGGTTGAATTAATTATGTAAGAAATTAGTTCAAGATGAACTTGTTGAATTATGGCGTTCAGATAATTCTTGTCTGTTTATCGGTTGTTTTAATTTTGGACAATTAGAACAAGATAAACTTGTAGAATTATTGTGAATTGATTTATTTTCTTAGAGATTATCTTGATAAAGTTTGTTTTGATCAGATATCTTTTCTATTGGGCTATTTGAATCAAAACTGAGACTTTATCATTTAGAATCTCGGGTGGAAAATAAAAGATTCGCGGAGATTTTTTCTCGGCAGTTCGGCCTGCCTATCAGAAAGTTCGGCCTGCCGAACTGGCCAGTTCGGCCTGCCTATCACACAGTTCGGCATGCCGACCGCGACAGTTAAGATTACGCATTTTTCACGCGTATCTTATCAGATATTGATCCGAACTTGATTCTGTTTCGATTTTTGAGACCTAATCTGATATGGACTGACCCCAAGGACCAATAGGTATAAAAAGGGAGTGAGTCTAATGATTTACTCAGATCAATTTGAGAGATTAAGAGTGATACTCTTCTAGTGAGCATCTGAAAACTCCCTGAGAGCTTTTGTTCACAAATCACGAACACTAGCTTTGGGTTCTCTCTATTGGTTGGGAGGAGAGTCACCGGTGGAAGAGCTGTACGTGTGAGCCCACACTCACTCCGGTTGTGGATAGAGAATAGCAAAGAAGACCAGTTGGTTGAGGCTCTTCTGGAACGTTACTTCTCTACACAGGTCGCGGAGGTTCTTCGGCACACTGAGGTTAGTAAGATCTGTTTAATTTATACATATAACATGTCAAACTTGTGTTTTGGAAAATACTCTGATGAAAAAAATTTTAAAATTCCGCTGCGCACTTTGTTTCCAACAGGTACATGTCTCAACTTATCAATCTTCCACACAGACTCATTAGGCATTTTCAAGCTGACATCTATAATGCCAACAATATCTACAAGTTCACCATCAGCAAGATAAACCTTACCATCATTTCCGGCAACATAATTCTCCAAGACATCATGATGTGCAGTAGCATGGAGTGATACTCTTGAATCTATCACCCATAAATCAAGAGAATTGTTAACAGACAAGAGTAAGGCATCCTACGCCTCTTTAGTGGCGGCGTTTGTGACGTCAGTGTTCTTGCCTTCGTTCTTCTTCGGAGCCCTGCAATTCCTACCCCTATTCTCAACATAAGGGCAGAGTTCGATGTTGAGGCTTCACCAAAATCCTTTCTACGGACTTCTTCTGCTAAAATAGAGTTTCTGACCTCAACAAACTTCAATTTTGCATTCCCAATCGAATTGGTAATGGCCACTCTCATAGGTTCCCAACTATTTCATAGTGAGGCCAAAAGGATTAGGGCGTTAATCTAATCATCAAATTTAATCTCTACCAAGACCAATTGATTCAGAACAGTATTAAATTTATTCAGATGCTCTACCACCGAGGCACCTTTAGGCATTTTTAAATTAAAGAATTTCTTCATGAGGTGTACCTTGCTATTAGCTAAGAGCTTTTCATACATTTCTAAAAGAGCCTTCATCATCCCTACGTGGTCTTCTCCTTTGCTATGTTGTGGGACATGTTCTTTTAAAAATTTAAACAGATCACGCCCAACCTTGTCTATCAAGAAGATTCCACTCCTTATCCTACATGCCTTCGGGCTTATCACCCAAGGGCAAGTACAATTTCCTGCTGCAAAGGTAGTCTTCCAATTGTATCCTCCAATAGAAAAAATCCAAACCATCAAATCTAGTGATACATGTTGTTGACCCTTCTTCGCCCGCCATCGTTCTCAACTCGAATCAAAAGCTCTGATTCCAGTTGTTAGGAATTAGGCGCCTCTTAATTTTAAGAATATCAAGAACAAATGATTGCAGAAAAATGAATTAAAAAAAAAAAAAAGAAGACACCAAATTTTATACAGGTTCATCTAAATTTGTGACTATATCATGTTTTTGCCGCTGCATATTCCACTATGATGAAGGAGATAATTACAGATTACAAAAGAAATTTCTATCACACACTCTCAAATTGTGTTTCCCAAATCTCTCTTTTATCTAGCACCGTCTGTGGGTAATTTTTGAGTATTTCTTTAACTCACACCACAATAGAGTTCTCACACACTCAAAAATATCTCTTTATAAACCCTAGCCTCCTTATCTCTACTTCAATACCCTCAAAAAGAAGAAAAAATTCACAACTATTGAGAAACCCTAGCAGCCACACAATGTAATATCACTGGAGTGTTGATTTCTGCCTTTAAAAGTCGCGCAATACAAAGCATTAGCGCTGCAACACCTACATCTGGTGCTGCAGCGTGGTCTTGTCTCCCACTGGTGCCGCGGCGCCCGATCTTGGTGCTGCGGCACCCAAGCGCTGCCCTTTTGTTTTTTTTCTTTTGTTGGGTTATTGATTTGGCTCCATCTGCAACACCCTGCTCGTCTCAGCCTAATTTGACGTACTTGCAATAAGAGAATGGACACTTTGGAGGTACAAAGAGGGACACCGATAGAGTACCAGACAAAGGCTCTCCGACGCTTAAGGCAGGTACTGCTCGGCAGAGAATGGGAGCTCGTTAGTTGGGAAAGGGCATGTTGTCTCGAGCAATAGTAAATGCGCTCTATTTATAGGTTGCCGCTTGAACCGGGTGTCAGGTGAGTTTAGCCCACGACCCATGTGTTACATCAAGGCTTGTCAGAGGGCAGGTGACATGTGTCATGGTCTCCGCCAGTAGATTAGCCTCCATTTGATGGCAAGACTGTGGCCATCTATTGGCCTTTTGTGGCGAGTGGCAGCCTGTTTGTAGGCTCTTACAATTCGACCCAAGTAGCTATCCAACCAAAGGAGGCGATCATTTGTGCCGCGACCCGGAGGGCACTGAAGAGCATCTTGGATAGACGAGTTGAGCTTCTGGGGGTTTGGGATTGCACCCCCAATGAATGCTTCTGAGCATATCTGCCAACACAGGGGACTGGACCTTGGCGGATAGCAATGAGCTCATCACCAACATATGCCATATGAAAAAAGTCTTTGAAAAATTTCCACAGGCTTTTTTTTTTTTTGATAATTTTACTCTTGTATTAATTCTTGTAAGTGACAAATAATGTAAAAGTTTTTTTCTAAGTAGTAAAAGTCAATTCACTATTCAATAACATGGCAAAAAACATAAATATCTCCTTTTTAATTAGATGTCCAAATTTGAGTTCTACACCTCCAAAGAACAAATAAAAGCAAGCATGTGCATCATATTCATTAATCGTATGTAGTGTAGTTTTAACAACAAAAATGATATTGCATTGAAGAGTTTTTTCTACATTTAAATGCTAAATTTTTTATTGACACATCAATTTAATGTTACATTGAAGATGCTCTTATTGTTGTAATTTTCATCGAGATTCTAAAAATAGTGTTTCAAGTTTTGTCAATACAAGGATTTTCTTTTGGGATTAGTTCTTGTCTAGATTTCGATTCGACGTTCCACAACAGAATACGATGAGGTTTTAGCACCTATATCATCGGATTCTTTATTTTTATTTTTATTTTTTTATTTTACATATTTGTTGTTAAACTTTATCTTTTCTTAGTAATTTAGCCAAATTTACAAAATAGTATTGATTCATTCCGACCGTTAACAGAGGTTCAAAGCCGAATTTCAAGAACTTTTTGTACTTGGACACTTTAGTATCTAAAAAATTGTTTTCTTTTTAGTAATTTTGTCCTTGAAATTTTACTACCTTTACCGGTTGGAATAGATCGCTACTTAATAATTCAAAAAAACTAAATTACCCCCAAAAAAAAGGAACTTCGAATTGAATCAATATATTAGCTGGAACACAATCATATGAAATGAATGAAACAATTTAAACCTACAGTTTTAGAATGAATATTTATGTTCATGAACAGACACGAATTTGACTATAAGTAATATATTAATTATTAAGTTTTGATTTTTTTTTTTTTGAAGAATTCTATAAACCCATGTTTTATTTTGGAGATAATTTGTCAAAAATCCCACTAGCAAATTCTTTCCAAGCGGGGACAAATAACACCTTGAAAACAATTCCTGACACCTCAAATTTTGTTGCTCATACTGCCTTTTTTTTTATATATGTTTCCATATTTTCCTTCAATCAACTTTAATTTTATTCCATCTTCTTAGATTGCTAAACATAAGATATTACATAGCCAAATCTATTAGAATCTAGACTACAATAATTAGCTGTCTCTAAATTAGTATAGTATATTACTCTAAACTACGACATATATACATCACAAAAATAAATATATTTTATATATGCATATTTTATGCGAATTTTTTCAATAAAATGAGTTCAAAATCTAGTTAAAATGTGCTAGGCTTTCTCTGTGTCTTTTTTTTTTTCTGATATCAGTTGCATCTTCTCACGTGTTTAATGAACAGAAAAAATGCCTCGTGCATAAATCAGATATTGAGCATATAAAATTTGAATTGTGAATAATTAGAACGTAAGAATCACACACACAAATTTATTTCACATTTGATCTACTCATTTTGCCTAAGATTTCAACAATATTTATTATTTTATGGCATGCTTATCGTGTTTGACAAATGGAAGACTAGAGATGTATAGGACGTGGGCCCTCATGCACCATTCTTGGCGGGGACAACTTTCCTATTTAATCCTTTTGCTTTGAATTTTCTGGCAAAATATGGTTAAAAAATCTACTAAATCTGTAATGGCAAGCCATAAAATAAAAAATTTAATATTTGTAGTTGTTGAATCTATTATTAAATATAAATAGATTAAAACTCAATTTGATATATGCTATTTACGAATTTGGGACCTAATCGTTGTTAGGATCTATTAAGTTTTCAAGAACAAGATTAACACATTATAAAATGAAGGTTAAATTAATACAGTAGATAATCAAACATTGCAGTACAAGTAAATGATACCACACACGAGCTTTATAGTGATTCACTTTATAATAAGAGTTATGTCCACTGTTCTTTACTATGATGAATAGATTGATACAGCCTATAAAGTATTTGAGAGATTCGATATAAAGCACGTCTGATTTCATAGAGTTTCAGTAAGTTCCTTTTCCTTTTTCCTGTGGAGCTCTACTCCCTATTTGTAGAGAGCATTAACGAGATCATGGCATCAATCTGATGAAAGGAGTGGGCATATTAGTGCTTGCAATAGTGAGACACACATCAATTCCTGATAGGTTGTAAACATCGAAACTCTACCTACGTTCCACTTCGTGGCTCAAAAGATATCTTCTTGTAACTACTAGGCTAACATCATCAATTCTAACAAACTAACACTTAGTAAATCTATGATAATGAATTATGTGTAAATCTTTCCAAACGAGCCAAGTAAAAACCACAATCGAACCAAAGACGTCGATCTAATTGATGACGCTAATCAAACAAGCAGGGGGCCTGCAATCTTAATTGCAACAACTTAGCCTAAATCGATCACTCCATTTGGGCTAGACTCGTTCTGATCACAACCTGGATACCCCACACTAGTCCTTCGCTAAATGAAGATCCAATAATTTGGAATCTGATCTACCAATGCACACACACATGTAGTTAGACTTGTAGCCACAAAAAAAGTTATTGGATTCTTATCTACCAATGAAAAAAAACTGGATGAAAATCCAATAATTTGGAATCTTATCTACCAATACATACATACATATATATGTACATTCTTATTTTACCATTTTTTCTTGAGATTAATTCCACGTACTTAATGAAAGCGTCTTTCTAGCTGGCTCCCCTCAATACTCAAAGTGAGGAAACGTGCCAAAGTGGAACTAGAAGAAAGATGAGAAACAGCCTGGCCGCGACAAGACATTTTATTTATTTATTTATTTCCTCTTTTTTAATGATTTAGATGCCAGCTACAAGTAACATCGTAGCTTCAGAAATTTGAAACAAAAAAAATTATCATCCATATACGTTGTTAGACTTATAGCCACAAAAAGTTTTTTTAGGGGAAATTTTATTAAACTTAAAAAGAAAGTAGCAGACGCACTTTAAACAATAATTAATCCTCTAATACATTAGACATACCCTCCCTTCAATAAAACTAAACCTATCAGTAAATTCTGATGATGCTCGATAACACTAGGGGTCACCACTAACGCTACAAAGATTCTTCCAATCGAGCATATAGACCTCGGTACACTGAAATTGTAGAACTCTTATTGACAAGGTCCTGCCAATCGATAGATTCTTCTAATCAATTGAAAGGCAAGACACGACAACACTACACCACTAACACTGCAAATAGACAACTCTTGCAGAACCAAACACTCGTGATTAAGAATGAGATCTAGGAAGTCAAAAAATCACCTCTATTATTACATACTTAACATAAATACAATACAAAAAACCAAAACAATTAGGTGAAAATTTCAACGCCTTTATTGAAAAACAAGCACACAATCAGAAAATAATGTTAATGAAAAGACAAGAAACAAGAAATGCCAATAGCTTGAACCATAGATCAACAGAGCCAGAAGCAACCAGTCAATCCACCGCCACTACCAGGGGCAAGTTATATTGAGTGGGGTCACATGCTCCTACTCAAATTTTAAAAATTGTATTTTTACCTAATTTTTTTAAAATAGATTTGTCCTCGTTTCATAAGGAAAATTATAACTTGGCCCCACTGAATACTTCAAAAATGTTGTCGTGCCCCATTTTATAAGAAAAACAATAGTTATGCTCCCATTCAGTCATAAAAATATAATAACTCTATATTCATTTGATAAAATTATATTTTTATTTTTTCTATTGTGCCCCCACTAAAATATGCCCCACTTCGCTACTATCTACAGCCACACCGAGTAACAGTTCTGACCACCACCAATCATAGCTGGGGATTCTCACCATCATAATGGTCCTCTTTGATTGTGAATTAAATCCAGTCAAAATCATTTCAAAATAAGACAATTTCTTATACACAAGATCAAGTAGCTAATAAAGAGAAACCTAAAAAAATCATCCAAAAAAATATTAATTAAAATATGCCAAATAATATATATACATATATATAGATATTAATTAAAATATGCCTAATAATATATATACATATATATATATATATATATATTGTTGAGGGTGAGCTCGGCTCCACCACCGAGGACTCTAACTTTGGTGGTCGGCACCCAAGCTCGGCAGGCATCAGGGGGTTTACCGCCCGACCCGACGCTCTATACTCCTTCCCGAGGTGCCTTTCGGGTATCTCAGGACACTCCCTAAGAAGGCTTGCCACCTCGGGGTGTACGGTAGCTCGGGTCAGACCACGTTACTCATAAGGATACGTCACTACTCGTCCTTGTAGGCCAACACCAGGCAAACGTGCTGCCGCCCGATAGAGTCCAATTCATTAGGCGATGGACGCGACACTTGTCGCCTACTGCATG
This sequence comes from Artocarpus heterophyllus, assembly GCA_025403435.1. Classification (NCBI taxonomy): domain Eukaryota; kingdom Viridiplantae; phylum Streptophyta; class Magnoliopsida; order Rosales; family Moraceae; genus Artocarpus; species Artocarpus heterophyllus. The sequence continues at coordinate 114,133 of JAJQZP010000354.1, forward strand.
ACACACCTTGATGTGGCACCTGGGTGATGGGCAAAACCCGTCTTACACCCGATCCAGGTGGTGGCCTATAAATAGGATGCATTTATGACATTCTAGAGGGACAGACTTCTTCACACCTAACTAGCTGCCGACCTCTGCCGAGCAATACTTGCCTTGAGCATCGGAGAGCCCTTGTCTATTGACTGACCCCCCTATTCTCCGTATCATCCCTCTCGCAGGTACACACTCCCGGTCAAGGGCAAGCCTAAGAAGAAGTCTGACCGTACGCAGCCGCACGCGGGTGTTGATCCGACGCCGGACAACGGTAATCATCAACATTTTGGTGCTAGAAGGAGGGCACCCTACGCCTTCACCCCAATTTCAGTTACTTTACCTCGGACTCCCGAGATGACGACACGAGGTAACGCAAGAGACGATACAGCCCGACAGGAAGGATCGGGCGATGCAAGGAATAGGCAACCGGCCACGGGCCGGCCTAGAGGCCATCCTCAGACCGCAAGATCTCTGTTCGGGGGGCAAGGAAGCACGGCGAGGGCTGAGCCGGTGGTGGCTCCAGCCGCTCAAGATCCGATCCGGGAACTTACTGACGTTGTCCAGATTCTGACCCAACAGCTCGCACAACAAGCCGAACGGCAAGCAGCATCGGCTCCACCACCCCCGGCCGAGGTTGACCGGGCCGGGGGTCGGCTTGAGCGAAGTGCCGCTGACCCGGAAGACCAATCCGAGCCGTCTACGGAATCCACCAGAGGACCCCCAGTCGACAACAAAATGGTTCAAGAACATCGTGTAGGACGTCAAGCGCCCCGAGCCCTTTCACCACAAGGTTCCCGAGCCTCAGTATTTGACCGGCTTGGGTCTCAGGGAATAAACAGAAATCGCCGCGCTGGGGCTGGAGGTCGTGCTGAGGGCGGAGTACCCTATCGGGTTGAACTGCCCGAAGACACCAATAGCCGTCAGTTTCGGGCACTGTAACGACAGATTGATGAGATCCAGAATTGTAGATTCGGTCTAGATGAAACCGGAGCTCAGGATCTGCCTTTCCCGGATCACATAATGCGGGTGCCCATGCCGCCAAAATTCAAGGTCCCACAGATCAAGTCTTATGATGGGGCCACTGACGCTGATGAGCACGCCGAACTCTTTCGGGGACACATGTTATTGCAGAACGCCAGCGATGCTACGATGTGCAAAGCCTTCCCACCCACTCTTACGGGCCCTGCCCGGTAGTGGTTTCGACAACTCAAACCTGGGTCAATTCCTTCTTTTTGGCATCTCACCGACGTCTTCTCCTCCGCATTCTCTACAACCAAAACGTGGAGGAAAGAAATAACTTGCCTGTATGCCGTTAAGCAGGGAGACGGCAGCGTCATGGATTACATTAAACGGTTTACCCGGGCAGCTCTTGAGGTCAAGCACGTCGAAGACGAGACCTTAAAGCATATTTTTGTAGGGGGCCTCCGAGACGAGAAGCTGACATGGTCCTTGGCCTTCGAGCAGCCGAGCACGTTCTCCTAAATGCTCGGGTACGCCTAGAGACACGCGGACGCTGCCAAATACATGAAGAGCCGCCGGGAAGAGGCTGGCCCCAGCAGGACAAAGAAGGATAAGAAGCAGAAAAAGACGCCAGAACAGGGCAGTGCCGAGCATGCAAAGAAACAGAAGAAAGAAAAAGAGAAAGCCGATAAGCCAAAGGGGCCAACCGGCAAGTTTCAAAACTACACGCCCTTAGTGGCAACTATCGATGAGGTGCTCGCCCAGGTTGGCGACAAGAATTTGCTAACGCCACCGCCCAAACTCTGAGGAAGTAGGGTGAAGCGTAATCAGTCAAAATTTTGTGAGTTTCATAAGGACGTGGGGCATACTACTCGGGAATGCATCCAGTTGAAGGACCAGATAGAAAGGTTGGTCCGAGAAGGCCTTTTACAGGAATTCGTGGAACGGGTTATAGCCCCGAGGGCCACCTCTGGAAGGAACGACTCGTCAGGCCGAGACGTACAAAGCCGACACAGGATCGACAGTGGGAACGCCCTGGAACCCCTGAATATTGTCCACACGATATTCGGCGGGCCTGTTAGCGGGGACACATCGAGTTGGCGATGATCTTACATCAGAGAAGCTCGGCAGGTCGAACGGGGTGAGTTCATAAATATGTCCGAGCATATCAGCAAGATATGCCGCCAAGAGGACACCCCGATCACTTTCACTGAAGAGGAAAAGGACCGATTGATGCATCCTCACAACAATGCCTTGGTATGCGAACTGCCCATCGCCAACAATGTGGTACGGCGTGTCTTAGTTGACAACGGCAGTTCGGCAGACATCCTCTTTAAACAGGCATTCGACAAGTTGAAGATAAGCAATGCCCCGTTAGTCCCAGTTCGGACCCCACTCTTCGGCTTTGCAGGCGAATATGTCCGGGCAACTGGGAAGGTCAGTCTCCTGGTAACTTTTGGAGAAGAAGTTGCAAGGATCACTCGGGTAGTCGACTTTTTAGTCGTCAACAAACCTTCCCAGTACAACATCATCATTGGTCGGCCGACGCTGAACGGATTAAAAGCCGTTGTTTCGACGTATCATTTGGCGATGAAGTTCCCAACCGACGGTGGCGTTGGAGTGATCCGCTCATCCCAGACGGACTCCCGGGCTTGCTATACAAATGCTGTCCGGGCAGCCTCGGCTCAACAGCATGGAGTCCTAGCCGTCTACTCGGTCGACGAGACCGATCTCCCAACCGACCCGACACCAAAGATGCTGGCGGACCTAGATCCCAGGTTGCCCGAGGAAGAGGTAAGGGGTCTCCCGGTCGAAGACTTAGTGCCGTTCTCCCTAGACCCCGAAAGGCCCGAACGCACAGTCCAACTCGGATCATAGTTACGACCTGAGATCCAGGCAGACCTGGAATCCCTTCTTTCCGAATACTGAGACATTTTCGCATAGTCCCATGAGGACATGCCCGGCATTGATCCGGGCATCATCAGCCATCGGTTAAACGTCCAACCTGGTCACAGGCCGGTGATACAAAAACGAAGGGCCTTCAACCCGGAGAGATATGCTGCAATCAATGATGAAGTCCAGAAACTTCTGAAGGCTGGGTTCATCAGAGAAGTCAAATACCCGGAATGGCTAGCGAACGTTGTCCTCGTCAAGAAGGCGAACGGCAAATGGCGGGTCTGTATTGACTATACCGATCTTAACAAGACCTGCCCGAAAGACTGCTTCTTGCTTCCTCGGATAGACCAGCTCGTCGATGCTATAGCCGGCCACGAGCTTCTGAGCTTTATGGATGCTTTATGGATGCATACTTCAGGTATAATCAGATAAGAATGGCCGAGAAAGACCAAGTCAAAACCTCATTCGTTACTGACCAAGGCTTGTACTGTTATGTCATGATGCCATTCGGCCTCAAGAACGCCGGGGCTACTTACCAACGCCTCGTCAATAAGATGTTTGCTCGGTTGATCGGGAAGACTATGGAAGTCTACGTAGACGACATGTTGGTAAAATCGGTTCAGGCGAAAGATCACATGGCCGACATCTGAGCTAGCTTCGACATTCTCCGGGAATATGGGATGAAACTCAACCCGACAAAGTGCGCCTTTGGCGTCGGCTCGGGCAAATTCCTCAGATTTTTGGTCAACCGACGAGGAATCGAGGTCAACCCGACAAAGGCCCAAGCAGTTATCGACATGCATTCTCCTCAGACGGTGAAAGACATGCAAAGGCTTACTGGCATGGTGGTCGCCCTATCAAGGTTTGTCTCCCGGGCTATCGATAAGTGTCACCCTTTTGTCAAGGCATTTAAGGGGAGGTTTGAGTGGAGCAGCGAGTGTGAGGAAGCTTTTCAAAGCTTAAAAACTTACCTGGCCACACCCCCGCTCCTGTCCAAACCTTTGCCCGGTGAGGTTTTGATCGCTTATTTAGCCGTTTCGGATAAGGCCGTCAGCTCGGTCTTGGTCCGAGACGAAGACAGGAACCAGAGACCAGTTTATTATACCAGCCACGCGTTCCAAGCCGCCGAGGAGAGGTACCCACCATTGGAAAAGCTAGCCTTTGCTCTAATAACATCGGTCCGGAAGCTGCGGCCATATTACCAAGGTCATACCATTAAGGTCCCGACCAAGTTCCCTCTCCGATAAGTTTTGCAGAGCCTGGAGATATCAGGCCGGATGGCCAAGTGGTCGGTTGAGCTGGGCTAATATGATGTTCATTTTGTGCCGAGAACGGCGATAAAAGCTCAAGTCCTGGCGGATTTCATTGCCGAATTTACGGGAGCCGATAAGGCAACTTCCCAAGTTGGGAAGACGCCCCTTGAAGGGCCAGATACAGCTAGCTGCAGTGAACAAGGCCTTGCCTCCTAGCCGAACTGGAAACTACACATCAACGGCTCTACCTGCGTCGACGGATCGAGGGCTGGCCTGATTTTAACAAGCCCGGATGGGTATAAGGTCATTTACGCCCTTCTTTTTGACTTCAAGACCTCTAACAATGAAGAGGGGTATGAAGCTCTGCTAGCAAGACTACGAATTGACCGGGACCTCTGCGTCGATCGCCTTACCATATATAGTGACTCGATGCTAGTGGTACAGCAGATCACTGGAGGATTTCAGGCCCGGGCAGACTCAATGGCGGCATATTTAAAGGAAGCGAAACAGTTGCTTGGACAATTTAAGTCCTATACTTTCAAGCAGATCACCCGATCAGAAAATGCGGAAGCCGACGTCCTTGCCCGACTAGCTTATGGATTGGGTGGAAGAGACTTGACATCCGTTCCCATCGAAAGACTCTCCGAACCAAGTATTGATAAGGAGGTCTAAGCCTGGCCGCGGAACCGACATATACATGGATGGACCCGATCATCCGATACCTGACCACAGCTGAATTACCCGACGATCGCGAAGAAGCACATCGGATACGTAACAGCTCGGCCCGGTATTCGATGATTGGGGGAAAGTTATACCGGCGAGGCTACACGATGCCATGCCTAAGATGTTTGGACCCCAAGGAGGCCGAATATCTAATGAGCGAGATCCATGAAGGCTTATATGGCAATCATTTCGGTGGACACTCCTTGGCCCAAAAATGCCTCCGGCAGGGTTACTACTGGCCCACCATGGAGCAAGACTGCGGGAGCTTTGCATGAAAATGCCTCAAATGCCAGCAATTTGCTAGAATGCCGGGCTCACACGCCGAGCCTCTCAATCCGGTAACCTCGGCATGGCCATTTGCAAAGTGGGCCATTGACTTGATCAGACCTCTCCCGCCGGCCCGTTCGCAATTCAGATACTGTATTGTCGCTACAGACTATCTGACGAAGTGGATCGAAGTTTAGCCCTGCACCAACATGACCGAAGCCAAATGTACCAACTTTGTATGGAAAAACATCATTTGTCGGTTCAGAATCCCGCACACTATCGTGACCGACAACGCCAAACAGTTTGACTCTTCGGGTTTACGTCATCTATGCGAGAAGCTCGGCATTAGGAAAGCTTTCTCCTCCCCGAGCTATCCGCAGAGTAACGGCCAGGTTGAAGCCGTGAACAAGACAATCAAAGATAACCTGAAGAAAAAACTTAAGGGGCTTAAGGGTGCGTGGATTGACGAGCTACCACAAGTGCTCTTGGCATACCTAACGACCACCCGAGCTGCGACTGGCGAAACACCGTTCTCCCTGGTCTACGGGGCAGAGGCCGTCATCCTGGCCAAGGTAAGGTTACCGAGCTTAAAGGTGGAGTAATACGAGCAAGCCCTGAATGCGGAGCTCATGTTGACCGAGCTCGACCTACTTGAAGAAAAAAGAAACCGAGCACTGATTCGTAACGCAGCTCGAAACCAGGTGGTAGCTCGGTATTATAACAAAAGGGTTCAGCCAAGAAACTTTAAAGTTGGTGACTTGGTGTTGAAGAAGGTTACGGTCCCACAACCTGGTTTCGGGTCCTTTGGTCCGAAATGGGAAGGTCCATTTAAAGTCGACGGTATCGTGCGACCAGGCACTTACAGATTGACCGATTCGGAGGGGAATCAGCTCGGGCATCCATGGAATGCCGAGCTCTTGAAAAGATTCTATTCTTAAAGTTCAGAGCCAGACTGCTTTTTGTCCTCTGGCCACAATTCTTTTGTAATCGCACATGTTGAACAGGGTTAGAAAACTCTATGTATATTACATTGATGGAACGTAACTTCCCTAATCTCATTTCATATGAGTAATGTGTTTGAAGGGAAAGTAAATCCAAAATGCCACAACTCCAGCTCGGCGGATGAGACATCAACTCCCAAGGGAGAGTCATCCTTTTTAGACTGCGCTGGGGGGCTGGTCGGTTTACCGACCCTAGGTCTGCCGCCGCACAGACAACCCGGTAAGTTGCTTGGCACAATACATGTCCGACGACTCCTACACTTGCAAAGTTTCTTTAAAACTTTAACAAGTCTAAGGGGGGCAACAGGGTAAGGGTAGTTATACGCCGTCTATATTCTGCCCGACCGAGATTATAAACCTAAACCCGCTTGGAGTAATTAACCAGGCAAAGAGGGGTAACTACTCGGATTAACTGAGAACAGAGGTGCCATTCACCTCTACTCGGACGACTCGACAACAGAGGTACCAAACTCTCGTGCTCGGATAGACTGAGTGCCATTTACTTCGTTGCTGTCGGGATAGCTAGTTCCCAACCTGGGATCCTCCCCGAGAAGTGCCTAACTTGAAAATTACATGGGATGTAAAAGAAAACAGAACTGCGCATGAGAAAACAATGAAGGCAAAACGGGAAAAGATAAAATTTTATTCATTAAGGAGGTACAAGGAAATCAGGCACCTCCTGAGCCCGAATACAAAAAACAAAATACAAAAAAAGAGAAAAAAAACAAAATGTTTAGTCGGCCTGGGTCTCATCCCCAGCCGCGCCCTCGTCCCTAGCTTCCTCGGCAACCTGCTCATCCCCCTCGTCGTCACCGTCCACCATGACAACTTCATCCTCGACACCCCGCTGTTGTTCGGCATCATCTTGGTCTGGCTCGACGATGACCGACCAGTCGAATTCAGCCGCCTCGGGGTGCTTCTCTATCAGGTGGTCGCAGAAGTCTGCCATGCCGTCATAGTAGAGATCGGCATACTCTGGGGATGTCTTGAACTCCTCGACCGCACTGGCTAAGCGGTCAGGGAGCCCGGCCATAAAATGCTGGTGCTCAACTTGCAGGGTCGCGAGCTGCCCCTCGAGCCGTGCGGCTTTATCCTCTGCCTCCTTGAGCAGCCTCGACATGTCCTTGGCCTCGGCCTTTGCCCTCCGAGCTTCATCCTGAGACCGTGAGAGAGACTCCTTGGCTTGGTTTAGCTCAATGTTTTTCTCATTGAGCTCTTTGTTGGAGTCCATCTTCATCAGGATGGTCTTCTTGTGCCTCTCTCTCTCCTTGTGGATCTCCCTCATCCCGATAGAGTGCACCATATGCACAATGGCGCTCGACTGTGAAAATTACAAGGAGTCAGTCCTCGGCAATATGTTACAAGGAGTCCTCGAAACTATTGACTAGCTCGGATACTTACAGAGGCAGTGGCTCGAAGGGCCATGTTGCACAAGTTCTGGAAGTCCTCGCCCCGGATGTTCATGAAGAAGTCACCCAGGGGAGCCACGTCTCCGAGGCGCTCAAGAAGCATGCCACGGTAGCTCGGATGCCTTCTCTGCAGGTCCTCGGAGGAACCTCTGCTGGCCTCGTCTACCCGAGTGACCTCTAGCGAGGCCCTTGTCGGCCGTGGCGGAGGAGGTGGAACTTGGACTGATGAGGAGGTCTGCCCGGTGTGCGTGGGGTGCTCGGGCATCGGCGTCCGCTTGCGTTTTTTCCCAACGTCGATAGCCTTGCCCTTGCCCTTCCTCAGACTTGCCATCTGGGCACGCCTGTCAGCACGGAAGGTCAGTGCCTTCATTTCTGCACAAGGGAACGCAAAGTCAAGACAAGGTCGGAATAAAAAAGGGCGACTATAAATAAGTTCCCGGGCTGACCTCTGATCCGAAGTGGACGAGACGGGTATAGGAGCCTTATCACGTCCTCGAGGTCCTCGTCGGCCACAGGCGGCCCCGCATCGAAGAAGCCACTCGACGAGTCCTCAAAAATAGACGTAGAAGGCTCCCTCGTCGGCCCCTCAGACCGGGAAGTGTTTGGCCCTGGGACGTCCGTGGCACGCGGACGAGCAATCGTAACCTGCCCGGTTTCCCAGGCAGGACGCCCAGCTCGAGGAAGACTGCTGGACTCCCCAAACCAGCCGTATCTAGATAGAGTGTCCTTCCTCAGAAGGAAGGACTGTTGTCTGGACTGTGCGGGCTTCTCGAACAGCTCGTCAACCGCCCTAATTACGCGACTCGGTGCCCAAGGGCGCTTGGTCCAAACGTGCCCTTGCTCGAATGACCTCGGCACCTGCTGATCCTCGGGGATGGCTTCACCAGCTCGGGCTAAGAAGTTCCCCCTGGCGTAGAACCACTCATACTTCCATAACTTGTCCGAGTCGGGGTTGCCCAGGATAAAGTCGTTTCTGAAGCCGGTGAAGTAGTACCAGCCGGACTGCCGAGGAAGCTTCTTCATCTTGAACACTTGCTTGAAGGCTTCCAGCGGCATCTCAGTACTCTAGTGGTTCTTCAACAAAATATACATCCTGATCAGCGACCTATAGCTATTCGGGTTTAACTAAGCCGAGCACACGTTAAAGTCGTTGAGTGCCCGACGGAGAAGGCGGTGCAGTGGCAAACGCAGCCCAACCTTGAAGAACTCGGCGTAGAGCGTGATAAATCCCTCCGGTGCGGCTAGGGGTGAGTCTTCCTTGCCCGGGACGGCGAGACTCACATCAGCCAGGATGCCATACTCGACGCACAGGCTCTCTAATCGCGACTCTGTGATGGCGCTTGTATAACCCGCCGCCGAGGTTTGCCCAGGACGGCTTACCCTATATGTTGTTACTCCCCGCACGCAGGTGACCTGGGCTTCCTGCTCCATCTCCGGCTGCTCCGCCTCTGCCTCCTAGGCTGCATGCTCCTCATCGAAGATATCAACCGTAATCACCCCCGCAACTTGAGCGGGGGCCCCAGCACTCCAACCAGAGGTGCTCGGAGCGTCCTCGTGGGCGTGAAACTCGGTCCTCTCCCTGGGAAGAACTCGGGAAGAGCCCGCTGTCGTCGCCCCCACGTAAGGGTCTTGTTCCCTGGACGGCCTAATGAGCTTACGCCCATCCATCATATTGAAAAACTCTTGCTCGGGTACAGTCTGAGAATCGACCCTTAGGATTTGCTCCAACCGGCCAGCCCCGTCCTACTTTGGGGACGCCACATCGGCGTCGGAATGAGTGGAAGAAGAGCTACTACTCTCCTCGCTACTTTCCAACCATGAAACCTCTACGTTCTGTGAGTCGAACAAGTCGCTCATTTTCACTCAGAGATTTACCTGATCGGGTTCTTGGTAGCTCGGTTGATGCGATCCTCGGCTATACCACTTGAGCTCGGCAACTAAAATTCTTCGGTCGAAAAATTTCTAAAAATGAAGTGCAAATTATGCAGGGGAGGGGCCCTATTTATAGCCATTTCAAGCGGGAAACTTGAGCGCAAAAACCCAAGAGGCGCAATTAATACGCCTGACAGCCACGTAGACGGCTGCAACGCGACACGCGTTCCCCGTCTGATCCGCGCGTCTTTTCACCTCACCCCGCTTTTAAGTGTCGTCTGGTCTTCCTCCTTTGAGCCGACTTCACCCACTCGGCATAGTCCACCCGGCCGAACACCGACCAGGTGAACTGGGGGGCTAATGTTAAGGGTGAGCTCGGCTCCACCACCGAGGACGCTAACTTTGGTGGTTGGCACCCAAGGTCGGCAGGCATCAGGGGGTTTACTGCCTGACCCGATGCTTTATACTCCTTCCCGAGGTGCCTTTCGGGTATCTCGGGACACTCCCTAAGAAGGCTTGCCACCTCGGGGTGTACGGTAGCTCGGGTCAGACCACGTTACTCATAAGGATACGTCATTACTCATCCTTGTAGGCCAATACCAGGCAAACGTACTGCTGTCCGATAGAGTCCAATTCATTAGGCGATGGACACGACACTTGTCGCCTACTGCATGACACACCTTGATGTGGCACCTAGGTGATGGGCAAAACCCGTCTTACACCCGATCCAGGTGGTGGCCTATAAATAGGATGCATTTATGACATTCTAGAGAGAGGAACTTCTTCACACCTAACTAGCTGCCGACCTCTGCCGAGCAATACTTGCCTTGAGCATCGGAGAGCCCTTGTCTATTGACTGGCCCCCTATTCTCCGTATCATCCCTCTCGCAGGTACACACTCCCGGTCAAGGGCAAGCCTAAGAAGAAGTTTGATCATGCGCAGCCGCACGCGGGTGTTGATCCGACGCCAGACAACGGTAAGCATCAACATATATCATTATCGAATAGTTAAAAAAAAAAAAAGAAACCGAGAAAAATCTTACAAAAAGATTATTACTTAAAACATACCATATATGATTCTTCCATCGTAGGATTCCCCTTCCACCATGTGTTCAATAATGGAACTAGATCGACAAAATCATGATAATGGCCTCTCCTTATATATCCACAAAATTTATTAGCGAATTCGAAAAGGATAAGAATAAAAAATATGTAGTTGGATGTATAGTTTAAATGGATGTTTGACAAAAATGATCTAAACTACTTTTTCAGTTACAAATAATATAAAGATTTTATATGCTATAGTAATAATTAAAAAATTGTTACAGTGTAAAGCATTCACGTGCTACAGTAAAAATAGTTCTAACCACCCTGTCAAACACCTTATAACTATAAAGTCACACCCAACATCAACAGGAAATGAAGAGTTGGAATCCCAACTTGAATCTCAAAAAAAGAAAGAAAGAAAGAAAAGAAATAAAATCTATCTATGATTACGTCATGCATTGCAAATGACAAAATGTTTAAGCACCATCACTAATAAATTGTGGGTCCTGTAGGACTCACCTTTTATTAGTAAATGGTGCTTATCATCATTCATGCGTTATAGCAATGCTCACTGCAAAAAATTTACTAATAGTGACGATTAAGTCACTATGATATTGTCTCGTAACATTTGAAAATTTTGATGAGGTAAAACAGTTTATATACATTTATGAACCAAAAATTTCTTCATCAAGAAAGCATATGTCTTGAATTTTGTTTAAAACTTTTTTTAGTTTTTGAAGGATAATTATGACACCCACACCCGTTATTTTTCCTAATAGGTATTAAGGTAATTAAATTAATTTTTAGTGTGTTAATAAAAAATTTGTTTCATTTAAAATATATTTCACAATATTTATTTCTACTTATTTTTTTGAATTTTCACAAATTTCATATATTTATTTATGCTATTTACTAAAATGCCATGATAGACCCTCATTTATTGTCTTTCACGTGTAATGGTTAAAAAGAAAATAAATAAATAAATAAAAGATAAGACTTGAATCAAACAAGTCACATGCTTTGGTTCCCCACAAAGGCCTTATCCCATTTTCTTTCTTTTTCAGAGTCTCCCAATAAGAATATTCATTTACATATCCAAAGCCACCAACTCCTAAAACATATCAGACAACTCTTTTTCCCCCACATTTCACACCACTCACCCTTTCTCTCCCTCTTTCTATTTTGTCTCTCTCCTTTACCTTATCAATCTGATCAAAAAGTTCCATCTCAACTCAAGATCTCTTTCCTCAAGCAAAAAGTCAAGCCTAATAACAATTTCTCAAGGAAACAAGGTAGAGTTTCTAACTGAAAACCCAAATTCTTCTCTACCTTCCCTTTATTCCAAGCTACTATGTTCAGATTATGTAATTGTTCTTCATTTTGTGATCTGGGCTTGTGCTTTTATATGCATGCAAATTGAAATTTGTTTGTTTTGGGTTTGAACAATTTCCTATTTTGATCACGTTTTTGTAAACTTCTATAAAAATCAATGTTTGTGAATTTTAAACATGTTTTATGCATACAAATTTGGGCAAAAAGATTTATATGTTTTATTGGTATGATAATCTATGGTTTTTATGCATTTTTCATGTTCTGGAATTTGTTAAAATAAGTCGAACTGAGTTTTGAAGCTTAAAATCTTTAAAAACAGAAAACTGAAGTTTTTTAGATTTTGCCTCGATCAGCAAGCCAGAATATGCCAATCGACAGGCTGATCAGACAGTCCAAATTCATATGTTTTTCACTATTTTGTGTTCAAAATATTCTAAGAATTTCATATAAATGATTATGGCACACTAATAAGAATAATAGAATTGATGATAATCAGTATGACTATAGATTAGGAGTTGACTTAAATTATGTTAATTTTATACGTCGTAGGATAACAAAGTACTTGGAGCTTACGTGGTGAGCTTGGTATCGTGAGCTAGAAGTTATTAGCATGGTATTCACTAAGAGGTAGGGATTCTATTACTCATCTTTTGTGAAGTTTTGGTAAATTAAAATTTATTGTTTTATGTTGCAAGATATGCATATGATAGTTTGAATGTATATGATTATATCTATAACATGATGATATAGAACTCGTCCTATATTATACAACGAGGAACATAATGACTTGACGCATGTTGTAAATTGAGAAGCATAGTTAGGAAAACTAACTTTATAAATACCCTAAAAGGGTGGCGGTTACGTCCTTGGGCACGAATACCCTAAAAGGTAAAATAGGGGGAGGTGATGTCGCTTCCTTGGGTCGAAAGTCCTAGAACACACTGTATAGGAATCAACTTGGTGAGGACTCGGGGCTTGATGTCCCCTCACCGGAACACCCTTGGAATGTTTGGAGGGTGATCAAGCGCGCCCATTTGGGTTTTGTTGAGTTGAGTGATAAGATATTCTATTGCACGATGGGTATAAATGAGCATAATTGAATCCTGAATTAATATATATATATATATATGTATATATGTATGGAACTTGGTAAGAATGACCATAAGAAATCCACCGGAATTGAACATGATAATATTGATGATTAATGTTGAGAACTAACTAACCATTAAGGTTTTAAATGTGGTAAGGACGAAAACCTAAAGGTGAGTAATGTTTTCCCTATTGAGCATGTTGTCGCTTATTCCCTTATGTTTCATCTTTTCAAGACTCACTAAGTGAAAGGTGGCTATGAAAAAAATAGTTGAGGAAGCTATGCAGTTATACTACATTGGGGATTGCTTCAGTTGTTAAGAATGCTCTTCATGATGATGTAAGCGTAGATTGTTACTTTCTATGACTATATTAAGATATGTTGAGGGTTGAAATGATGATGACAGTTTTATATTATTAAATTTAAGGTGCTACATTAAACTGTAGTTAAATTATTGTTTATGTATTTATTTTGATTTGATAGTTTTCATTTAAGTCCCGAGCTTTTATTTTTGAAGTTTTACTTTTGTTTCTGATCTTTATTTTAATTTATTAAAAACTGTTAACCCTTATATAGGGGCGTTACAATAATTTAGTTCGGGCTTCTCCAATAGAACTTCATCGATAGTACATATTTTAAAACCATTAGATATGAGCAAAATCCTTCTCTCTTTTTTAAAAAGAATCTGATAACTAAACCACTATTTGTTTTTTTTTTTTTTTCCACTATAAAATTTGCCAAATTTAGCTAATGAAAGTTAGATATGACAAAAACAGAGAAAATTTTTTCCTCAAAGGAGACACGAGATTAGAAAATTTTTTATTAAAAAAAGAATAGAAAAAATCTAAGAAAAGAAAAAAAATAAAAAAAGTTAATAAATGGGCCGAAATCAATGGTAAACTAGGGAGAATGAGGAAGAGAAAATTACATGTTATGCCACACTTTTAAAAGTTGTGTTTATTCATGCCACATTTAAAAAAAAAAGTTTGTCACACTATCATTCATATTACATGTTAAGTTATGATAAAATAAACAAATGTTATATTTATAAAAATTAAGTCTTAAAAGATGGCATTTATGAAAATCCCACATGAGAGAAATAGTAGATTTTGAAATTTTTAAAGTACATATCAGGTTTTAAAAATATTTATAATAAATAGCAAATTATGATGTATATAGTATAATTACTATGTAAATAAGAATTATTTATGCTGTAAGCAATAGAGTAAATAAATTTTTTTCACCTTAAATCTATTTACTGTGTAAATAAGAATTACTTACATTTGTAAACGTTGGATCGACAATCAAATATATAATGTGTCAATTCAAGTTAATATGTCTGTTTAATGAATTTGGACCCTTAAATCACCATTATTTGGATATTTTAGCTTCAAAGCAAATGTGTTAGACTGAATTGTAGAGAACAATTAACAAATTAGAACTAAACAAAATAAAGTAATGTTGGAAAAATAAAAAGATACCACACATAGATTTTTATAGTAGTTCACTCTATGAATTAGAGCTACGTTCGTTGTTCTTCACTATTATATGGATTTTGAGTAAGATTAAAAAAATGTAAGAAATGAGAAGTAAATTTAGCAAGGTTTCTCTATATCGTACTCTCTGTCTACAATTGAAGATTACATCCCTTTGTATAGAGAATAGAAGGGAGTCGTGGCTTCCAACCGATTGGCGGAGTGGAACAGTTATGTAAAAGGTAACTGTAATAGTGAGACACATGTCGGTCCGTTATAGGCTGCAAAGATCATGCTCTCCCCACATTTAAGTTCATGGTTGGACGTGCTGATAACTGTCAAACAACAACAAAATGTAATCCGAATACATTTATTATGGACAGGTTGGAATCAATCGATCCAATCGAAGCTTCAATTTGATTTGTACTTCTCATGTCGATTAGTCGATTCGCTTCAATTTACTTAACTAGTTTTATTTATAATAGTAGGTTGCATTCTAGGCCCGTGGACAATTTGAGCCTGACCAAATTGTACCCTAATAGTTAACCCCCCACTCCTTAGTCGATGTAATCGACTACAGGAGTGATCAGATGTCAAACTTTAGTTCGATGACACAACACTTTGATCAAAATTCCATATTCACACTAAGCTCATCACTTTCCCTTGGGAAATTGTGATACTCAACTATGTACAACACGTGTCACAATACGACTAGAAGGCTCCAAAATATCTCTGTAGTGCTAACGTATGCACTTGATTTGAAAGGACATCGCCTCGATTTGAGCAGGAACTCAAAAAGACGAGAAACCCTAGCCCTTAGATCAAATTGTCTTGAACTGATATCATCCATCGATTAGACTCCTTCAAACAATACATAACATACATTTTCTTTCTCCTCTTCATATTGCTCTTTCTTCTTCAAACCCAAGGCAATTTTCCTTCATTTTCTCGAGTTTTCTAGTGATCCTCAAGCAAGATTCCTCTCTTTTCTTCTAATTTTCTTGCAATTTTCTTTCCATAATCTTATTCTCTTTTGATTTTGAGCATTTTGATACCATTTCCATCCCATTTTCTAAGAAAATCTATGATCTCCAAGCTTATTTGGCTCTCGTAAGTTTAGGACTTTTACAAACTGTTGAGATTCTTTGGATTTTAGGATCCTTTAGTCCTTAGATCTTCAAAACCTTAGATCTCCTTTTGACAATATGTTTCTACAAAAAAGGTCAAAGGCAATTAATATCGACTCAAGCACTAGCAGTGGTGAAGATCCCTGGTCGAGTAGTGATGAGAAGGAAGTTGACGAATGGATTCTAGAGCAGTCCAGAATCAAATCGAGCTCAAGAACAGGTGGTGTTGGGACAAGCAGAGAGGTAGCAAACCCAAAGAAAGAAAAAACAAGCCATTAGGGCCTTCAACTCGATTCGATGAAATCGAATCACTTGAAAAGAGGAAGTACGTTTCTCCCACCAAGGGAGTGTCCTTCTTTACGAAAAATTTAGAGTCTATCTTAACTTAGGGAGATTTGTTAACTATAAGATCGAAGTACGAGATTGCATCCTTAGTATAAATTCGATTACCCTATCCAAAGGAACGAGTAGATACCCAAAACGATAATTGGTTTTGTGTATGCACGAAGTGGTTTGAACTCGGTCTTCGACTGCCAATCCCAGAGTTCATGATAGAAATTGTCGGTTACTTCGACATCTCCATGAATCAACTTATGCCAAATGAAATTTGGCTACTGATCACTTTGACAGTGCTCATCGAAGAAGCTAGCATCGACTTTGATATCTACAACTTCCTTTGGCGCTACTTCTTGAAGTCGAACAATATAAACAAGGGCTACTTCTACTTTGTATGCCGGCAGTCGAAGCAACTCATTACTGAATTTGTTAATGCAAACAGACATTGGGAAGAGAGACATTTCTTCATGTCAATCAACCATGACTCAATCTAACTAACTGCTCGATTTTCCTTCCCATTTGCATTTGGTCACATTGGTAACACTTGTATTTATTTCAAGCAATAATTCCAACTAATGATTATCATTATCTTTTTGTAGATTACAAGCTGAATCATCCAACCCCAATAGGCAAAAGGTTTCGAACAAGGTTGGATGCATTATTTGCATTGAAAGGATGGACCTGGGCTGAGATCTCTCACCCCGATTGACTTGGGAAGTTGTCCATTTGAAACGGTTCAAAGAAATTCCAACAGGTATTCCTATTTGATTTTCAAAATGAGTCGATTGGGTTTTTGTCTACTGCGGTGTACTTCAGTGGCTATACGGTCTGTCGAAATATATTACACCTCTATCTGATGAAGACGTTCTTCCCATAGAGGCTACGCTATCAACAATGGAGGTAACATTATGAGGAAGAAGAAAGTTGCAAGTAGAGCAATGAAGAAGAAAAAGAGAACTAATGCTGGCGAGCCTTTAGTTCAAGAAGAATTGGTTCTGCCAATCAATACATCCGACTTTCGTCCGCCACCTCCATTCGACGTTCAGCCCCTAGTATCGAAGAAAAGAAAAGGGACAGAGCCTTCTGTGCCAGCCGAAGAAATAGAAGCAAGGAGTTGGCAACAAGAACAGTGATAAAACCCTCGACGTACCAAAGAATGTCAGCATTATTCATGACAAGGAGGTGGCAACAAGAACAGCGATAAGTTTTAACTTCACCCGGGATGAAGACACTATCGATGGGAAGGCATTTTCTTGGCTATACAATGAATCGTCCATGGCCATGGGACAGGTAAATCATCAAATTGTTTTCAAGTTGATTGAGTTCGTTTAAGTCAATTCATAATAAGCTTTCCTGTCATACAGGCCCTTCAACTCCATAACATCTTTGTAAGCAAAGCTGCTTTTAAATACGAGCAAGCGGCCCTACAAAACAAAGAGCTCAAAGAAAGCTCGAAAAGGTCAGGTTCGAGAGGGACGACAAATAGAAAGAGCTGGACAACGCGATCGGTGCCTTGACTAGGTCGAATGAGAAGGTGCTAAACTTAGGCAGCAGGCTTCGCCCGAAAGAGGAAAAGGTCGCCACTCTAATAAAATCGATGAAGGCTAAAGATAAAGATATTGAAGCCATCAAGGAACAACTACTCGAAGTCCATGGCACTTCTTCCTTCAAAGTGAGACTAGAGGCTTTAAAGGATCTCAAGTCAGGAAAACTTAGCACCGAGGCTATTGATGAAGAAATTAAAGAATTGGAAGAGCTACTATCCCCTGACGAATCTGACGTTCAAGTTGTCGATGCTAGTGAAGCAGTTTGCAAAGAGGTCAAGACTGAGCTTGCTGCTCACGACTCTAGAATCGACATGGCAACTTCAAACGATCAAGTTGTCAAGCCCCAATCTGTCCAGCCCACTGAAACAAAAGGCGATCGAACAGTGGAGGGAGAAACCGCCTAAAATGTCAATTTCTTCTTATTTGCTTTGCACAATTTGAATAATTTATTGATCTTTTACTTGAACAATTTGTATTGAACAACTATTATTGTCTTGAATGCCAAATAGAACTCAATTTCTAACAATTTCAACTTCTAACTTGCCTAATATTAATAGAAATTGAGCGATAACTTGGCATAAAATCTAATCTTCAAATAATTTAGCATGCCAAAAATTTGTAGAAAGCCATGAAAATGGCAAGCCAAAAAGGTAGCAATGCATGATCTTAGAATAGTCGATCATGTCCTGAAATTGACGTATAGAGCCAAACCATGATGATGGCAACACAAGATCAAACTTTGGAAAAGCCGATCATGTCCAATGTTAGGATTAAGCCATGAAAATAGCAATGTGAGATCAAACTCTGGGAGAGTTGATCGAGTCCAGCATTAGGATTAGGCCATGAAAATGGTGATGTGAGATCAAACTCTAGGAGAGTTGATCGAGTCTAGTGTTAGGATTATGCCATGAAAATGGCGATGCGAGATCGAACTTTGGGCAAGTTGATCAAGTCCAATGTTAGGAATGGGCCATGAAAATGGCAATGTGAAATCAAACTTTGGGCGAGTTGAGATCAAACTCTGGGCGAGTTGATCGAGTCTAGTGTTAGGACTGGGCCATGAAAATGGCAATGTGAGATCGAACTCTGGGCGAGTTGATCGAATCTAGTGGTAGGACTGGTGATCCTAGGAAAATGAACTGCGAGTTATTATCGGTGACGATCTCCCTTGGCACCCTAAATCAACATATTATATTTCTCCATATGAATCTTTTGACATCTCACTCTTTAACATCTGCAAAAGCTTTGGCTTCAACCCATTTAGAAAAATAATCTATAAAGACGAGGAGATACTTAACCTATCCAAGAGCAAGAAGGAACGGTCCGACGACATCTATCGAGTACTTCATGAAGGGGTATGGTAACCTGACCGAAGAGAGTTCCTCAACAGGTTGATGAATGGTAGGCGCGCGTTTCTAGCAATTATCATGCTTCTCAGTAAAATTTTCACAATCGCTCTGCATTGTTGGTCAATAGAAGCCTTGCCTTTTAACCTTGTTACACAATGATCTTCCCCCTAAGTGGTTGCCCAGATGACTTTTTTGACTTCATATTCCCCGAGGCAATGGAGATAAGGACATATGAAGGAGCGCCTATAGAGCTTCTCATCAATTAAGCAATACCTCGCAGCTTAGACTTTGATCTTTCTCGTGATCTGCTTATCTTCAGGTAGCTATCCGTTGTGAATGTACAATTCAATGGGAATCCCCCAGTCGTTTTTCAGGCCACCATAGTTAGCCTCTACGACCACTTCTATGCTTGGGTGGTTGATGCGTTCCAATGATATAGCCTTCCTTTCATTTACTTCGATCCTCGATCCCAAATTGGCGAGTGTATCTGCTCGGGTGTTTTCTTCTTGAGGAAAGTGTTTCACCTCAAAATTATCAAACTTGGACTTGAGCTTGTTTACCATATTCAAATAAGAAATCATATTTTCATCTCAGGCTTCGTAATCACCATTTATCTGGTTAACTATTAAAGTGGAATCACTTTTTAAAACCAATTCAGTAGCACTTAGTGCAGCAGCAAGCCTTAAACTGACAACCATAGCTTTGTACTCGGCGTCATTATTTTTGAATCCCAACCAAAACCTTTGCTCGATCTCTTTGCCTATTGGTGATCGTACCAACACTCCTACTCCTGATCCTTTTTTGTTGCTAGCTCCGTCGACTTGCATAGTCCATTTCTTCGATCCTTCATTTCCTGGC
Organism: Artocarpus heterophyllus; assembly: GCA_025403435.1. NCBI lineage: Eukaryota > Viridiplantae > Streptophyta > Magnoliopsida > Rosales > Moraceae > Artocarpus > Artocarpus heterophyllus. Next base: position 133,708 of record JAJQZP010000354.1, read on the forward strand.
CTATACGTCAACTCAGTGATGAAATCTGCCTTTAATGTTGTTGAAGGTCTGTACTCAATGTCAAACTTTATCATCTCGATGGCCCATTTTGTCAACCTTCTAGAGACATTGAGCTTATGTAAGATCGCTCGCATCAATTACGATGATAATACCACGATAGTCTGAACTTGGAAATAAGGCCGAAGCTTTTAAGCCAACATGATTAGTGCAAGGGCCAATTTCTCGACAATGGAATACCTCATCTCTGCATCGAGTATAGTCTGGCTAACGAAGAAAACAGGTTTCTAAACCCTATCTTCTTCTCTTACCAATGCTGAACTCATCGCGGTTTCCAAAACTGCCAAATATAAATAAAGCGGCTCTCTATCTTTGGGTTTTGAAAGGATCGGCAGTGTGGACAAGTATTTCTTCAATTCCAAGAAGGCTTCCTCGCATCATTCATTCCACTTGAATTTTGTATTCTTCTTGAACAATTGGAAAAATAGGAGGCATTTGTCCGAGGATCGAGCTATGAATCGACTCAGTGTGGTGACTCGTCTGGTGAGCTCATATATCTCACGCTTACTTCTTAGTGATGGCATCATTTGGAAAGCTTTGATCTGGTTTGAATTCACTTTGATTCCTTGCTTTGTAATGAGGTACCAAGGAATATTCTGCTCACAACTACAATTCAGCTTCATTTTATACTTTCGGAGAACGTCGAAACATTCTTGCAAATGCTAAACATAAAGGTTAGCCTACAAAGATTTTACCAATATATTGTCAATATAAACCTCCATGTTTTTACCAATCTGTTGTTCGAACATTATGTTAACCAGCCTCTAGTAAGTGGCTCCTTCATTCTTCAACCCGAAAGGCATAACCTTGAGACAGAAAATCCCCTACTCAGTGATGAAGGCGATTTTCTCTTGGTCTTTTGGAGCAGGAGGATCTGGTTGTATAAGGAGAATGCGTCGAGAAAGCTCAAGACTTTGTGGCTGGCGGTTGTATTGACAAGGCGATCGATGTGCGGCAACGAGTAGTTGTCGTTAGGGCAAGCTTTGTTTAAATCTGCAAAATCAATGTACATTCGCCACTTCCCCTTTTTTTCTAAAGATCACCACGTTTGCTAGCCAATATAGATACTGCACAGGACGAATGAACCCAACTTCTAGTAGCCTCCTAACTTTGCATTTTCACAATGATGTTTCACTCGATTCCAAGTTTTCTTCTTTTTTGTCTCATAGGCTGATGGTTGAGATTGACGTTAAGTCGATGTGAGATTATGCTTGGGTTGATTCTAGACATATCTGCATAAGACCATGCAAAATAGTCATTGTTAGCCTTTAAAAATTCAATTATTGCTGATTTTACCTCGACATCGAGCTGTGAACCAATCTTCACTGTTCGCCACTTGTCTTTCGAATCAATTTAAACTTCATCAAGCTGCTCCAACATGATTCAAAACAGCCTTGATTACTCGATCTGTTCGATGGCTTTGTCTGTAATTGCTATAAAGCTTTCTTCTACTTCATAGCTATGGTATTGTAGCTCCTTGCTGTTTCTTAACATCTTAATATCTCTCTAACTTCTCGCTTCATTGGGAACCTAATCCGTTGATGGTAAGTTGACAGGTTGGCCTTCATCGTGTCTATCCAAGGTCACTCGAGAATGATGTTGTACCCTAATGAGCAGTCCATGATGAGGAAGCTTGTCATCTTATTCTCACTTGCTGCATTAACGGGCAACTTGATTCTTCCTATAGCGGTGGTCGCTTCGCCATTGAACCCAACTAAAGTTGTAGTGGACTTCTTGATCTCCTCTTCATTGGTTTCCATCTCTTTCAGCGTTGAGAGGAACAAGATCATTACCAACTAGTATTCTACTAATTTCACAGTTTTGTGACGTTGAGTTTTATTACTAAAGCATCATCGTGTGGATTGTCAAGACCAAACGCTTCGTCGCTTTGAAAGGGGAAAGTATGCTCACTGTAATCATCATTTGTCAAACTGGTACTCGCTTGGCTTGCTCTCCGCTAGTGTGCCTTCATGTGGTTCACAGAATCACAGCTAAAAATGAAGCCTTTACAAATGGCTCCAATCACCTTCCTAACTAGCGGCAGTGATGGTGTCTTCTCCTATGTCTGGTGGTCTTTCTGCCTTCTTCGCTCTCAATAGAGCCCATAGACCTTCCTTTCTTGCTCGGACAAATACTCTTTTAGATGTCCCTTCCTAAGCAATTCTACAATTTCAAACCGCAATGCCTTGCAGTCAACTGTCAGGTGTCCTGTATCTCGATGGAACTTGCAATACTTTATGTGGTCGCGAGATAGACTTGGGGCCATTTTGTTCGGCCATTTGACATAGTCTTTCCCTTCCAACTGCGTGACCAGTTCTGTCAGGGATATGCTTAAGGTGTACTTTGGTGGCGAGATTGGCTTGTTCGTTGGTCGTGACTTTACTTCTTTCTTCCTCCACTCCCTCTTTGGCAGCGTCCTTTTTTGCCTTCTTTGATTCATTCGTTGTTTTTGTTGCCTCTCCCCCTACCTTGTCTGATCTCTACTTCTTGCGAGCTCTCGTTCGCGTCTCTCATTTTCTTCTTCAAGATCTATCCATCCTTTCGCTCTATTCAAGGCTTCTTGGATGGCTAAGGGTAGTCGGAACATATGTTGCTTTTAAAAGAGGACTTGTGCAAGAGTCCTTTCTTCAATGCTTCTCAAACTGTTCCATCTTCCAGGTCCAAAATCTCAGAAAGAGTCTTGCTGAATCTCTTGATGTACGCTTGTATCGATTCACCTGGGTTCTACACGACTGACCATAAGTCCTTGGTTATCTTGCCAGTCTTTATGTGTACAGAGTAAGCCTTGATGAAAAAATTCGCCAAGTCTACAAAGCTGTTAATCAATCTAGTGGGCAGGTTACTAAACCATCTAAGCGTTGGGCCTTTGAGACTTTACATGAACAGCTTGCACATCATCTCATCGAGAATCAAATCCGGGATGCTTGTTGTGCTAACTACATTCTTATATTGCAGTAGATGATCCTTGGGATCAGATGTCCCGTCGAAGCAAGTGAATACAAGGTTTTCATACTTCGAAGGGACTATCGAAGTAATTCTTCTTGTGAATGGGGTCTCTTGAATGTTTTTCAAAATGTCATCAAGTTCTAGAGTCTTGCTCATTGCCTTTGAGACCTTTTGATCAATCTTCTCTTCCATGAGTTTGGTGTTTTATTTAAGCATCTCTCTCATCATCTGCTGAATTGATTCAGGAGTTAACCGAGTTGGTGTCATTGTAGCTTCAAATTTGGTAGTTGATTCAACCGTCACCTCTTGTTCTTCATTCTCTTCTCTAGCTCATCGGTTCAATTCCAGACAAGTGTCTACCGTTGCCGTCATTGTCATGGCAGGTGTTGCTAAATTTGCTATTGTGGCATTTGTTGTTGACATGATCGTTGTTACTGTTGCTAGAGTTAAGGGGGTGTACAGCGGCTGCATCCTCCCAATAAGGGTGTAAGAGGATTGTTGTCTACTTGACTGTGGCGTCTGAAATTGCCACTATGGTACCATTGTTACTAGGGAAGTTAAGTACCCATAATATGGGTAATAATAAGACAGTGAGGCCATCTATGAATTCTGATAAGTGATCTGGCTCCTCATGGTTGAGTTTTCGTTGCTGAGTTGCTCCAATCTTCTATCACGGTCTTGGGAACGAGCTACTTGCTCCTGGAGCATTTTCTTTAGAGTCTCGACTTCTGTTGTAAGGGCTTCCATTTGCTAGTTTGCTTGAGTTGTTTCAATCTTTTTACTTGGAATTTCTAGTGCGTGTTAATTGTTGGAGTTGTCAGCCATTTGTGATTGAGCTAAAACCTCCCAGAGTTGGCTATCTGAAGGCCCCACGGTGGGCATAAAACTGTAGATGTTGGATCTACAATCAAATATATAATGTGTCAATTCAAGTTAATATGTCTGTTTAATGAATTTGGGCCATCAAATCACCCTTATTTGGATCTGTTAGCTTCAAAGCAAATGTGTCAGACTGAATTGTAGAGAATAATTAACAAATTAGAACCAAACAAAATAAAGTAATGCTGGAAAAATAAAAAGATACCACACACAGATTTTTACAGTGGTTCACTCTATGATGAGAGCTACATCCACTGTTCTTAACTATTATATGGATTTTGAGTATAGATTAAAGGAGTGTAAAAAATGAAAAGTAAACTTGGCAGGGTTTCTGTATATCGTATTCTCCATCTACAATTGAAGATTACGTCCCTTTATATAGAGAATAGAAGAGAGTTGTGGCTTCTAACCGACTAGCAGAGTGGAGCAGTTATGCAGAAGGTAACTGTAATAGTGGGACTTGTGTCGGTCCGTTACAAGCTGCAAAGATCATGCTCTCCCCATGTTTAAGTTCATGGTTAGACGTGCTAATAACCATCAATTCATGATGATTGATCTGATCAAACGAATACTTAGGAAACCGACTTGTACAAACAACAGTAGAATGTAATTCGAATACATTTATTATGGACCGATTGGAATCAATCGATCCAATCGAAGCCTCAATTCGATTTTTACTTCTCTTGTTGATTAGCCTATTCGCTTCGACCTACTCGACTCGTTTTATTTGTAACAGTAGGTTGTCATTCTGGGCCCGTGGACAATTTGGGTCTGACCAAATTGTACCCCAACAACATTATAAATGTCACGACCCGACTTTTTAGATCATAACGAAACATCCTTTTATACTTTAAAGATTTTAATTAGAACATGAAAAAAAATGCACACAATTTTTTTTTAATTCAAATAAGTACATTTCATAATACTATACTTGTTTGTAAAAGAGTTTACTATATTTACTTATTCAACAATACATACTATAACTTATTTAACATTTTTTTAATACTACATTTTCAAAATACTTAATATACAACAGAAACTCTACTACAGCTGTATCCATATCCTTACTACACACTTTCCCATCACCATTGCCAGCTCCACAATGATACCATTTTGGCCTCTTTGTTGGATTTTCTACAGTATGAAATAACTAGGTGAGCTAATGCTTAGTAAGTCCAAACATAGCCCTCAAAAATTATTTTTCTACTTATTTGTATGATCCATTTATGCTCATTTATGAACTTTTATTATAACATATACATAACTTGACTAAGGCCTAAGTGTTTGTACCAAATGTATATAATGGTCATCGTAATACCGAGACCGTAACATAACTTTGAATTCTTATTGTTTTGAAAGGTTGATATAACACTTTCTTATCTTATTTAGTGTATCATTTATTAGTTCTTTAATTTATGGTGACGTATTATTCGTGATACTTAAATAATTTAAAAAGGGCGCTTTATCAATACATTTGATTAAACAGTACAAAAGTACTTTCTTTCTTTTCTTGAAAACCATTTTATCCATACTATAGATGGGGTTCGAGACCTACTTGGTAGTTGCACCATGATTAAATAGTTTTTTTGCGCCCTTCAATCTTCACTTACGTGTCCTATTTGGACAATTTTCTGTCATTAGCGATCTTACTTAATATCGAACCACATGTCAATAGCTAAACGTAAACACTAATTACCAAATTTAGTTTTTAGTCGGTTTTTAGAAGTTTAGGCTTATCGGAACTTATTTTCTTGTCTACTAACGCCTTTCTATCACCCTCGAAGCTAGGGCGAAATTCCCACTATAGGCCTTGCTCTAATTCAAGCATTTTAGGTCCATTTAGCTTTCTTTTTCTTTTTTTTTTTACAGAAAATGATGTTTTTGCCTTTTATAGGTCTTTAAAATTTTTTGAGCATGCTTTTATCATATAAAACTTACGTTTTGTTGTTGTTTTTTCTATAATGATAATGACAATGGGACGCCGATGCCCGTTTTGTGGTAAAAATCCTTCTAACCGAACCTAGTGATTTCACCTTCTGATTTGTGAAAATTTGATGATTTTGCCCACAGTTTTCAAAAACAACCATATAACATCATTGGGTTCAAATATTTTTATTTTTTTTCAATAAAGTATAAACTTTCCAAAGATTCTAAATCCAATTCTTTTCTAAAATCTTTTTTCTCCTTTTTTTTAAAAAAATTATATATTTTGTGATTAAAAATTTCCAAAATTCATGACTCATGGCCCGAGCAGAATTTTCACGAACATTTCACTATATGTAATCATTTTTATGGGTTCTACAACTTTCATATTTTAACTTGCCCAAAATTCAGATTATACTGTGGAGTTTCAAGCCATTTTTTAAATCTGCCCCTAAAATAAACACTTTTAAATTTTACCCTCAAAGAATGTTACAAACTTTTGTCCATAAAACTTGTCACTTCTATTGTGATAGGCATAACCAAAATCATTCCAAAAGACTCAGTTACCTCTAAATCCATCAAAATCCTTAATTCCATTGAAATACCCTAAAATTACTTTTTCACTAAATTTTCAAACTTAGGGTGTTTAAACTTAAAAACCTAGTTCCTTACAACAGCAAAACACCATAAGGCATAAAAACAAGTCACATAAGCATGTTATAATATCTCTTAAGCACGCTATAGTCCCTAGTACATAGCAAATTTTTGAAAGTAAAAACATAATTTCTAAAGCTTAGTTTAAGGTTTACCCAAAATTTTCCTTAGCGAACTTTGTGGTCCTCCACTTAGGCTTTGTTCGTGGCAATATCTCTTAACATGAATCATAGAAAATTTCTCATCAAAACTCCTTCCAACACCAAAAAGAAAAAAGCTCAAAGAAAGAAAGAAAGTTAGAGTTATACCTTGAATTAAAGCTTGATTTTGTTCTTGAATTTTTTTGGAAGTTGATTCTTTAATAAAATTTGACAGACTTAGATCTTGGAAGTAAGAAAACCACCTTTATTATTACAGACTTAACATAAAATGCAATAAAACAAACCCAAACATTAAGGTGGAAACATCAATGCCTTTATTATAAACAAGCACACGATGAAAAAAAAATGTCAATGAAAAAACAAGAAACAATAAACATAGACAACCGGAACCACAGATCAATAGAGCTAGAAGCAACCGCTCACAACCCAAAGCTCCACTCCTAGCATCCACTGTCACACCATGAGCAACAATTCCAGCCGCCACCAGATATAGCCACAGAGGTCTTTTTTTTATAATTAATTAGATTTGGTTAACATCGCATCAAAATAACATATATCAGGCAATTTTTGACACAGAAGATCAAATAGCTACTAAACAGAATCCTAGTAAAAAGGGTCCCAAAAAAATATCTATAAGACATACATTATAAAATATGTATATATATAACAATTTTTTATACATATGGTCAAATAGCTCAAAAAAAGAAACCTACGAAAAATCTTCCAGACAAAATATTACTCTAAAACTTACAATATATAATTCTTCTGTCGTAGGGTCCCCATTCCATTACGCGTTCAATAATGGAATTAGATTGAGACAACCATGATAAGGGCATGTCCTTTTCTATCCACAAAATTTATTAGCAAATTCCAAAGGACAGAAGTAAAATATCTATTGGTTAAGCAACATCTAACTTGACTAAAAAATATTCTCAAATTCAAAAAAATCTAACTATTATTACGGCATGTACTGTAAATGAATTACACGTAGAGACCACCATGACATTGTCATATTGTCACGAAGCGTTTGAAAAATTTAAGTCGTTTTTACACATTTATGAATCAAAAATTTCCACATCAAAAAGCATATGTCCTGAATTCTATCCAATACTTATTTTATTTTTTGGAGGACAATTTTGTTGGGGACTTCTTTAGTAAAACTGCATGATGATGTGCATTTTTAAACTATAAAATAAAATAAAATTATTTTTTTTACAAATCTAACAGCTAAAAGATATATACTTATTTTAGGTATTTTTTAGTTCCTACCAGAGAATTTGCCACTTTTTTTAAAGGGAAACTAAAAAGCTGTATTAATCACTTGAAAGATCATTTTGTACAAGTGAGCTAGTAAGAATCGGAATACAATTGTGCCAAAAATTATCATTTGGTTGAAAAAACGCAAAATTAGCCAACGCGTGGGCTACTCCATTCCCATTATGGAGATGTGACAACAAGAACCACGACGAGCTTTCGAAATACTACTTTTGACTTCCTCAATAACACCTGCCGCAATTAATGCCTCAATTAATCGATTAGGGCATTATGGAGATGTGACAACAAGAACCACGACGAGCTTTCGAAATACTACTTTTGACTTCCTCAATAACACCTGCCGCAATTAATGCCTCAATTAATCGATTAGGGCAGGACAGAGGGAGGGGGGACTAGGGGGCCATGGCCCCCCTTAGATTTTTGACAAAAAATTTTCTAATATATTTTAATATATAATTATAATAATAATAATAATATGGTTTGCCCTCCTAGATTTTTTTCGTATAGTTTTTTTTTAATATAATTTTTTCTTTAATAATAATACTGGTAACCTGAATGGTTACTTCAATCATCATGTAGGTTATTAAAATTTAAAATTTTCAATTCAGTCTAGTATCTAACACAATATGTAGTATAGTATCTTACATTGTCTATAAATCTTATCACTGTACATCAAAGCTCAGATTTGCTAAGCTCCATCTCTCTCTAAAATATTCATTCTCTCAAGAATTCTCTCCCTCTCTCTCTCTAAAATTTGAAGCTTATTCTTAATTTTCTAGATCTCCTCTATTATTCTTTTTTCATAAACTTGAATCTCATCCACAACTTTTCAACCATCTTTCTTTCTTTCGTGTTTTTTTTTTTTTTTCTATGGATCCAAAGTACCATCACCTAAGAAAATACTTCCCATCACTTTCCCAGAAGGTTTTCAAGTAGAAATACAAGTCTAGAGTCACTCGACTTTAGATTCTCATGCATTTTGAAATTCCTGGTGATGTAAGCATGTTGATTGAAGGAAAAATTCATCTGAGTGACTTCAATCAGAGGGTCGGCCTCTAGGTATGGATTCAGTCATAGTGCGATGAGAAGAAGAGCTCGTGCCTTCAACTCTAGATGTCACAAATATGGGCGATAGACTTGTGAGGGTAAGTGTCATTCGTCTGGATTTGCGTCAATAAATAGGGAAGACAAAATCTATTCCTATAAAGATGGCCTTTCTAAAGAGAAATTGGATGACATTTATGCTTATCTTCAAAACTATCCGAGTAGATATGTCCAAGGTACAATTTCTAATATTTGGTATAAATTCTATGCAGAAAAACAACACCTTAAGAATCTAGTAATTGACAGTTTGTAATAAAATTAGATGAGGAATAAATTCTTAATCTATAGAGGTCATTTAGGTGTTTCTACAAAAATATATTTTGTATTTCGAGTATTTGTTTGTTTTTAGATTGTCACAATATGTGTTAAATAATAAATGTATATTTTTATTTTATCATTACAATAGTTGTTATATATCTGTATTTGTTTATTAAAAAATGTTACCTTGTCATATGCATCACGTGTTTGTTCTAGTTGTTAGTTTGAAATTTTAAAATAGTCAAAAGTTGGTTTGATTGCAAATTAAAATTGTCAAAAAAGTGTTCAGTTAAATGTTTTATGCTTTTTTAAAAGTTCTAGATTCGATGATCATTTGTCAAAAAGTTGTATAATCATGTCAAAGTATCGTTTGTTATTTTTTTTTCAGTTGTCAAAAGTTGTACTGAGTATCGTTTTTCAATAGTTGCTTTGATTGCCTGTTTACTTTTTCAAATTCGTTTGGATTTAGTCTAACTTTTTCTAGCATGTCTATATCTTCTTTTCTCACTTTTATCTATACAATATTATATCATATCTTTTTTTCTTCCAGCACAAATTTTGTTTAAATTGTAAGGTAACCTACCATCACCTACCTATCATAACTCCTTAGTCCTTTGTTATTTCTGTCTTATTTAAGATATCATTTAGGACTCAGTGTTTTAGACAGAGCGAACTTAAAACAGAAACCCAAAATTATCAAATAGTTAAAAAAAAAAAAAGATTCAATCTGTTTTAGAAACCAAATATGTCTTCCTCCCATTCATATAGGAAAATCAAAACCGTTTCTATCTTCTGTGGTTCCGGTCCTGGTAATGATAGAGTTTACCTAGAAGCCACGGAACACTTAGAACAAGTCTTGGCACGGAAAAAGATTAACCTAATTTATGGATAAGGTAGCTTAGAGTTAATGAAGAATGTAGCAACAGCAGCACATTTTAGGAGTAGCCATGTCTTGTGGATTGTATCTCATTTCCTAGCTAAGGGGAAACTCAGTGGGAAAACCATAGGTAAGGAAGAGAAAGTTTTAGACATCTCTAAGCGTCTTGAAAACATGATCTATAAATCTAATGCTTTCATTGCATTACCTGGTGGTTTAGGTACTTTTGAAGAGTTATTCGTAGTTGCCAGTAGGAATCTATTAGTCATTCACTCCAAACCCGTAGGTTTTTTGAATGTAAATGATTTTTATGATGGTCTTTTAAAGTTTTTAGATTACGCTGTAGAACAAACTTCATTATAGAATCAAGGAGAAAAGTCTTTATTACTGCTTCAACAGCTAAAGACCTGCTTGAAAAAAAGCAAGTCATTCATACGGAGTCCGACACTGCAACGTCTAAGCTTAATTAGAAGAAAAAAAGCAAGAAGCAACCACTAGATTTGAACCTCCACCTGTAATCTTTTGGTTTTACGCACAGCATGTTTGTCTATATTTCATGTATCTTGAATAACCGATCTCATCTACATCTTCTATTCTTATTGTGACATGTTGTTGAAACATTTAGATTTAATGACTCTAGTGTCGGGATGGCTAATATTACAAAGTAACTAGTACTCTCGAAACGTATCCCTTTTAAGGTCCGATCTTTTTTTATCGATATTTTTGTAATCTCTATACATACATGGTTAAGATAGTTGCTTATATAGAATATTTTATACTCTCAAAACGTATCTATATTAGGTCTGTAAACTATATATGTGTTATTTTAATGCATATTTTTAATATAAATACTTGCGTCGTTTATTTTATTATTGTTATTATGCAATATAACATCCCTAATTTAATCATAAACTACTGTTTAAAAATGATAAAAGACTGAAAAATAATATGCTAAGCATATACAATTCTTTTGATACATGTTTAAATAAACTTGATAAAAAAATATACGGTCCCCTTGCTCAAAATCCAGTCTCTGCCACTGGCTCAGGGAACTTTGAACCACCCGCACTGCGCTCCCGAGCCAATTTTGCTCCCTATTGGATAGCCATACATTCAGCCGAATGTGGTGAAAACCACTCCTCCTTTGTAATAGATGCAGTCAATAAAACATTCCTGGAAGAGTCTCGAGCCACCACACCAAAGCCTACCCGATGAAAGAAGCCGGGGACAGCTGCACCTACATTAATTTCTATGGAGGTTGCCATTTGATCAACTATATTTGAGGAGGTTTGCGACTAACATTTAAACACCAGCAGGAGGAATAATTTGAATAGATCCGACCACTATGTTCTAGCACCCTTTTGCTCTTCAAAGATCATCCTTCAAAGCAGCTTGAATTCCTGTTTAACCACAAGCTCCAGCAAATCGTACAAATACGATCATGCTCTTCCTTACTACCCCAGTCTTACAAAGTGAATAAAAGGGGCCTCGTTTAAATTGTTAGACCATTGTCCATAACATGCTTTCTTCCCAAACTTCTTAGGCCAGAGAACAAGACCAACAAGCATGAGAAATGTCTTCAATTTCATCCTGGCAGCGAGGACAAAGAGTAGAGCATTGAATTCATCGTTTCGTAAGACTGGTTTTAACGGCTTGAGCATCATGAGCTGCATGTCAAATGAGGATCTTGACCTTGCTTGGTATTCGATATTCCCTTCCACCACCTTTCCCGTGCCTTCTGTCCAAACGATTCAACCTACCTTCGACGCATCATCTCAAACCGAATATAAGCCTCTTTTTTTTTTTTTGACAAAATGCCAACTTGGGAATCCACACCTCCCCTGGAACCTAGAGGTAAGCTTAGTACTAACTCTTTATTAACAGGCCATAATAGTGAATCTAAAGCCTGAGAAGACCATTGCCCGCCGATAATGAGACTATCAACACAAAGATCTTGTTCACCCGCACGAGGCCTAGTAACCGTCTTAAAAGAATGAGGTCGAGGTTACCAAGGATCCTTGTAAATTTTAACTCGACGTCCATCCCCAATATTCCATCGGTCTGAGCCGTAGAATTTGTTAAATTTAGCCACTGAAAAGTTAGATATGACAACAACACAGCCAAAGTTTTTCTCAAAGAAGACGTGATTAAAAATTTTCTTTATTAAAAAAAAGAATAGAGAACATATAAGAAAAGAAAAAAAATAAAAAAAATTAATAAATGGACTTACATCAATGGTAATTTGTTGAAGTCAATTTTCGAACATCAATGCTTCTCTATCTGCTCTGCCGCTCTCCGCTTTCTTCAAATGCTCATTATTAAGGTGCCACAGAAGACATTCCAACTTTCAAGTCAAGCAAACAACAACGGAGAGTTTAGCACAGTGGCAATAATGATCGTAAAGCATATCTAAAAAAGGAGCCAAGTGATATATTTATAAGGCTTATGTCCCAATCAGATGATTATCCTTGATTTCATTTCGTTATGGCATGCTTCACTTTTCTTTCGGCTTAGAGTTTTTTCTCCGGACTTTATTTCCAAAGGCCCAAAAAAGATCATTCTAATTCCTTTTTTCTCCTTTGGTCATCTTACGGTCAAGGACACGTGCAGCATCACCGTTTGCTTCATAGACATTCAGGCGCATAGCATTTCCGTATCAGTCACGCTAAATCATGACGTATGCCAAATATGAAAAGTCCCCTTGACATCTCAACAAGAGTCATATCAGGGCTAGTCACGCTAGTCACCCTAACACCTCAACACATGTCATGTCTGCATTGGTTGATATGTTGACCTCGATGAGGTCTTTGTTTGTGGTTTATATGTTGGGGTTGTCAAGTGGCACCAATATGTTAGATTAAGGTTCACGATCCTTAACCTGAATCCTATCGTAGGTTACTCTCGAGACATATATTTCATTATCTATAACGACTTTATCTATGTAGATATTATAAACTACATAATCATATTTTTAATCTTAACTTATCATAAAATGCTAAAATTGTAGAACAGATTTTTTATAATATTAATTTATTTAAAGCATTGAATATTAAAATTAACTTGTTTAAAAATTTCTTTTATATATGTTGCAACATATTAATATTAAAGTAATCTAATCAAAGGCTAGATATTAGCAATCTCAGTTTCAAACCATATATGCGTAAAATTACTGGTGCATATATACTTAATTAAAAAAAATAATGTGGAAGATACTTTTGTAAGCAGTATCCATATCCATCTCCACCATCCATCTACTGCTCATCACGGTCCATCACAAGTTGCTAACAGGTTACTTACTTATAGCATGAACATATCTGATTGAGCTTTTGCTTAGCAAGTAGGAAACAAATACTCCAAAAGAAAGCTTAACACATTTTTCATAAACATGCATGAGTTGAGTATGCTTCATTATAATCATATCATTTTTCTAATCTATCATACTTAATGGGCACCCTATGTATACGTACCAATTGCGCACGATTATTGAGAAGTTAGGGTTCCCAAAGGTCTTCAACAACCCTAGACCATAAGAGAAACTAAATTGGATGCCTCTCTGTTGGTCGAGAGGTCTTAAATCCTCCCCATAAGTCGAGAGGTCTTGAATCTTCCTATAGGTCGGGAGGTGGGTACGACACTCTTAATTTAACTTATCTTATCTTATTACACTTATCTTGTTGTGTGTATGCAGTGTGGTATGTTATCACATATCATCACATAACATAAATCATAACTATTCTTAACAAAAGGTGAACATGTAATCGCCACATACTTATCCATTATTCCTAAAGTCCGAGAAAAAACACCTAGTTGAGTGTGAGCTTAACTTGTGTTCTGCTAATTAGTTTAGCATATCAAGTAAAAAGAAATTAAATCTTTTCTTAAAAAGTTCTCCTTTTATTGACTTACTGGTTGTTTAGATAGTTAAAAGGATTAATTAAATTTAAATCCACTTAACTCATAATTTTTGTCTAAATTGTTATCCTTACTTGCCTTTAATTGAATCATACTAACATTAGTAATCAATTAATTAATTTGGTAATTCATTAATTATCTTCCTTTTATAAATCAACTTAGTAACCTCTCATACTACTCACATTGGGCTCTTTGTTATACTACGGGTCTCATTTGAATATGAATAGTATTATTAGGCTTATAAGCCCATGTATGGCTACTATTCATTTCATTATGGCCCATTTTACACTGACGCATTCTATGAGAGTTGAGTATTAACTATCAAAAATTGGAATCCAATAATTGGTTCCTAATGTATGCAAGTGTTGGACCCATAGTTGTCATCGTGACGTAGCAGTAAATAACTTGGGCTTCTATGATTTCTCATCTTTCGAAATCCATTGAAAACTTTATGTGTAAAGTTTAATTGAAAATCGTATTTTAAATTTAAGTATGAATTCTAATAAGACTGTGAATTGTAAACTCATATAGCTTTATGAGTGCTACAATTTTTTTGTTAGTCATAAATAGTGTTTCTATCACTAAATAGGTGCTTTATTTTGAAACTAGTTTCAAATGGTATTTTTATGTTAGTTCTAAAAGTCTCTGTAAACAGTATGTCAAAGACTCCATAAACTATATGGTATTTTCTTTCGTCTTAAATCGTGGTGGAAATTATCAATTGAATTATTTAATCATTAGAATTAATAAATTTCCTTTAATATTTGCTATAGAATTTTATAATATTTATATAACTTCCACAAATCCTTCCGTCATAAAATTACACATGATATTTTTCAAAAAAAATCCTTGACTTAAATATGTAAATCATACTATTTAATTTTAGGATTTTTTTTAGTATTACACAAATTTACTCTAGTCATAAAAAAATTGAATTTTACAAATGCTTACATAAAATAACTTGTTATGTCTTTAATAAATCCATCGACTCATGTACTTGCATCTTATGGGTAACTAATTAAATATTAATCATCATTCTAAAATCTATGCTTATAAGCTATAAACTTGTACTTCCTACGAACTTAACGAAATAGTTATGAAAAAATCCTTAACTAATTATATTTATTAATTATTTGGATTTTTTTAGTTATTACATTCTCGACCACCTAGTGGAAAATCCCACAACATAGGGTGTTTGGGAAGTAGTTGTAACTGAAAGTTAGAACTGAAAGTACTGTATCATATGAAAGCTTTATTTTGAAGCATACTTTTATTTTACACTATAGCATATGAGAACTTACACTCATTGAGTTAGAACTAATAAGTTAAAACTGAAGTAGCCAAACACTCTAACATACTGTGTTGAAAACGATTGAAGTTGCTTTTTTAGTACGTAGTTTCTTTATGTCACTTTTTTAACGAGTTTTTTTTTTTTTTAACGTCGAACAGGGAACTTTGTGAGTAAGGACGTGAGCAACTTTATCATTTTTCTTGTGGCTATATATAGATTGTTAGCTGTTGATTAACATAAACATGATTGAATAGCTTTCACATTATTTTTATGCAGCACTCTTTAAGAATAAATAAATAAAGTGTTAAATTTTTGAAACTTTTTTAAATAAATATCAAGTTTTGAAAATATTTGTATGTTAGATTTATAATGTAAACAACTTATTTATCATGTAAATAAAAAATATTTACATTGTAAAAAAGAAAGAAAATATAGTATTTGCATCATAAATATATTTATTATATAATTAAGAATTATTTACACTATAAATAAAAAGATAAATAAATTATTTATATCATCAAGTTTACATTTACTATAAATATTTTAAAAACTTTACATTTACTATGATTAGTTTTGAAAAAATGATCTTTCTTACAATTTATGCACTCTTTAATGCATCTCGTGCCTTATATGGTTGTTTAAAAATACACATATATGTCACTTTCAGTCATTATAAACCAACTAATAATATGTTTCAAAGATGTATGGGCTGTCTGGGATTGATTTTACTTACATTTTTAGGCAATAAAAGAAGAAAAAGTAAGGCTTACAAATAACGCATAGAAATAATCATTTTAAAGGGCCTAAGGAGACAAAAATATTTAAAATCTATAAACGATTTGCAAAATTTTATCAGATTTCCAGTACACATGTCAACGTCTTCTCAAAAAAACTATATATTGAAAGATACTTTGTTGTTTTGACTGAAACTTTTTTTTGGAGGACCAATTTTTTTTTAAAGTATGCATGTACTTATGATAGCAACCTGGAAGTCAAAAACAGTTTCAACAAGTCATGCCAAACAAGTTCATATATGCAATTGGGATGTGAGAAATATTCCAAAGATCCAAGTTTCACTGCAAAAACTCCAAAAGTAATTTTACATTCGCTATAATAAAAAATAAAATTAAAAAGGGATCTTTCTTTGGTAATCGGTAATGCACGTTTTCAAATAAGAAATCTAATTAAAATCCTTTTTATTTTATATATATGAGGTTTGAACTACAAGTAACTACTAGTAAGTTACTTTTTCAGTAATACTAGAGAAATAGCCATTTAAAAAAAAGGAGTCCAAAGATTTACTGTTCAGAATACCCCATCGATTAAGAAATATTCATACTCACAAAAAAAAAATTAGGGAAATAGTAGTATATCGTACTCTTCCAAAACATATTAAAGTAAATAATAAGTTCTGAAAATATTTATAACAAATAATAGTATATAAAAAATTTTTACTTATTCATATACTATGACTAAAAAATTCCACTTAAAAAAAATAAAAATTTCTTTACTGGTAAATTTTTTTTCACTCTATTTTATTGTAAATATATTCAAAACTTGTTATTTTCAAAAACTTTGAAAACAATTTCCCTCCTCACAAATTATAGAAAACCGCAAAGACCCTAAATGACCCACTACAGTGAAACAGCCCAAAGGACAGCAACTAAAAACTTGGGCAAGGTCAGTAGGGAATAGTATTAATGTCGTGGTTCGTCATCAGATAATTGGATCCTTGTCTGAGCTTTCTGTCTTCTGTTTTAGATTTCCAGAAAATTTTCAAGTTTCTGATAATGAAAACATAAATAAATAAATAAAATGAAAGGGATAGCAGTTTCTTGGGGTGTTTGGAATCCTACACTGATGTATCAGAATCACAAACACTAGAACTAGAACTAGGAGGTTGGTTTGGTTTTAAAATTTTCAAGTTTGTTAGTGATAGAACAGAAGAAATATGTAATCTCAGCATTCTATCAATGTACATTTCTCAGTGATCTCTTTCTTCCATTTATTCCTCTATTTCCTTTTTACTAAGTTCATTGTTATCCGAATTAGCAAATGTTTTACTTGTTTTCATGCAACAACGAGATGTTATTTGTAACTGGTGGCTTGAAGTGCAATTGTTAATCAATGTTTTTCTATTTATCTTTTTTTTTTTCTGCGCTTTTTAATTTCGAATTGATATCGTAACTAGCCCAAAACAATGGGAAGACCGTGCTTCATTCAGCGGTGAGGATGGGGCATTTGGAAACGGTAAAATCGCTATTAAGCAAGGATCCAAGCACTGGTCTTATCAAGCTATGAATTCCAAGAAGATGCAGGACATTTGTTTTATTTAAGCATGTCACCGGGTTAATATAGGATAAGAAATAGTATAGGACTATAAACTGTGTCAGAGAAAGTGCCTGCCTGAAGTTTGCTTGTGTAGTTAACTCAAACTTGAAATTTGAAAGAGTTAAAAAGTTGATTTCTTCATTTCAAACCCAAATCCTTGGTTTACAACTTGTATTCAAAATTTGTCTTGACAATTTTGTTTTAGAACGTATTTGGTCCTCAATCTGCTTTGTAATTGAAACTCGTTTGATGTCCTTGCCGAATGTAAGATGTTTGCTATCCATTTGAAGGTATTAGCTATAACATCAATGCAATTAACATCCTATTGGCATTGCAGAAAAATTTGGAACACCAGAAGCTGTCTCTGTTCGAAATGAAGCGGGGCGAGGGTTGCCAATTCCATCGACCAAGGAAAGCGTCCAGATGCTGCAAATCTGCTTAAGCAGACAGCCATGACTCTTCCTCTTCATCTCGATCATGTTTCTTTCCCTCGCATACACACAATTGGCTCGCTGTTGATTCTACGATTAGTGGTGGTTCCATCATAGTTGCTACGATTGGCTGATGAGTTATTAGGAGAAACAATACGATCCTCGGAAAAATTGATGTGCATTGGTAATTAAAGATGTTACAAAATAATCCCTATAGACCTGCTTCCTAATATTTCTCATTTCTACAGCAGCTTTGGAGAAACAGTGTTCTAGAAGATTACAATTTGGGATTGACTAGAAAATTTAAATGTTGAAAAGTTTAATGTCATATGCATGCAGGATGTGATTTGTGATGGGAAACCAAGATTCCCGACTTATGTACAATCAAAGTTGTAGTCAAAGAAAGTGTCCGTCTACATGGAGCGCCAAGATAACATTCTGGCATATGCACCTATAACTGCCTTGAACTGTCATTCTTAAAAATATTTATCTGCATCGGTGGAAGTGTTGGGTGGTTGCTGAACTTCGGATGGGTGAAAGGAAGACAGTTGACCTCTTTTGGAGCTTCCGGTTACGTGAGAGTCAAGGCGAAGTGTCTTGGAGGAGAAACAATGGCGCACGCAGATTTTGTGTCTGGTTTCTCGAATGGAGCAACTGCCCTGCACATGCACTGCCAAAATCACTTCCTTGTCTCGTGTGTCCTCTGACCACCAATTCTGTGGAATGCCTTCGACAAACTCTTCCAGAGTGTGGAATTCTTCATGGCGCACCGAGACCTCGACCATTTGTTCGGGTTTTATCATGCCTGCTGCTGGTGAAACCTATAACAATCATACACCAATCGTGCTTTCAGCGTTTTATTGGAAACTATCGTAAGAGTGAAGGAAAAAAGAAAATAAATCCTGCATATGGCAGCTCAAGATTATAATAAAAGCTATAGCTTCTACCTCATTTCTTCTACTAAATAACAAGTAAAAACTATACATACCTCAAGCCATCGGGGAAACCCAAAGGAGACTCTCGGGTGGCACTCAGGCTGTTCTTCGTCCTTGACAGTGCATTGACCTTCACATCCGATTCTAAATATAGCCACATCATTGGCGCTGTTATTGACAATGCGCAGATTGAACGTGTCCTGATTTTGAAGGACTATGTTGTCAGTGCTCACTGTTGTCTCCCGACCATGACATGACTCTTCAAGTATGGATTGGATCTTCTCATTGTATTTGAAAATTCTCCCAAACTCCATTCTCCTTATTGATCTATCGACATGGGCAATTTGAAGGTTGAATTTACACCTTACAGGTTTGTGATCACTATCAGTCACATCCATGCACGCCTCGTACCTGTTCAGAGAGGCGGACCAAATTTTAAAGCTAATAAACAAGAAGAGACTATAGATTAAGATTTATAGTTGCCACAACGTAGACTTACTGCAAAATTGATGATACCACGGGGCACTCTAGACTGCACTCTGATATTGGAGTCGACCGATTGTCTCTATATATTATTCTGTCACACCAAGCAGGAATTCGTTTTTTCTCTCCTGAATCATATCCTGAAAAAAAAAATACATGTACAAAAGTAGCAATAAGCTCAAAAGATGTTCATTGATTTAATTGTCAGTCTTATAGACTCGTATTAGAACTTGAAAATGATCCTCTTACTACTGAGTCTGACCTGCTAAACCTGCTTGGTGCCTTTCAAACTTGTAGGTGGGAGGGAATTTAATAAGTGCCTCGCGCATCCCTTGAAAAACTTTGCCAGCTTTCATCTCCGCTCTGAGCTGATCCTTTTCTCTAAGCCAATCAAAGCATCTTTGGGAAACAAAATCCCTAGCTTCATCATAAGATATCCCATAAAGCCGGTAGTTGAAATCCCCCAAGAAGACAACCATATCTGCTTCAGCAAGTTCGGGCCTTGGTTCTTCAGAATTTCCCCCCATAGCCTGAAATCATCAAATTGACAAGGCACGTTCAGTGTTGTAAGCCAATAATAACAATTATTATAATAGTTAGGTGATTTGGATACAAGTTAATAATAGTGATGAGAATGATTCTTTGTACATTTGAGCCGCGAAGCGTATGAGCAGCAGTTGAGACCCCAGCTGCAGCAGAGAGTAGGAATGACAAGCCAGAAGAATAAAAGAAGGCATGATAAGTATGTGGACAAGGTAAGAAAGAAAGACAAATATAGGTGTGACATCATACCAGCCGCGTTATTGAGGAAGGTTGGTGATCGGTTGAAGACCATATTCCGGTAAATGTGATCAAAATCAGCATTACGGCGGTTGACAGCTTCCAAATGTGCAGCCAAGTGACAGTTCACAAAGCACATTATCCTGTCGTATACTCTGATTCTCAAACCCACACCTCCCTGCTTGGACATTTATTCTAGCCATGTTAGAAGTTGTTAAGAATACGTGTGTTTGCAATTTTAATCCTAGATGTTTAGTCAAGGGAGTGCTCTTTCTTCATTTTTGAATGGAAAGATAGAGATAGCCAACCAACTAGTAGCATGCCAAAATAAAGGCAGATTTACGAACCTTATTACCAATGGCACGACCAAAGCCACATGCAACTGCGCCAGCATCGATATCCCCGACATGCGTTCGGACATCCTTTCTTACCCTAAACAAGAAATGTCATATCATAGAAGGATATTCCAAGTTAATTGTATAAATGGAAGAGAGAGATAAAATTTGCATTGTACAGGTCAGAACCATCAAATCATATTATTAAAAAAAAAGTATACAATTTTAATACAATTTTATGGACATCAAATAGCTCATGCCTACTAAAAAAAAGTAATCTTGAGATACCACAAAGATATGAGCAAGCCTGCCAGCTG
Source organism: Artocarpus heterophyllus (assembly GCA_025403435.1). Classification (NCBI taxonomy): domain Eukaryota; kingdom Viridiplantae; phylum Streptophyta; class Magnoliopsida; order Rosales; family Moraceae; genus Artocarpus; species Artocarpus heterophyllus. The sequence continues at coordinate 154,657 of JAJQZP010000354.1, forward strand.
CCGGGATCCCATGCGCTCGAAAGTTTTTCCTTCATCTAAGGCCTTCCCTATGTTGTCCAGCCACCACTGTCCGACTGCACTTCCTTCAAGTCCTACCTACAGTTGGAACATAATGGTAATTAAAAGGAATAATAGATTTGCGGAAAAATGTTAGTAAAGGAACCACATTGAAGAAGGATTTAAATCTTACAGTTTCTTTTGCTGCAGACATCGCCAGGAAACCCGCACCCATCTCTACTTCTTGCAATCCGATAACCACAATTCCAACATCCGGCACTGCAGAACCCAACCAGGACTTGAGTGAACCCTGAGAGGCTCTTCCTTGACCAACATTCCATGTCCCAACTAAAATTCTTACATTGTCTCTTTTCGTGTAGGACTTCTCTTTCGCAGCCAATTCGGAGCGCAATATGTTGTCAATAGGCCCCGGAGATGTGATGTTCCAGCCACGAACACCACCATGAGTAGCCAAGCTAAACACATGACCATTTCCAACTGCCAATTTGATTACTGGATTGCTGTGAGCAATCCATCCTGCAATCAAATTCCCATCTAGGTCCAACACTTGAATGATGCCACTTGCATACCCTACATAGATTCTTGTCCCAAAAGTGCAAAAGCACAGAACAGCACAAGGATGGTGGTTAAAATCTTGCATACGGTTTCCGTTCCCGTCCCATTGTATTAACAAGCCATTTGTGCATCCAGTCCACATCATGCCATCTGCAGTTAGCACTAGGGCTTCAGTTCTCTTAGAATCCTCCGCAAAGGCACCCGCACCTCTTGTTGCAACGCGACGCACGGCATCTGCAGCACCCATAATGGCATTGCGCGAACGTTGCAGAAAGCCGCCAGATTTCTCTTTTTTTGATACAGAAACAAATTTGACCTTCATCTCATCTTCTACTGTAGTCTGATCTTGTTGGACCGACGACATGTCAACTCGATTCTCAATTTGTCCCTCTATATTAAACACCTTAACAAGCTCCCTTGAACGTGCATCCCTGTCAAGTTACAATCTTCTGTGATGTTAAGATTCCTATGGCGCAGAGTTTCAACTTCCTAGGAAGTAAAAGAAACTGATACTATTTGTATAATTCTAACAAGTTCATTATTGTATTATTTGGCATTCAGATTTAGTAAATAATATGATGTCTGTGACATTACTTTTTCTAATGTAAAAATTTAAGAAGCAAAAAAAATTAAGTAAAACATATATACCACAATGAGAACGAGAGAGATCCAGCACACCAAACTTTCGCACGGGCATTATCTGCTACCAAACACTTGACGTCTTGAGAAGAAATGCTACAAACACCATTAACTGTGACTTGGGTTCTAAGGTCAATGAACGACCTCTCAACCAGCAATGCAGCCATGTATCTCTCCTCGGGTTTTAGAGAGAGCGATTTGTCAATGGATTCCCAAGGCCATATCCTAATAACACCACCCTCAGAACCAGACCAAAGATCACCGTGGAAGGTGATAGCAATGGCGAGAACAGGACCACGGTGAGCAAGCCACGAAAGTCCTTCCTTAAAAGGAGGAGCATGAGGGTCCATATTATTAGGCTGATCCATTCTCCAAGACCTAATCTTTCCATCCTTATGTCCACTCCACACTAGGCGGTTGTTGTTGTCGGCTATTAAGCACATGATAGGGGATGTGGTGGCTGATTCATGAAACGGCGCCGCGTCCTCATCACCTCTGGTCACTCTCCCTCCCAAACCACTTCCTGGCTCGTACGCGTCCTTGAGACTGCACACCCTCAAACCACATTCATGTCCCACCCATAGTTGCGTCTCCGAGCACGCAATGTTCCTCAAGAACTTCCCCACCTGTGTCTCCCTGAGCGGATGAGGCCTCAGCTCCAAGCAAGGCGGGCGCCCTGGATGGACTGCAGCTCGTGTAGGGGCCCTGAAAATTGCAGCATTGCCACCGCTACCAATGAACTCTGGCAACGGCTGTAGGCAATGTTGTTCACCAAAAGCGACATCTGCGCAAAGGGTCTGGTCCCGGCGCTGGGTGCAATTGGGAAAGAACTCATCGTCATCGGAGGAAGCATAGCAATGATCATTGATATTATCATTGCTGTCAATAATAATGTTGGCGTCGTCGAGGCTGTGGTTGCGGAGTTTATGGTGGTGGCGGTGGTTCTTGGGGGCGGAGGTGGTGGCCCTCAACTGCTGGCTGTAGGATTGAGACTTGCGGGGCAGTGGAGGCACGGCGCTTAGGCCAGCCAATGCCTCTCTCTCGTCATCTTCTACTCGCTCGTCCATGGATCATGGATATTGGATACGTGAGAGAGTTTAGTTTAATTTATTTCAGATAATACTAATTTGGAGGCAATGAAGTAAACAAAAGAAAAGAGGGAAAATCAAGAGATGAGTCAAAATATGAATAAATGAGAAATTGATGGAAATTCATTGGAATGAATAAATGAATGTGAGTTTGTGTAGTCTCCTCATCTTGCTTCCAACCATACACGTATCCCCAAACTTTTGCAGGCAAATACTGGCTTAAACTCGAGCGGTTGCTTAAGGCCTCAGAATTTTCCCATTTTGAAGCCTATATTGTAGCTATTACTGAATCATAAACGTCAACTTTCAAACAACCCCCCTCTCTTTCTCTCTATATGTTTGTTTGTTTGTTTGTCCGGCAAGGAATTGCAAATCTTCTTTAACATATTGGCAGGAGATCACATACGCGCCACATCCAACATGCGATATGTTTTGGTTAAACAAATTGAATAATGAACACATCATCAATTAGAAAATGTTCGAAAAAATAAATAAATACCTCTGCAGGTTCTGAACTTTTAACATTGTGGCAATTTAGTCATTGAATTAATTAATGGGTTAGAATAGTCTTTAAACTTTTAATTGTGGCGATTTGATCTTTGAATTAATTTAACAAACTAAAATTTTTTTTGAACTTTTAGCATTGTGACGATATGGTCTTGAAATTAATTTAATATGCTAAGATAATGATGGCAGACGCGGTGGCAATATAACGGCATAATTCCGCAGTGTGGTTAGTCGGGAGAGATAACTGGTAAGACAACTATAGAGTGGTTTTGTTGCAAAAAGGGTACAGCAAGAGGGAGACGCAAGGTCAGAGCTGTGGAGAGGAGTGTCGTAGGGTAAAAGCTGCTATGTTGTTTTCCATTCAAATTTTAAAGTGACTAATAGATAGAACTGATTTTGCTATTAAAAATTAATTCAGAGACTATTTCAGCCTATTAGATTACTTCAAAGACTAAATTGTTGCAATATTAAAAGTTTATGAACTATTTTTGCCTATTAAATTAATTCAAAGACCAAATTGTCACAATGTTAAAAAGTTAGAGACCATTAGCACTATTAACCAAAAAAAAAAAAGCTAGCTATGTGGCGAATTTCTACTATTTTTATTTTTATATCTATTGATTCATATATATTCTATATTTAATCAGGCTTATTTTTATGAGTGGCTAAGCATATTAGAAATTTGTTCCTGCTTAATGGGACTTTTTTTAGGGAACATAATTAATGGGATTTTCAAGATACTATTCCGTGACAACCCTCTATTAATTATTATTATTGTATTACAAACGGATTATGTAATTAATTATGCCTAGCACGTCAACATGGTTGCAATTTCTTTCATATACGAAGGCAAGGAAAAAATAATTAAAAAAGAAAGATTTTGAGGTAGAAATTCTATGATTGAGCTGAGCTCCCCACCTCTAAATTAAATAAGAAGAGGAAACGTGCATGAACATTTTTTTAGAAAATTTATTTCCTTTTTTCATTAAAATCCTATCCAACATTAAAAGAAAATAACAGACTTGTGCATACGTGGCTCACAGTCTCATCTATCAACTAAAGGAATTGAAGGAAAGGTCGGACATGAGTTGGCTCTTACGTGCTTTCATTGAATCCCCTTCTTTCTCGCTCCAGAAAGCTGTAAAACCATAACGATATTTTTTTAAATAAGTAAAAACTTCAATCAAAAGGTAAAAAATAAATAAGAACAGATCTTATAAAAACTAAAACAGGCAGAAAATAAAGATGAAACAAAAATAATTAATGCACTTTTTAAACTAATTTGAAAATTTACGTTTCAACTTTGAGATCACAAGTAATAATTATCATCACCCCATGTGATAAAAAAAATGTTCTTCAGCCTCGTCGGGCTGTTGTGGCTGGAGGCGGACCCCACCAGTTTAAGGTTGGTGAGATTGAATAATAAGAGCGTTCTAGTACTAGTATTTTCTCAAGTCAGCTCCTCATTTTTGAAAGCTCGGTCTGATTAAAGCGTTCTCTTATCAGTTCCGCCTTTCTCGAGCTCTGTCATACTCAACACTTCTCTAACTATATATATATATATATATATATATATATATATATTAAGTTTTGGGTCGTACAAATAGCAAATTATATATGTAAAAAAAAAAATCCCGAAAACTTTCAAGAGCCCAGATCCGCAAAAAGTTTTGTTCTTATCATCATTATATCATCTTCCTTACAAATATATTATATATCAGTCAATATGCTTTTCTCTCAAACTTTATTCATAATTTAGTTCAATTCTAATCTCATTCTTTGAGAGATTAATTCATCCATAATCAAAGAAGAGTCAATGCCAATTCAATAATCTGTAAGTTTTCTATCTCATGATCTCTTGTTTCTATTCTGTTTGAGAAAGTTTATTTCTTTGTATATCATCTCATTTCTTCAATCTTTATTCATGTCAAAATAAACATGAATTTATGAGATTGGTTTTTCTTTCTTTTCTTTTTTTTTTTTTTTGGCATAAATCTGGAATATTATTTTGGTCAGAATTGATCATCAAATTCAAAAATGAAGGGAGCTGTAGCGGTGGCTATTGTTGCAGCAATCGGAAATCTGTTGCAGGGTTGGGATAATTCTGTCATTGCAGGCATGTTATCTCTTGATTATTACTTTTTATTTTAAATTTGTATTAATCTTAATTATGTCTAACCATGATTTTGTTTTTCATTTACTGTATTTGTCGTAAGATAGAATATTAAGCAAACCCCATCTAATCACAATTATCTTAATTAATTTGAGATATCCAATCATAATTGTCACTAGTGTTCTATTCACAAATAGAATTTTTCACAAATGATTTGATCATGAGATAGTAATATTAGTAACTTAATTTTTCTATTGATTCATTTTGATTTAAACTTTTTGAATTTACGTAATTTGACCATTTCAAAACTACTGCATGGCATAACCAAAAAAATTGCTGCTACAAATTTGTGCTTAATTATCACTTAAGTGTAACATATATACACATAAAAATTACCATCAACGGTTTATAGTATCTAAGGCATATATAAACAGATTGTTTAAAAAGCTTGATCATTTTTGAAAGTGAACCTTAATTTTAAGGTTCATTTAAGTTGATTATTTGATTAAATTTCCCTTTCTTTTTTTTTTTTTTTTTGAAATGGATTTTCATTTCTTTTCATTCACAAATCTTCCTTTATTAAAGTTTTGTCATTGGCTACATATGTTTATGGCCGTTTAATCAGATATTCTTTTCCTCATTTTCCATATCTAATAAGTCAAGGGAGCACATGCACCAAATATTTCTAAATCTTAACTTTCTTGTTTTTTTTTTCTTTTTTGAATTTCAGTTGTACAATAACTTATCGGAAAAATTGTAATTGTGGCCTCCATTATTGTAGAAAATTATAGCATGTTATCCTCTTTTTTTGTAAAAAAAAATTATTTTATTTTCATTTATATCATTTTTTTATTAAATTATATATATTTTTTAGCTCCGCAACTAGTATGATTGGGATTATATTTTGCCTTTTTTCTTTTTGCTTTTTGTCTATTTTCTAATAACTTTCCAAACCTTAAAAAATGTGTTAACAGGCTCAGTTCTCTACATCAAAAAAGAATTCAACTTAGAGAGCAAGCCAACACTAGAAGGCCTAATCATAGCCACATCTCTAATTGGAGGCACACTCATCACAACAATCTCTGGTCCGGTCTCGGACAAGCTTGGTCGACGCCCGATGCTAGTAATGTCCTCAATTTTGTTCTTCCTCGGTGGTTTGGCCATGTTATGGGCTCCAAACGTCTACGTGCTTCTAGTCGCAAGACTTCTAGATGGGTTTGGAACTGGCTTGGCCGTTACTCTCGTCCCTGTCTACATCTCCGAAACCGCCCCTTCGGAGATTAGGGGAACCCTAAACACGCTGCCACAATTCACAGGGTCCGGGGGGATGTTCTTGTCATATTGCATGGTGTTTGGGATGTCGTTGATGAAGTCGCCGAGCTGGAGGTTAATGCTGGGAGTTCTTTCTATTCCTTCACTTGTATACTTCATGTTTACGGTGTTTTACTTGCCCGAATCTCCAAGGTGGCTTGTGAGTAAGGGGAGAATGGTCGAGGCCAGACAAGTTCTACAAAGACTACGCGGCACCACTGATGTCTCAGGTACGTATACGCTTAATCTTAAGCATTGTATGGTACTACATTAGCAAATTTACTCATGCTCGTATTATTCACGAATTAATATACGTATTTTGGATTAAACGTCTAATCCCGACATAACTTTTGACAAATCAATAAAAACGCATGTATTGTTTATTAAAAATATATTATACACATTTAATATACAAATATGTGTAACATAATATAACAAAATTTGATATACTTATGCCTTTTTAAAAAAAAAAATACTTTTTTGAACTTCCATTTTTGAAATATAAATGTATATACTTTTGTTCCAATTAAGATTTGTGAATCTTATAGAGTGTTTGAGAATATAGTTTAAACCAAATTTAGTTAAAAATATCATAGCATATGAAATCTTTACACTGTAACAATCAAAATTTTTGTTAAAATTGAGATTACAAAAACACTATTAATATTTTTTTTTTTGGTTCTATCTACATTTAATGTTGATTTTCATCTCGTATTTATCAGTATTTAGTTACTTTCTTTTAATAATGTTATAAAATCAATTATTGAATTTATAGACACTAACCATGAGCTTTAAAAAAAATTATACTCATATATCTTAATGTTTTTTCATCGTATTTTAAAATCAAATATTAGATATCATATATTTTGATTTTTCTTGCGTGTAATCGTACTGTATTTTCCTTTTGACGACACAAGAAGAAGAAGAACGATAATAAGGGAAATCATTTTGTATTTTGCTAAATGGTGCCAAAACCAGTATTTGGTAAGGAATAAGATTCTGCATGTGGGCCTCACAAGATTTATTGGACCCATATAATAAATGGTGTCAGTACTCAACTTTTATTTACCACCCTTTCTTTTTCCACATATAATAATTTACGCAAGGAAAACTTTTTTTTTTCTTATTTGGCTATGACCCGACTCTTTTAATGAGGTGGGCTCCACCTAATAGGTCTCACCTGATAAATTTTACAGTAAAATCTATCGATCGAATGAGGTCCATCCTAATAGAGGGCCGGGATCGGGATGTATAGCAATATCCTTTACGCAAATCGGTCATTGACCAAGTTGATGCTTCTTTTCAAGATTTTTCGCCCTTTTTACTTTTTAAGATTTTTTCCCTCTTTTTACGCAAAGTGAACGGAAAGTGGTGCTTTGCCAACCATAAAGTAATACCTGAAGCCCTTCAAAAAAAGGATGAGGGAAACTGCCCAACTTTTATACGAACCATTCGAGTTGGGACAATCTTTTACAAACTTACTAAAATTAGTAGCTACCCAACACATAAATTAGTATAAAAATTAAAATTATAATTACAATTAGTACTTTTGACATTACTAAAAAATTGGATAGTTTTCAAATTATTAGTATCTAAATCATATTTATTCAACGGAGGCCCCTTAAAGGAAAAAAAGAGGAATTTTTTTTTACAACAGTTTTTTTTCTTAATTTAGTTTTTGATAGATTTATAGGAGCTGTGACGACCAAAATTGATCACCTATGAAGAATTATTGACACATCAGATCTCACTCTCTGATCTAAGATCAATTTTGTCTCTTTGTGTTGTTTACAAAAATACAAAAATTAAAAAAAGAAAAGGTCAACTCTCTATCACCACCAAATAGTACTTGAAGGATTAAATAGGCAAATTTCAGGCTAATGTTCCATTAGGGCCACCAAGATGGTCCTGAAAAGTTGTATTTGTCCATTAAATACTTGGTCCATAAACAAAATGAAATATGTTGTCCTGAGAGCATGTCTCCGTTGTTGTTCCACTAAATAATATTTGTCACATCAACTTTTTTTTTTTTTTGGTTGAAAAACCACGTCTTTAGTTTCAAGATTTTAACTTTAAATAATGTGGCGATTCTTAATTAGCGGGACATCAAAAAAGAGGCTCTTAGCACAACATGTATCAACTCTTTCAAAAGAGGCAGGCAATGTTATATGTTTTTTTTTTAATCCAGTTTTCTATTTATCTTTGAAACTCATTTATTGTCATTACCAGCAAAAAAAATGAACCAAAAAAACCACGTTTTTCTTTCAAATAGAAACATAACAATTGGGTAGTGTGTTGTAGCATTTTTGCTTCCAAAAACTCATTGCAAAAGGGGGTCCATTATTCCATAGGGACACTTCAAAAGGTTATTTAAAAAGACAAGAAAGTCTTCATTTCTATTAAGAATAAAATTATAGGAAAAATAATCAAGCAAATAAGAATACACAAGACTTATAAAATAGTTCCCTTTTAATTAAGAGCTATGCTTATTTTTAGCTACTAAAGTAATTCATCACGATAAAAAAAAAGTTTACAATAAAAAAATAACACTCTTCTTAATCTCACCGTATTTATCTTTAACCACTCTTATTGCCTTAAACTCAATTCACTATGATGAGGGTCGATCCATATGATATCTTTGTGTAAGGCAATAATCGTCAGATAGAATAACTAGACTCCACAACTTCACAATCTCTATATCTATATATTGGTTATATATAATTGTTACTCTATTATCTAGCTTGGACCATGAAAAAAAAAATTGACGCCAATCCAAAGCTTAATGATGATTGGCTTTTATAGGTGAATTGGCTTTACTAGTTGAGGGTCTTGGAACCGGAGGTGAGACAGTCATAGAGGAGTACATAATAGGCCCAGCCATTGAACTCTCTGGTGAGAATAAGGAAACAAGTAATACCAGTGCAGAACAAATAAAGATACATGGCCCTGAGAAGGGCCAATCTTTGGTTGCAAAACCGCTCGCCGCCGGACGGAGTACGCTTTTGGCTTCGCGGCAAGGGAGCAGCTTGTTGAGCCAAAGCATCCCTCTTGTGGATCCTCTTGTCACTCTCTTTGGCAGTGTTCATGAGAAATTTCTTCCTGATCAAAATAGTACCACTCCAAGAGGAAGCATGTTTTTTCATTCCAATTTGGCCTCAGGGAATCAAATTCATCATAGTAAAGATCATGACAATTTATGGGACGTGGAGAATCAAGAGGACACACAACAAAAGTAAAGTTTTCTTTTTTCTTTTGTTAAGTATCCCGAAATTATTTAAAATATCACAAATATTCCTCACGTTTAGACCAAACAAAATTTTTAAGAGTTTAAAAAAAATCCATTTGAACAGTTAGATTGTTAAAAATGTCAAAAATAATTAATTATTAAGCATTTTTTTAAATTTCTGTGATAGAGACGACTATGCATCCGATGCCGACGGCGGAGCAGAGGACAACCTGAGAAGCCCATTGCTTTCGAATTTGGAAAAGTACACAAGTACAAATGGTAGTGTACGAAACAGCAGCATTGTAATAGAAGGGAGTAATAGTGCTGCTGAGCTATTAAGCAGTAGTACAGACATTGGTGGTGGATGGCAACTGGCATGGAAATGGTCGGAGCGAGTGAGCGAGGACGGCAAAATGGAAGGAGAACTCCAAAGAGTCTACTTGCGCCAGGACGGCACCGCGGTGTCTAGGATGGGGTCCATTGTTCCGATTACTGCAGCCGGAGAGACAGGACCAGGGGACACAGTTCAGCTGGCGGCAGCATTGGTTGGCCATTCTGCTATTGGTTCCAAGGCGGCGTCTTTTGTGATTGGGGAGGAAGGCAGGGGAGGATTGGAACCGGCGGTGATCGAGTCGGCGGAGGAGGTTGCAAAAGGGGAGAGTTGGAGGGATCTTTTGGAGCCAGGAGTTAAGCGGGCCTTGATTGTTGGGATAGGAGTTCAAATTCTTCAGCAGGTAAACAAAAAAATAATAATAACAATGATAACAGTAGCTTTGTTAATTAGAGACTAAAGAACAATGTTAAGCATAATTATCTGGTAAATATTAATTGTGCATAACATAAATATTTTGTGAGACTCGATATTAGAGAGCATAATATGGTTTTAAGGACCATCAAATTATATCAAAATTGTTATAAATTTAAACGCTATATCACTGATAGAGTACAAAGACTTCAAGTCCTAAAATCGCTTATCATATTAGTGCATTTTAATAAGTACATTGCGACGAATAGCCTTATCTAAAATTGCTCGATTAATTATTGATTATGATTACATTGTGATTTTGGAGTCCTTAATTTGTTATTGAATAATATATTTCTTGTGTTTTATTGTTTGGGTTGTAAATCAGATTTCTGGCATAAATGGGTTGCTCTACTATGCCCCTCAAATACTAGAGAAAGCAGGAGTAGGTGTGCTCCTATCAAATTTGGGGATGAGTTCTGCCTCTGCATCTTTGTTGACAAGTGCAATCACTACATTCTTCATGCTTCCTTGCATTGCTACTTCTATGTGGTTAATGGACATCTCTGGCAGAAGGTAAAACTATATATATAAATATTCTAGGATCCTAACATTACAACTAGAAGTTAAAAAACATAATATGACTATCATTAAATATAGCATTGGTGTTAAAGGGATAATATCAAGATATTTATTCTAAGAACATTACAAAACATAAATTACACCTCTTCAATATCAATGGTACATTTAACGTTTGAAATCATACTTTGACGAGAGTCATGTTACGTCTCTCTAACATTGATGTTACATTTAATAAATATCATGTGTTATGTTTTTTACTTTTATATGTTACAATAAAAAGATCATAGAAATATCATACTTTTATATGTTACAATAAAAAGATCATAGAAAAACCATATATATTTATATATATATATATATATATATATGTGTGTGTGTGTGTGTGGATGTATACATATATAGATAATGATGGACAAAGGGAGAATGTACTAATCATGACTATGATTTCAAATCATTTTGAGAAAAAGAGGGTTAAAACTCAATTTTCACTCAATTAACTAACTAAGAAAGGGAGTAAGCCGTCAACTGTATATAGTTTATTGACACAGAAGAGTCATAAATTACTGTTCAAAGGCAGAATTAAATTTGTTAATTTTATGAACTACTTTGATTGGGTGTCTCAACACATATGGGTCTAGTGTAAGCCTTATATGATGCAACGATGGATCCAAAATTCTTTCCCTTTTTCGTTCTTTTCTTTTGTTTGAATTTAAAGGAGCATTTAAAACTGACTTCAATATTGAAGAAAAGCTAGAAATTGCTGCTGAGTTAATCATGTACTTGCAAATTATTTAGTTTTAGAATAATATTATGCAAACCAAATTATTTGCCAAATATTGCATATCAAGTCTAGATCTGTTGTTCCGAATTTTTTGTCCCAGTTAAGTGTCTCTCAATACTATATTAACATATCATCTTAATTTAAGAATTTGGCCATATAATAAATACTAAATAGTAAAACTACTTAAACAATTAAATGAATGGTACGACAAAATAGTATTAGAGGACAATCAATAAGACAGGAAAAAATGACAAGGAATCTGAGCTTGATTCAAGTTTCCGAACAGCATCATATATCATTACTTAGCCTCTCTCCTCTTTGTGCAGGTCCTTGTTGCTATCTACCATACCAATCCTCATAGTCTCCCTCCTTTTACTAGTGCTTGGCAACATGGTTAACTTTAGCTCTATCCTGAATGCGCTAATCTCAACTTCCAGCGTTGTCGTCTATGAATGCTGCTTCGTGATGGCTTTCGGGGTGATCCCAAACATCCTATGTGCAGAGATCTTCCCTACTCGGGTCCGCGGCAGGTGCATTGCCTTGTGTTCATTGACATATTGGATAGGAAACATCCTCATTACCTACTCATTCCCCACAATGCTCAAATGGATCGGCCTCACCGGCGTGATGAGCATTTACGCCGTCGGGTGCATGATCTCGTGGATATTTGTTTTTCTCAAAGTTCCTGAAACAAAGGGCATGCCACTAGAAGTAATTTCTGAGTTCTTTGCTCTTGAGACAAAATTTTGGGACTAATTTTTTTTCATGAGGGGTGCTATTAGTCACTAATTGATTGTTTTTTTTATCATAACATGACAAATATGCTTGTAATTGTGTGTTATAATTTACAACCAATACAAATATTGGGCTCTTGTACTCTTAAATGACAGTTTAAGATTGGATCAAACATGTGTTTGTGCGGTTTTTGCATTTCCAAAAGGGTTTTGGTTCCAATGTTTTGATTTGTTGTTGACTTCAAAATTGTATTTAAAGAGAAGTGTAACTAAGAAATTAAAAATGGGGTTTTTGACACTTTTTTCTCCTTGAAATTGTCATGAATCGGCTGTGAGTTACTCCATAAACTCTTATTTTTGAAAAATTACTCCTAAATAAAAAAAAAAAGTATTACAGACTATCCTAAATAAATAGGGTTACTTTTCTTATGCTATAACGTCCATATAATAATAATAATAGGATTACCTTACAAGTAGTACTTGTTTTTGGACATTAGATCTGGTTAACAGAACGTTCTATAAATCTAAGGATTCGTACGTGTTGGGGTTTTTTGGATAAAATTCTCGTAATAATAATAAAATAATAGGACAAATAGTGGTCATATGAGGAAAAAGTAAAAGATGTACACTTTGGGCAGTAAGGCAGCCTAGCTTCGATTTCCAAACCTAGAAGTAGGTGGATAGCTCAAAGTCAGAATTGGGTTGTCGGTTCTTTAGAAAATTACATACTTTGTCGTATTTTTAAAAGTTATTTTTTATTTATATTATATTTAAAAAAAATTATGTTAAATTTTTATAAATATTATTTTTAATATTTTTTTATAAATATTAAATACGTTTATTTGTGGCATAATTTTACCATCAATATAAATAAATATTTTTAAAAATATAATATAATATATAATTTTTTAAAATATATATTAAATTATATTATAAATAAATATACGTAATATTTATAAATTCATTAATGAAAAGTCCTTCTAGTTCTCCTTCTCAATCAAGAAAGCGTGTCAGTTAAATGGCAAGTTCAGTGATAAAACCAAATTTGTGTTGGTGATTGATGGTCACCCTCTAGGTGGCTATAGAGACTGGTTTTTGCATCTTGCGAATGTTCACCCGCAATTGGCCGCCATTGGTCGCCTATCAAGTGACTGTGACAACCAATGCGTTGACTAGTAATTAATAGTCACGTATTTATCTATGAGAAAATTACATGTGAGGACTAAAAAAAACTTAAAAATAAATAATATAATTTATATATTTAAATTAAGTATTTTTTTAAAAAAATTATGTTTTGAGTTATGATTGAAGGGTTCATGAGATTAATATATATTTTAAAATTTTAATAGTAAATATTAAAGCTAAATTCTTAATTAATTCATTTAGTAATTTTTACTGTAAATTAAGACATAAAAAATTTCAATTTATAAGTAACTTGAGAATTTATATTTAAGAGTTTTAAGTACACTACAGTGATAGCAATGTATCTAGAAATACTATTATGCAAAAAAAAAAAAAGTTCTTAATTACCTGTAAGTTAGAAATCGACATTACACATGGATAAAAAGATGTAAAATTTGGCTGTAGGGAGACAGAAGGTCTTTCAAGTCAAAAGAGGTAACTTTAATCAAATAAATGAAGGTTGAAATTTTTCTCCTCCAAAAGACGTCACCCATTTGAAGAAGTCTGAGATTGATATATCTAATATCCCCAGGTGAAGACTTGACAAATGTAGAATCATCAGATATTGCTTAATTGACACCAAAGTCTGTGAAGGTAAGACTAGTTTAATGAGAAAACAACAAAATGCGTTTTTCTTTACCTCACTAACATACGACACCATTATTAGGAGGATTTTATGCTCCACCAAGTCAACTGAAAATTTTACAAGACCATCCCTGCACTTATCATGAATAGTAAATAAAGTGGAAATGTTACAAGTTAAATAATAATAATAATAATAATAATAATAATAATGATAAATGTCATCACTTTTTTCACTTAGATATGGCGCCATAAATTGGAGGGAAACAAGATTCAATAATTGCTCCACTAAGTCTAAAAGCTTAATTAAATTAATATAAAAAAATCATTAGCATCTAAGTCAATATATTATTGCCAATAATGTTCCACTTTTACCTCATTATCCCACTCCTTTCCTACAGTAAACCAAGCATCTGTCCCATTCTTTCTCAATTTATTTTCATTTCCTACTTTTACTAACCCACCCGTAGCACGAAACTACTCAAGCTGCTGTTGATTCAAGTTAATTACTAAGACCGCACCTAGAAGCGAAGATCAAGGTGATCAAGAGAAGTTAAGGCTATTTAAGCTTAAAAAAAATGCAAATTATATTAGAGGGTTGCTATTAAATTTTAGATTCTTGTAGATTCTTGCTTACTTTAACCATAGTGCTTTGATCTAGCAACTAAGTAGTCTTGTTCAGGTCATTCAACATCTAAGGAGAAGATTAGGGGGAGTGTTCAGGAGTTTTCTACAAGGATATAAACTTTTTAACCCTTTTTAAGTGTAATTAGTTTATGGCATTTAATGTGCATGGCATGTAAATAATAGTAAGTTAAGTTTTGTTGTGGTAATGTAGGTTATAATACGAGCTGGTTATGGTTGTGTAGATTAAAGGATAGTTAGTTTAAGGTTTAAGGTAGTTATTAGACAACAATTTTTCTCTACACTATTTATGCTCAAATATTGACCATATACAAGTCGATTTTGGGATTTTTCACATACACAAAAGTTCAAATCTCGACAAGACGAAGAAATTTAGTGAAGAAAAATTTTTGAAATTCTACCTTAAAAATATTATTACCGGCAGATATAGAAAGCAGTTTTCATTTTTGACGAATAATCTTGAAATTTTTAAAAATTAATTGCTTGGAAGTTATTTTGAGTATGATTTTGTGAACACATAGCATATTTTAGATATTTTAATAATAAAAGGGGTAAAAGTGATATTTAAACAAAATACAAGGGTTCTTGGATTTTTTTTTTACAGATCTGGATAAAAAGGGACATTTTTAGTGAAAACCTCACCAGTTGTACATGTTTAGAAACCATTGAATTTTATCAAAATCTTTTCTTTTTTTTCTTTCTGTAGATCTGGTTGCTAAAAAACACACGTATATCGGTGGATTTTTTTTCAATTTGCGCAAGAGAAATTACCATAATGCTATTGGATAAAATAGAAGACAAATAAGAGGTCCACTTGAGTGGCTCTCACGTTGTATCTCGTGGAGTCAGCACCCTAATCAATCCAATTATATATATATAAATATATATATATATATGAGGTTAAATAATTTTATAATCAATTGATCATTACGTCAAAACTCAACTATTTCCCAATGTATCCTCTACATTCTCCACTTTCCAAGACTTTAGCCGTTTGGAACCACGGTTCAAATCATGGTTCATGGTTAAACTCCATTTTTAACTGTTTTTCCTTATATGCTACAGTATTTCCAAACGGCTTATATATATAGATGAGAATTTCTTGATAGCAAAATATTTTAGGGAAAAATAGCATAAAATGCTAACTAAAATGCTATTCCAGTATCCACTGTATGACTTATCATTGATATCACAAGCAATATCTACGCTTCCATTCAAAACGACTGAAATGCTAACCAAACAAAAGGCTTGTAGGACAACACATGGAAACATGGCAATTTGTATCTCAAACAAAAGCAATATTTTAATTACAATTCTAATGTACAAAAACATGATTTGAATTAGTAACACAAACAATTTCATTATATTTTTCAAATATGTATTTTTCACTTACATGAAAAATTCAAGACAAAAAGTGATGCAATTACCGCCAACGGCCATACTATCACGGTTGTCTTTGTGGGGCGGGCTTTACAAATGAGAAGTCATCTTCACTTTTGCTATCTTCTTCTCTTCTTTGAGATCCGTTTATTTCGGTTGCTTCCTCTTCATTATCCACTCTCAAGATCAAGTCTGTTGTCGTTGTTGGAGACAAGAGCTCAGTTTCCATGTCAGATGCATCGGTGTCTTCGTAGGTCGATGAGCGGGTTGAGTGACCGGTGGTTTTGAAACGGTGAAGTGTGTGTCCCGAGGAGTGCACCTTGGATACAGCTGAGCTTCCACCAAGAGTTACTGTAGGAGCTGGGGACTTGCTTCCTCGTCCTCCATGCCTCTTTTTCACAGCCATGTGCCACTTCTTAAGGGCCTTGGATGTTTGTTCATCAAAGATGGATTTCTTCATCCGTGAACCCATCTGCAACAATCACAATGCAGTTCAATCAACATCAAAACTCTAGAGAGAGAGAGAGAGAGAGAGCACAACAAATGAGAACTTATTTTTAACAAAAACCTCCCCCGTTTTTTATCAAAATGCTGCTTTTCGCCTAATGTTTTCAGAAATATTGCATCATCACATCCCCTAAGTTTTACACTGCTAAAAACTTCCCAGATGGGAGGCTTTTAAACGACTTTTAGGGAACGTTTTCAACATGAGTTGCAAAATGTAAGGGGTGATTTTAACATGATTTTAACATAGAATGGAACACAGTATTTCGATAAACACATGAAATTTTTTATATTGACCTATTTGTTATTACAACTGTGGTTAAATTCAAAATTTTCACTATTGAGAAAATGTTTAGTAAGGAAAGCAAGTGTGAACACTTTTGTCAAATGAAGGATATTAGAAATGGTACCTGAGTTACAAGGGCATAGAGTGGAAGTGTGATGTAGCTGCACAAACATAGGACACCAACCCTGCAAAATCCCCGAAGAATAAATCCGAACAACTCAAGGTAAATGAAGATTCAACCCTGTGAATTTCGCGTAATTCAGGTGACTTTTTTTGTCATCAAAGGATCATGGATAAAGCACTTACCCCAAACCTACTTTCACCATGGCAAGCGTGAAATTAGCATGAAAACAAGATTTCAATCCAAATGAATACTGCACAAACAGAAATTTCTTGTTTCAGTACTTTATTAGCCCTAATGTTATATGAACTAGAAACATTATAATAGAGCATTTGTAATTATGTTTATAGTAGAATAGTTCTTACCCATATCCATAAGAAATATGTTATCTGGAAAGCATTCTGCATACACCAGAAAAATGGATTAGCTCTTCAAGAGTGCGAAAGAGAAAATGAAAAGTCAAAAGACGACTCCAGAAATTACAACCATAGTAAATTTAAATTCAGATTCAGAATCTACTTTAGAGAGACAATTCAATACCTGAAACAAAGCAAAATGGATAAGATGAAGAACCAAATGGGGCCGACCAAACCAAAAGTATTTATCCGACCCTTGCACTAGGGGAATCCCCTGGACCACTGCATGCCGCTCTGTGATTTCTAGAGCCATCTTAGTCAAGATGGACTGAAGTTCTGTTCCAATAGCTAAGATTATCTGCCATAAATTAAACAGTCATAAACTTTGCTCTTTCAAATAAGCTCGAAAATATTTCGCACTTAAAAAGGTTACTTACAACAAGAGGGATCAATGATGCCCAAAATAAAGCTTGCCATCCTGAGAAAGAAATAATTTTACCGATATTCTAACAGCTTCTTTTAGTTAACATATAAATACATAATTACATACTTCAGAAGGAATATCCAAGAAAAAAGGGCTTACCTTGAACATTTAGTAACAAGAAGACAACAAACGATGCCCACAAGACAGGACTGCCAACAATATCGAGAAAAGAAATTCAGAAGTGTAGATGGATACCGAAAAGAACCGCATTAGAGTACAAAAAACCAACATAATATGTAATCAAAGCCATCCAACTCCAATAGAAATGAGACATACCTTACTCCAACTACTGTCTGGAAGTCGTCTTCTAACGATCTCTTGATGTACTTTTGAAAGTTAAATTTACTTCCAGGAGCTAAGTGGACCTATAGATGAAATTCTGTTAAAAAAAAAAAAGAAATGAAACTTACAATATAAAAATCTGAAAAGCTTTAATCTGATACTCACTGTGATGAATCCATTGCGCACTGTCATGTAGTCGGCCTTACTAACAGACCTGAAAAACTGTCGAAAGAAGCATCCCTGGAAAACATACACGTTTATATGTTAAAATCACTAGGTTATATATTATATGAGGGCACTGAAAGCTTGTGATGTAAAACTAGAGAGAAAAAAGAAGAAAAGAGAAGAGAAGAGATTTAGAAAGAAAATGAGAGAGAGAAAAACGAAAAGAAGAAATCAAGGGGGAGAAATTCTTATTCAACAATCATCAATCGAGTCCGAATTGCTTGGAACAAAGTAAACAATTCATAGGCTAATAACACAATCAAAATGGGAAACCTATAATTAAATACATAAAAGTCTTGTTTTCTGTTAATACCTTATAAGCCATCTTAAGCTCGACTTAAGAGTTGGAGTAATTATGGTTGAAAATTTTGAAGTTATGGACCTATGGTCCTAGCTTTTGGAGCCATGTACATCTACTTTACTGAACAATGAAAAAAATGACAAACAAAAATCAAGATAGCACAAAGAAAAGCCTCTTACAACATAGAAGAAGAATGGAATCTGGGTCCAAAAACTGGAATGTGCTCTGACAAATGATGTTTCATGAGTAAGTCGGAACCTTGAAGGATCTACTCAGAAAAATAGAGTTTGTTAGCCTATATGAGAAGGTAGATCCAGCTGCTGAAAATTACAAAGCACGCTCATTTAGAGTCAAAGGACAGGAGCCCTCAAGCTGTGTAATGATAATACCATTTGAAAATTCATAGTTATGGGTTGATGTTTCTTGCTCCCATTCCTTCCAGCCACGAATCTGTTCAAAGAAACATTAAGTAGACATTCTTTCAGAACACAAAAAAATATGTTCATCAATAACTGCAATTGACTATTAGGATGGAAAGTAGTTTTAGTTGGTTTGTCTTTTTTGTGCCTCAGTGGATCATTCTCAAGGTTTCCCCAGCATACACACAACTAGAATTCAATGTTGTTAAAAAATGAATCCGTTCGAGTCACTTGAAACAATTATGGCATCAAACATATTTTCCTCCTATAGATTTAACAGAATTTGGTATCCCTTTCAGTTTGTAAACATGAATAGCAAATAGAAGCTAAACTTTGCAAGCATTGGAAAGAACATAAACTATTGAATAACAAAACCTTTCGTCCTACTTAAAAAGTCAAACAAACTGCTCTGTCCATTACTGAATTTGATGATTATGGCTGATATCCGCCATCCTATTACTTTCCAATAGTCACTACCAAGTATAAAATACTGGTCTAGTGATGAGCTGATTATAGAATTTTATAACGTCAATTTTTTTTTATGAGATATGCGACAAGACCAGACATACAACACTCTACCTATCACAATTAAAAAATAGGCGTCAGAAGTATCAATGTACAATGACGAGTGCTTAACAACATCCCCATAAGCTTTATTTTGAGTAACAAAGTAAAAAGTACGCAGGAAATACTCGTACCTTTAGCCTTCCAAGCATCATTGTGATACCACTGAATAGCACATGGAAAACTGCTAAGAAGAATATAAGGATGTGTAACTCGTGCAATCCATCGACAGAAATAAGCTGTTCTTGTCCCTGTTGACAAGAATAAAATAAGTTGTTATTACCTAAGATAGTTTGCTTCTTGTTAGTTCATGTGCTAGGAACAATAACATGTATAAAATAAAGAGAATAACAGATCTTGGACTTGCATGTGAAAAAATTTGGCTCTAATTTGGACTAATAAGAGAGTCTTCGCACTGCAAATACTTAGACAAGTCTAGAAAAATAAAAAGTACGATCGTTCCGACATGGATCCAGGTCCAAAGACAAAGATGGGATGTGAGAAAGAGGTTCTAAAATCTATCAAACAAAGATAAGGGCACAAAGTAGTTTCAAAAAATCACTAATTTGTGCAAAACCAATTTTTGTTTAAGTCAATCACCTTGTGCAATTTTAACTTTAAGTAGGACCTATTTGGCATTTCTTCCTGAACCCAAAAAGCCGCTTTTGGGAGTGCTTGGAAAGCTTTTTAGAATACCTTTGACCCTCCAAAAGAGCTTCCAGTCAAACCCACAAAATGAGGATTCTCAAAAAGGTTCTTACAAGACTAAAAAACCTGTATCATAGCTTTAATAAGGTTTTATAAACTTCACTTTAACATTTTGACTGTTTATTGTAAAACTTAAACGTCATTTTTGTCTAATTGAGCACTTTTAGCAATGTAGTTCCAATCACTAACTAAAAGCTATGGCTTTTATTTATCTTCTTTGACTGCTTAAAAGCATAAGCAAAAGCAATGCGAAACAGTCCCGTGGACAGGGCACGAAGTAATCTACACTAGGCCAGGACATGTGATTGTTTAAATAAGCACAACTATCACATTCTCCTTGCTTATAAAAGGCACGGAGTTGGAAGGCCAGGTATACACTGAGCAATGGATAGACTTACTTCTTTGCATTTGGTACCATAGCTAGCACCGGCTAAAAATCTGCGCTCGAACCATAAAAGTCGTCGTCGATGTTCTTCTTCAGTAGATTTTTTCGCCTCCTTTTTAAGAGAACATGGCAACATGGTCTCTGCTATGTGTTTAGGAATACAGATTTTGGCAATGTAACTTTGACTAAAAGTCAAGAGCAGTGAAATGAAACCCAGAATCATCAACTCTGCAATAGTTTCATTTGAAAGTCAACTATATATGTATCCCGAAAATTTCCATTTCATCACCAATCCCAATAATAAAACATGACAATGTAAGTTTAATGAGAGTTTATTATTACCAGCTTTAACCTTCTCAAGGGCTTCAAAAAGAGCTCTCTTGTGCCTTTCTGTAAACCACTGAAGTGAAAATTTTGTAGGATTAGGAACAAATAGTTAGCCAAAAGAACTCCATATAACGACAGTATAAAAATCAACAAAACTGTTTGACCCACTAAGTAGTCTAGTATTTCAGCACCAAAAAAAAAAGTAGTCTAGCAGAAGCACTCAAATTTCCACTTCTAGAGTCAACTTTACGGGGGAAAATCAAAAGAAAACTGCCGACCTGATCTTATTTAAACGTCTATGAGGTTGTAAATGAAAAAAAAGAACTAATTTAGACAACAAAAATTTAATGGCTAGTTAAGCAGAAAGGTCCAAACTTGCCTTAGAGAAGGTAGGCAATGAAGAATTTTGTAATTAACTCTAAAGTGTATAAATGCCTAACTCAGATTCCTACTAGTAAAGTCAACATTTTATGGAACGTGGAAAACAAAAATGCAAAGAGCTTATGGAAAAGACAACCAATTTACACACTACAATTCTTGAACAACTTGGAGTCACGTCTTCTTTTCGCACTATTACCCATACGAGAATAACGGAAAATTTTGGATTCAATTGTCAACTGTTCCCATCGGAAATAAGATTGACTATGGATTCAAGCCAGAGCACATAGTTTCATAAAACCTAACTAGAAACGAGCAAAAATGACAAACATTAGGTGTTAAACTTTTAGGCAATAATCTGGTAATAACGAACTAACTAACTGATTCTTCCCATCAAAGTTTTCAATTAATTTTCTGGGTTTGATTCCAAAACCAAAACCAAAAACAAATCTTTGGTTCCAACTCCCATCTTCAAAAAAGGAACCACCAAAAAAAAGGAAGGCAATGAAGAATGTTGCGTAATTGAATTGAAAGTGAACCTAAATTCCTAACTCAGATTTCTACCACCTAATAGTCAACTTTTTTTTTTTTGTAGAAAAATAAACAAACATGGATGAAAATAGTTGATTGAAGTGAATTTACACAACAAATAATAAATGGTTGTAGCTAACTCAAAAAGAATATAAATGCCAAACAAAAAGTTAAAAACTTTTGGACAATAATCTGGTAAAATAATAAGATAACTGACTCTTCCCATCAGCCTCTCCAATTCTCTTTCTGGGTTTGATTCCAAAACCACAAACAAATCTTGGGTTCCATTTCCAATCTTCAATGAATGAACCACAAACACTTGAAAAGAAAAAGAGAGAAACAAGAGAGAGAGAGAGGAGTGAGAAAGGCACAAACCGTTCCAAGCTTGTGGAGGACCTTTTCCAAGACTATGGAGATGATGATGATGACGGTGCAAACGCCGGCGACGGCCCACGTGGGCGTCTGATCGAGCTTTCTTGACTCGGAGTCCGAGGATGCTGCCATGGTGGCCGTAACTGCCATTAACAGAACAACTACCCATAAACTCCAACACAAGAAGATGTAGTTGAACTTCATCGTTTTCTGCTAAACAAACAGAAGACGCTACAGAGAGAGACAGAAAAGAAGAGTGAGAGAGAGGAGAGAGCAGGCTCGGCTAATACAAAACAATCCCGAAAGAGAGTAGTTCTCTCAAGCATCTGTTTTGTTTGACAAATGACTTTGGTTTTGTCCTGTTTCTTTTCTTTCTGTGTTTCCTGTATATATACGTCATAATTGTTGTTTGGGGATATTAAAGAAGAAAGGAGGCATGGAACTACCGGGTGATACAAATAGGTACATTTATTGGGGGTTGATTTTGTATAGCATCCAGCGAGAAACTTTTAAAGCGTAATATATACAGGTATATATACTCATCAAATATATATATATAGGTACATATATATATTTCTACTTTCTCTCTCTTTGATTGACAAAAAATTTAAAGGCAAAAAAGGGGGAAGAAAAACCATTTTTATAGTAATTTTTTCCATACAATTTTTATCGTAATTTTGTTTTGCTATACTATTTGATTTTGATACTACTTTTTCTGACAAATGATCATAATTTTTTGTTCAAGTTTTTATTATTTTAATTATTATTATTATTAAAAAAAAAAGAATTCTCTAATATAGTATAAAAATAAATTATTATGTAAATGTAGCAAAGTTTAACGAAATATTCAGTGTGTCAAGGTTTGTTTACTCCTTGTTTTGAATTTTAGCGTAAAATTCTCATGCAAGGAATTACCAATTTTCAGGATTTCTTTTTATTTTCATTCTGCGTCGTAATGAGTCAAAAATGATAAGGGCAAGGTCAAAGTTGGGGGGTAAAGAACTTGTAAAAGAATTAATTAAAAAATGAAAATTTGGCACTTGGGAAAAAAAAAATTTCCTTTGATTGAGGGCTAAATGGCCGCTTCCGTTTAACGCTTTTTTTTTTTGGGCGTATGTGAGAGTCCGCGTCATTGAAGGTCAAACAAATACAATGGGAATAGGATTGGCCTTTGATGAGCCTAGTTTGGGACCACAACAATCCAACACAACAACTGGTCACACCAACTTGCTTTGGGTCCCACCCATGCAAAGGCACCAAATTGCTACTATTACCCCGCCAACCCTTTCCCTATGGTCCAAAAACATGCCCTCATCTTATTTATTATTTCATTTGAAAAGAAATACAAAGAAAAAAAAAATCATACTTCTTTACCATCCATTTATTATTTTCTCTTTTCAAAATACAAAATAAAAAAATATCATCCATTTATTGTCACGTGGCTTAAGTGTGATTGAGTCCCACCCAATTCTTAGGGCACTCCTAAAACCTAATCGCACAGATTGCATTCTTTTTTTTTCTTTGTTATCGAAGCAGTCCCACGTACCCCAGTAAGATATTATCTATGTTATTTACAATTGATAGGTCCCACTTTAGCAAATGATAAGACGCACTACGTTGGCGTCATCTTTATGGGATACCGTGTGGCGCCAAAACTCCTCGAATCAAGGTCAACTTTTTTACAATCAAGCCTTTCCAACAAGCTTATGCACTCTTACGGGCATGTATCGTGTTTCATGTCCACGAACTTCACTAACAACCAAGTCTCACATACAAACATCATGGCTAGACCCAGGTGTGAGGCCCTATGCCTGGAGCACTTGCCCACCAATAGGCCTATAGATGTCCTCTTGATGCTCGACACACGACTGTTGGCCACCCATGGTCCGTCCCTTGGTAGCACCTATGCCTTCTTGGCCCAAGGCCAACCGACTTTTTTTTCCGATTCATCTCAATTATAGACATAACTCATGTGCATCATAGCCCTAAGGGTTGCCCAAGGCCCTAGACGAAGTCCTAGGCTAACTAGCACTAGACTCGCAAGCAAGTTGCCAAACGATTCTTATCCGACTCTACAGCCCCACACTAGGGCGCCTATTGAAGCTGCATCATCCTTTTGGGGCTATGTTGTCTTGTTGTTGGAATGCCTTAGGCATGGAAAAAATATCTCAAAGAAGGGATCCGCTTAGGAAAAATATTTTTCCCTCTTTTTGTCATACTGTTAAAATAGTTGTAGATTAAAATCATATATATATATATATATATATATGTAAAATTAGTATAATTTTAACAAAAACTTGACTGATCAAATAGAATATAGGATATTGTTGTACTATGCTGAGTGTGGCCATAAACAAGCGGGCGTTTGATATCGGACTTCTCTGGCAAGACTTTTTAGAACTTTTTTTGTTTTGTTTTTTTTTGAGAAAAGCTTCTATCTCTAAATGTGCCTTGTCCAAAAACATCTTATGAGAAGCGTACTGTTGTTCCTTTCCCGTGATTCATTCTAATTAAATTTATAAATTTCATTAGCCTTGTATAGCTCTATTGTTGTCCCTTTTCCGTGATTTATTCTAGTTTTTAGTGCTTATTAGTAAATTAGAATATTGAAATTTGTCTCAGCAAGCTCTTTAAAAAAAGTATTCATTATTTAGCGAGAATATAGTTTGAGTCTTTAATTTAGCAGTAAATTCATCCTTGCCCAAGCATTGAAATTATCGTTTGAGTCTCCAATCTTGAGTTCAACCAAACAAAATGTGGGGTATTTTTTTTTTTTTTAACGGGTTATAAAAATTTTACATCCTCTTTTTCTTTCCACTCATCGCCTTCTAACTTGACCAACTGTAAAAAGGGTTATTGTATCCATTCCATGAATAAATAATTAAAATTGTGCCATGCCTGATTCCATGACAATAAATATACTTTGCACGTTCATGAAGAAGTTCTATAAACTAAACAACATAACAAAAGATAACAAACCTTATTCACAAATTACTATTAAAATATTGAGAGAGATGATCTTTGTTTTATATTATTTTATTAAGAGCCTACATTGACTAAACAAATGTATTTGATGCCATTTTTCTCTAGCTATGTTGGAAGACAGTTTAGAATCTGTAACTTTATGTATTTATTTGGCATTAATGATCATGTTTAATTTGCTTTTAAAAGCATTCATGACAATATTAATATGTCCCGGAAAGAGGTCTCTTTAGCTGTAGCTTAACCAATTAAAAATATGAGTCACATCTTGTCTCATTTTTATATCTTTTGGCTGCCGTCCACTTAAATTTTGACATATAAGTGATTTCCTTAATTACTTTTAATATTTAAGTCCTATTTATGCGTTTAAGTTGTTGAGTTTAAATGGTGTGTTAAAATCTAATTAAAAGAGATGGCCAAAAAAACATGAAAATGAGATAGTAGATGTGGACTTTTAAAAAACTATCTGTACTATTGGAGAATTATTTTATTGATTAGAGAAGGAAAAAAAAACCCCTTATAGCATTGTGTATAAGCCAAATTGTCATATTTTATTAAATTTTGTTTTAGTTCTTTCACGTATACATGCTTGTCATAAAAGGGTATAGTGCGGACCTCATTGGTAGAGTTATGTTTTTGACCTTTAGATCTTATCAAAATAGCTTTTTTTTTTTAGATTTGATGGTTAAAAAACAGACACATTCATAAATGTTGCTTTTTTGCATCTTAGTAGAAGTCTTCATCATGAAATTCTCCTTAAATTTTTTTTTTTTATTGCACTGACTATGCCATTTGAAATGGTTTAAATTCTTGACCTTGATATGACTCACATTTTAAATATGTTGATGTTTCCAAACTGTAATTTTGATATGTGAAATTGGGGTCAAAATCAATGGGAAGGATTCTTCGTTCAATTGAGGGATTCAATCTACTTTTGTAGCACGCCAAAATTTTTACAATGTGAAGACGGTTCATTTTGAGGTTCAAATCTCTCGTGAAAACGTGTGGGTCAGATGAAAGGTGAAAGAATCTAAAGGAATGAATTAGTAGTCCCAAAAAAAAAAAAAAAAGTAGTGGTCAACATGATCCAAATCCAACGAATCTGGTTTTAGTTCAATAACACTACAAGTCTATTTTGTAAATGGATTTAAATTAGTGATTTGATTTAAGTTAGTATGATTTGAATTAGAATTTGAGCTAATGATTTGAATTGTTATCCGAATTGACGATTAGATGTGTATTTAAGTTTTAATCTGAATATAGAATAAAATTAAAATTTATGTTTGGAGAGATAGTGAAAATAGCTTTTGATTTATCAACAAATCTAATAAAATCTTAATGTTAATGA
Source organism: Artocarpus heterophyllus (assembly GCA_025403435.1). Taxonomy (NCBI): domain Eukaryota; kingdom Viridiplantae; phylum Streptophyta; class Magnoliopsida; order Rosales; family Moraceae; genus Artocarpus; species Artocarpus heterophyllus. The sequence goes on from JAJQZP010000354.1 coordinate 181,315, forward strand.
TCCTAAAAAATATGCAATATAAATCTTAATTTATTACTCTCATCATTAGGAACACAATGAAGAAAAAATCATCTCAATTAGATAACAAATGAAGAAATTATGATTTTTTTTTCTTCAAATGTAAGAGAGATTTTTAGTTTTTATTATGTTAAGGGAAGTTAGAACTCTAAAAACTTGGACTCTTGAAACTTAAAGGATTCAAATTTTTGGGAAATAAACACGTATCTAAAAAATTCTTAATACTCGAATCTAAATTTGAGTCTAAAGAATCCAAAGAGTTCTTGAAACAAACAGAGCCTTACATTTCATGTTTAATAGTTTATATACTACTATAAATACACGTTGCATAATTTGGTAAATTAATGTCAACTTTCTTGAAACAAACAAAAAAAAAAGTTGTGTTTCTTTTCTTAATATGCTTTTTAGGCTAAAATAATCGGTGAGGATGTCTTTTAGGGTCTAATCATTTTTATTTATTCGTTTAGTATTTTAATGAGTATTGGTGTTGATCAAAGTGGCGGTTGAGCGGAGCCTAGTAGAGGCTTAAATAAAGACAACAAAAAAATAATAATAATTATTCAACCAAAAAAATAAAAAAGGATAATTGGTTTAATTTATTACTCAAAAATTTCGGTACTTGCAAGATGACAATAGAAAATAGAAGCAAAAATGGAAGGTGAATAAATTAATGCTGGTGGTGTTCATCCAATTGTTGACAATGACATTTAAGTTTTGATTCTTAAAGAAAATATTTTATTAATAATACATGCATAACATGATAACATGCAGTATTTATCTATGAATAAAATAAGTTTATTATTAGAAAAAGAAATAATAATATTGACAATAGATCCATATATAAGGTGGATACTTGCAAATAAGCCTGGTTGTTGATCCTTTCTCATTTTGACAAATTATCTCTCAAAATTTTAATTTTAGTAATTAATTAATTATTCCTCTAAACTTTCGAAACCCTAGCTCAATGTAGTTTAAATTGGTAGCGGAGAGACAGAAGTTAACGTCAAAATTAAAAGTTTAGAACATGATTTGCCAATGCACAAAAAAAAGTTAAGAGATAAAGTATCAAAAATACGAGATACACTTGAGTATTTTTCTCACCAATTTAAACAGATTTATTAAGACGGATCAAATTACAACGGTTTCACTAATTTAGGAAAAGGGCAAATGGGCAATTATTTGGAGGATAAAATCTCCATGGAAATTATGCAACTATGCATGAATTCTTTCCACACCTAATGAACGTTGCATTTGACGGTCATAAAATTTCATGTCAAGTTTCTTAGCAAAAAAAAAAAAAAAAAGAGGAGAAAAACTATAATGTCAGGCGATACCACTGTATATTAATTAAAAAATCAACAAAAATATAAACATAAATGTTTGTACCTATATAGAGTGGTGGATGAGAGCTTTTGTTCAATGAAAGTACTATAAAAATAAATAAAGATAATATTTTATTGAATGGATACATAGCTATCTATTTTTATTATTATTGAGTGAAGACATAATTATATATATATATATATATATATATATTATAAAAAAGGCATAATAATACTTTTAAATTATTCAATAGTGACAGTGTTATAATTTTTTTTTCTACAAATTAGGGACATTTAAAATTTAAAAAATTGAGTGGAGTAAAAATCAGCTCCCTCCGGGCATAGCCGCTGCATATATATATACAAGCGCTATATTCTGTTGAACTAGGATTTTTTTTTTTTTCCTTCTTTTTTGTTCAAATCTTTGAACTAGCAATCAATTGCCAAATTCATTCACTCGATAATTTCGAACCTCAAAGTTTGTACTGTCGGCAGCCATGAGATAAAACTTCTTAGGAAGACGAGTACATTTAAGAAGAAATAACTGCATAATGTTTTCACTAAAAAACAAAGAAGGGAACTGCATAATATTATGGACCCATTGTCATCATTATTCAAATAGACCGTTTTATAGTTTAGGCGTATTAAAAAATATAGCCCAGTTGGTAAAAGTGAGGCAAGTTAAGGTAGAGATCTTATGTTCAATGCTGAAAATAGCTAGCATTTTATATAAAAAAAAAAATAGAAAACAAAAGACAAGAAAAAGAAAAGAGGGAATACTCTAGTACGGTTTGCAAAAATAACATATTTATAGGACATGATTTTTAACTCTTAGATCTTTATTAATTTCTTTTAAATTGTTATACTTTAGTTAAATTATTATTATTTTTTAAGAGAAATATAGTCCAAAGCATGAAAAATATAATAAATATTAAATACCAATTCTTACAAAAAGTCCCTACTACTGAAACGCGATACTAACAAACAACCCATTTTATCAACTGAGACGGATGAAGTTCAAAGGAAAATACCATGCATCGAGCTCCACAAACCTAAGAACACCTAAAAACGTACACTAAAATCCAACACATGATTTAGTTCTTATTAAAATTACACGTGATTTAATAGTAATGTACTCTTCTCGCCTTACCATTAATAATAATAATAATAATAATAATAATAATAAACTACAATAGAATCAAAAGCCAGATGTTAAAAATGCATTTCTATTTTTTTATCTTATTATTATTATTTTTAGTTTAATCTCTAGACTCTGTTAGACTTTCCTTTGGTTGAAGCATTGCAATACCAAAAAATTCTCGTGGATTATTTGTGCTCTAATGTCTACCTTTCTCTTTGTATAGCTTAATGCTCCCAAATCCCGTAATTACCATATTAATTCACCATTTTTTCTTCTTCATTAGCAAGAAATTAAAGAAATTATAAAATAATGATAACAAACCCCATTAGTCTTCACTCACAAATTTGGTAGCTAAGTATGAAAGTGGATAATATATGTATAAACTCCATTAGTCCTCTTTATTGACAAGGGAAAAAAAACAAAGGAACTCCATTAGTCTTCTCTCCTAACCTCTTGAAAATAAATAAATAAATAAACAAACAATCTAAAAATCATTTCCCGGCCAAAACAAAAGTCTTTTTGACTTTTTCGCAACTTGCAACATCTTCGGGCATCTTCATATATTCCAAGCATAATTATCGCCATAACTTGGTTTTTTTTTTCCTTATTTCCATTTTGACAGTGTCACTTTTTAGTTGCCCATAATGTGACAATTGAGTTTTTATAATACAATTATAGTAAGTAAAATTCAACATATATATATATATATATATATATATATATATAGATCCCTTTTGTGTGGCCCCTTTGTAGGTGCCGTTAAATAAATTGGTGTCACACCAACGACAATAGTCTTTGTTGTTGGTTTGTAGTTTAAGAATTGTTCAGGGTCTCAAATTCTTTTATCAGATTTCAATACTTATAAATAATGATAATGATGTGACAATGAATTTGTCAAGCTAAATTTGCATAAATAACTGAAGTATCCTTATCTATAAGCAAAAAGAAGTGTTCCATTAAAAAAGAAAACCCCTGCACAGAAGGGTCAAAGACGGTACTTCTTTTTAATGTAAATAATTTTATCAATGTTGAAATAATTTCTTTTTAATTTCCTTCTTAAATACGTTTAAAATATTATTTGTCCAATGTATCTTTCATGAATATTTTTTTAAATGATTGCTTATTAAAATATTTTTCTGAAGTGTGCCTTTACTTAAATATGGTTTTCATTCTCATATGCACCTTTTGGAGATTTTAACGTCATTTGTTCGGACTAAAATAATTTTACTTTCTTCAGCGTGCTCTGCATACATATTATGTTCGACTAGAACACGTACTTGATTGAAACATGCATTTTGATGCCTACAGACTATAATTATAATTAGTTTATGATTTTTGATTATGACAACAAGATTAAGTGCATTTATGCTTATGAATATCTATTATTGACTATAGATATCATTATAATATAAACATGAAATACATTTTTGTAAAAGGATTACGAGTATAACCGGTTTTTAATTCATGATTATTACATGATAAGGATACTATGCATGTGCCCGGAAAATTTGTATAGCTGTTTTTATGCAATTGCATAAATTTTACGTATTAAATTGTTTAGTCATGACGATTATGTAAACTTTTTAAAAGTTTTAATCTTTCCTTGTTTTATATTATGGCTTTGAATATGTAAATTAGTACGAGATTGATATCCCCTTCTAGCTAAGTGATGGCTAGTAGAAGATCACGTTAATTTAGTCCCAAATTGGAATAAAATTCTTTCAAATGGATCCTAATATTGGAGATGGGAATGGCAGAATGTGAAAATTAGACTACTATTTATTAGGAATAAAAATAAATATACTAAATATAACAGTGTTAAGTAAATAGCTAATTTAAATTAAAACAAAATTTATTTTGGCATAAAATAACGTAGAGAAAAACACAAAATAATAATAAGATAACAAAAACAATGAAAAGAAAGAGAAAAAAAAAAAGGAAAAATGAGGAGGTCAAATTGAAAATTTAAGTGTTTAAAAAGAACACGTAATTTTAAAAATACTATTACTTAAATATTTTTGAAAGTATGCTATTTGGTTACATTAAGAATTAAAACTGTGTTGTTTAGTGCAATTTCTCGATGGGGATAATATAAAATTATGGAGAGTTAGTTTGTTGATATATAATAATCTCAAATGCAAATGAAAGTTTTAGCCAAAAGTTTAATTTTAATATGATTTTGGCTATATTATGAGAGTTTTTAGCCGTGCAACATGAGATGCAATAACATTTCCAACAATTACTTACATGCATTTAGTACATAGGTTAAAACCAGTTCAAACCATGCGGATGGTTCAAACTAGTGTTTGATAGAGTGGTAACTAAGGCTAGTTCAAACCATAGAGATCATGATTTTAAAATGGTATAAACCTCTAAATTCTAAATCTTCAACACCCCCCCCCCCCCCCCCCCCCCCTCCTCAAATTCACATAGTTTAAGCTATTTTTATAGTAAAAGCCATTTATATTTTATTTTTCTTTCATAAACTATATTTTTTTCAAACACCAATTCTTGTTTTAAACTTGATATTCTCAATTTAAACTTTTATGTTTCAAATGCCAGTTTAAACCACACAGTTTATAATCACAATTCAAACCATAAAATTATAACCACACTATTCCTAATCCACGCACCAAATGAACCATTAATCATCACAAACTGGGATAAGTAATTGACGTATTCTTTATGTGGAATGAATATACACACAAACAAATTACCATCCCCATACAATATTCCATTGAGCAACTTGAAGGAGAGAAGCCACGATGGCTCGGTAAGGAAAAGGGTATGCTGGAAAATGATGAAGCAACCAATCAGCTAGAAGAGATCAAATGGGAAAATGAGAGAGAGAATGAGAGGAAGAAAACACAAGAAAATGAGAAAAGTGTTAAACATGTATGCCCTAAGGAGTAAAAATGTAATACGTTTTTGGAGACATTTTTATCAATAAAGAATTTATTCATTTATATATACCAAATCTTGTCCTCTTTATGTTTATATTCGTTGAATGTGTGATAAGCAAACAATAGTCTAAGACTGTCAGTCTAAACCTTAAGAATTGGGCATATGATGGACTGATTATGCGGAAGACACCATTCTTAAGGTGACGGTCTAAAACATATGATCCGCAATCGAGGGAATAAAGTTGGATGCTTTATTCATGTAAAGATTGTTATGTTGTCTATATCCCTTATGAGAGATGGCTTGTCTTGACCATCAGAGTTGGACTCTATGAATAGAAACATTGGCGCGTTGTCATAGGTGACAATGTGTTGATCGGGACATAAAGTGAATTGGTTTGGATTAATAATTCTGTCTTGGCAAATCGATTCACTTTAGACAATCATTTGTATTGTATCTTAATCCTAAGATGAATAGTGGGCCCGTTGTCTCGACTTGTGTCTTTTGATGTGCCAATGACTGACTCCCACATCTCAATAGTGGTATGCATGCCGGTACGTTGGAGGCATGACTCTTGATAGCATAGACTTGTTATTCATAGATATGGAATCCATAGCTCCTCTTTAGCAGTAATGATATCCTCTTATATGTGTTGTCCAGTAATTAGAAAACTGAAGCACTCAACCATTTAGATACATAGGTGTAACCGAATGGTATACTATCTTTAGATGATAAGTTTTCTAATGGTGAGATAATAGAACGTAAGATAAAAATAATCAGGAATGTGAGACAGAACTTGTCCTTAAGCCGATTATGGATGATCATATGGGGATACGATACACTATGATATGTCATGGAGACTTAGCTACATGAGCTTCGTAATTCTATAAAGTTCGAGAGTGCAGCTCCAAACTTTTAGTAGAGTAGCGTTGGAGTTGATAATTGTGAAATGTATATCTGGGATATTGGGTTTCATAATTATCATGAGCTTGAACTTTATAGGTCCATTTTGGTCCCCTTTGCTAGCTCACAAAATCATGTAACGACAAGGCGTGCTTTTTCAATAATTGGTGACTTATGTCGGATTTATCAGATTGGTTTAAAATTTGGAAGAATTAAATAATTTATGTCTGTTTATCGGTTGAATTAATTTTGTAAGAAATTAGTTCAAGATAAACTTGTTGAATTATCAGATTGGTTAATTCTTGTCTGTTTATCGGTTGATTTAATTTTGAATAAATTAGATCAAGATAAACTTGTAGAATTATTGTGAATTGATTTATTTTCTTAGAGATTATCTTGATACAGTTTGTTTTGATCAGATAACTTCTCTATTGGGTTATTTGAATCAAAACTGAGACTTTATCCTATAGGAATCTCAGGTGGAAAATAAAAGATTCACAGAGATTTTTTCTCAGGAGTTCGGCCTGCCGAATGACGTGTTTGGCCCGCCGATGGGGCCTGTTCGGCCTGCCGATCAGCGAGCGATAAGATTACGCATTTTCACGCGGATCTTATCAGATATTGATCCGAACTTGATTCTGTTTCGAGTTTTTTAGTACTAATCTGATAAGGACTTACCCTAGGATCAATAGCTATATAAAGGGAGTGAGTATCATGATTTACTCAGATTAATTTGAGATATTAAGAGTGATACTCTTCTAGTGAGCATCTGAAAACTCCCTGAGAGCTTTTGTTCACAAATCACGAACACTAGTTTTGGGTTCTCTCTATTGGTTGGAAGGAGAGTCACCGGTGGAAGAGCTGTACGTGTGAGCCCACACTCACTCCGGTTGTGGATAGAGAATAGCAAAAAATACTAGTTGGTTGAGGCTCTTTTAGAATGTTACTTCTCTACACAGGTTGCAGAGGTTCTTCGGCACACAGAGGTTAGTAAGATCTATCTAATTTATACATATAATATGTCAAACTTGTGTTTTGAAAATTACTCTAATGAAAATTTTTTTAAAATTCCGCTGTACACTTTGTTTCTAACAAAAAGAAGAGGCACATAGAGTAGCATGGGGAGAAAAAAGTTTTTATTTTTATTTTTTTCGACCAAAACACACGTTTTGGTTGAAAAAGTAGAAGAGTTTTACTCTTCTACATTGGCTATAAATTATAGGTTTATAATTATGTGCATTAAAAACAACTCACTTTATGTGAAGGGTTATGTTTTAAAATTCTAACTAAACACACATTTCCATTTTTTTTTAAAGATTTTTGGTACTTTTATCCCCTAAATTTTAGGCTTTTTATAATGTGGTCTTTAAATTTTTTCATAGCAATTAAGTGCCTAAACTTATCTAAGTGTAACAATTAAGTTCATAACAATCACTGTTTGACAAAATTAAGATAAAAAACGATCACATGATACACACATGATTTATTTAGAAGGGAAGGGGCAGAATTTTAAGCATTACAATGATTAAAATATTAATATAAGCCAACAAAGGGGTTAAAAAATTAATGATATAGTTTCTTCTTTTATTTCTTCCAATTTTGGGTATGAAATTAAACAATTTAACTCTTATTACAAGCAAAGAGATGTATAGGTATTCTAAATGGATCACGGCGTCTCACGTGGTCGTTTTTCATTCTAATTTCGAAAGAAGTTTGTAATTAAGATTTTATTGCCATACTTTGTTAAGTCTACAGACTCAATTACTATAAAAAGTTTAAGGGTCACGTTACAAAAAAACCTAAAGTTTATGGGGCTAATTGCAACCAAACATGCTTTGGGAAAATAATTTTCAGTTTTTGGCTTTGTAATTCCAATTTCAGAAAAAAAAAAAAAAAACACAGGAAGTGAAATGTGGACCAAACAGGCCCTAGGGTTTTGATAATCTCAAAATTATTCATATTCCCTCCATTAATATCACGTGCAACGCACGTGATCAGACCCCTACTATAAAACCCACCTCAAAAGTGGCGGGAATTTCATTTCTGCTCACTGCCTCGCGCCTCGCAAACCGTCTACGGCGAAGAGAGAGAGAGAGAGAAAGAGCGATGATCAACCGCGGCAGAAAACGCCCACCTCCGCCACAGCAGCCATCGCCGGCGAACCCTCCGAAGTACCAAGCGGCCTCGCAGGAGGACGAGTTCGTCGACGAGGACGTGTTCCTCGACGAAACCCTCGTTCCCGAGGATGAGGACTCCCTCATCCTCCGCGACCTCGACGAGCGCCACGCCCTAGCCTCCCGCCTCTCCCGGTGGGCCCGCCCTCTTCTCTCCAACGACTACGCCTCCGCCTCGCGCAACGTCGGTCAGTCGTTGCTGTTGTTGTTGTTGTTTCCCCCAAAATTTCTCTCTCGTCCTTTGTTTGTTTGGCGGTAATTGGATTTCGCCTAGGGTTTTTTGATTTCGTCTGGCTGATGGATTTTGTCGGTTCCAGTTTTTCAACAGTTAGAGATTGATTATGTGATTGGGGAGAGCCCAAGGGAATTGCTCCCTAATCCTTCTGGACCAGCCGCCATTATCAGAATCTTCGGAGTTACGAGAGAAGGCGAGTGATTTTTATGGATTTTCTGTTATGGTGATGTTTGTTTACTGAGAAAACTGTGAAATTTATGGAAAGTTGTGTCATTTTTTTAAAAATTACTTTTGAAGTCCTAGACTTTGCGAAAATGACACTACATCAGCTCAAAGAACCTTCTTTTTTTTTTTTTTTAAAATAATAAAGCTGAAAGAAAGCTACACTACTTCTGGAAAATTTGTTTTCCGCATGCTAGAAGTCTACTAAATAGTTTATAAAAAAGAGGATATGGTGGCCAAGAATTGGGACTAGGATGACAAGACTAAGAGTTAGGTAGGATTCTGGCAGAAATCTTGTTCATTTTTTTTTTTAAAGTATTTCAGATGTTCTGCAAATGGCTTTACCACAAGGGAGCTCTTCTAATTATGTTGAGAGTATCTAGTAGCGCACTAAAACAAAACTGAAACATGTAACTTTTCATCTTGTTTTTGCTTTTTGATTAGTTTTTGCGTTGTTACCGCCTTCATTGTATAAAGTACTATTCCCAGAAAAAAATGGTCAGTTTTAATTCTCTGTTAGTGCATGAGTTTTAAGTGTTCAGTAGCTAATCGAGGGGCGTGATTGGTGCTTTATGTTCAATTACATGAATGGTAATTATTTATAGAGATGATGCCATCTAAATTATGGTTATATTTTTCTACGGTGTTTTGAGGAATTGGTCAGTGGGGAATTGAACAAAATGGCCAATTTTATCAGGCTGAAAAATGTATTTTTTTTCCTTTCCTAACCTCAAATTTATCGACAAATTCAATCTCATATTTTGTGACTAATAAATCTTACATTTGTTGACAAAAATATGTATATATTTTTTGAGGTGATGTTGACTAAAATATTAGGTAAATCTATATTTACCAAGTAAAGCCAAACATTTTCTTCATTATTTGTAAATACAGCTGTTTACCAGAGCAAGAAAAGTAAAATGTGCTATTTCCTGATTTCTCCTTTTTCTACAGGACATAGTGTCTGCTGTAATGTGCATGGATTTGAGCCGTACTTCTACATCAGCTGCCCACCTGGAATGGGGCCTGATGATATCTCCAACTTTAATCAAATTTTGGAGGTATTTGGTTTCTCCAATTAACCGGAGCAGATTACTATGTTTAGTAACCTGGTAAGCTTGATGTGATTAGTTGTCCACTTGATTTATGTTATTTCAGGGAAGGATGAGGGAGGCGAATAGGAGCAGCAAGTCACCCAAATTCATTCGCCGTATTGAGATGGTCCAGAAAAGGAGTATAATGTACTATCAGCAGCAGAACTCTCACCCTTTTCTTAAAATTGTTGTTGCTTTGCCTACAATGGTTGCCAGTTGTCGTGGTAAAGTTTTCACTTTATTCATGTGCAGTTACTTACAGGCATAGGTCGACCTAGACTGGGTTTTTTTTTTAATAAATTAATTAAATTATTCCTCCACCCTTTTATCATATATTTTGCATACATCAACTTCTCTTAGTGTGCAATTTATGTTGACAGCAAGTGTAAAACTTCCATCTCATTAATTTAGATTTTTATTTTTTGCCCCAATGTTGTGTCATATAGCCTTAAGTGAATTGCGGTATGTCAATACTATGTTGCTTTCCAGCTTAATGTTCAATTGATTGGCAGGTATACTTGACAGAGGAATACAAATTGATGGTTTGGGTACAAAGAGCTTCATGACGTATGAAAGCAATGTTCTTTTTGCACTTCGTTTTATGATTGATTGCAATGTAGTTGGTGGCAACTGGATTGAAGTACCTGCTGGAAAATACAAGAAGACAGCAAAAAATTTGTCATACTGCCAACTAGAGTTTGATTGCCTGTATCCTTAAAGACAATAGGATTATATTGCATCTTATAGTCCATTTGGTTTGCTAACGTACCCGTAAAACTTCTAGTGTTTGCATGGTTGCTAACTTATGAGAGATTAACACCTGATTTGGTCAAGCAAGGAAATTTTATGCTTAGCTTCCATCTTCATGGCGTGTTGCATGTTGGAAGAATGATGAGTGCTGACCACTTGCGTTTTCCGATAAAGTGGCTAAGATCTGTGATGGAGATTCTGATAGAAGCAGGGTTTGGGTTGGCAGTCTCTCAAGTTTGTACATTTAATTCACCGAAGAGGTTATGGGTTATTGGAACAAGTAAAAGGGTGGTGGCATTTGAAAATATGCTGTCTGGTGACTTTGGGGGCTATATGTCTCAGACAAAATAGGCAAATAGTAGATGTTTGAGGATAAACTCCTTGATTTGATTATTTTATGGGACATAGTGAAATTTTTAACTTCTTTCTCGGTTTTGTCTTCGAGTGAGTCTATGGAAACTTCACTCTTTTCTGGATATTGAGTTGGAAGGATGTTACACACACATGCGCTCTTATTTATTGCTTTTTTTTTTTTTTTTTTTTAATTTTGTTTCGATCTTTCTTTTGTAGGACTTCATTTCTACTTTATTTTTGTCTTATTCTTTGCTTTAATAATCATTGTGCAGAAATAAATGCTTTTTTCCCCAATAAATCCTTCCTTAACAACTGCTCTTAGATACTCGGAACTGATCAGCCACCCTCCAGAAGGAGAATTTTCAAAGATGGCTCCATTTCGCATATTGAGTTTTGACATTGAATGTGCTGGTCGTAAAGGTCACTTTCCTGAGCCTAGCCATGATCCTGTCATCCAGGTCAGACCTGTTTATCTGATCTAATGAACTAAAATTATCAACTTTTCACTGTCATCTTGATCACAAAAAATTCTGAAATTGCATTTTTTTTTTTCCATAGGTTGCCAATCTAGTTACTTTACAGGGAGAGAGCCAGCCACTTATCCGTAATGTCATGACCCTTAAGTCATGTGCTCCTATAGTTGGTGTTGATGTGATGTCCTTTGATACGGAAAGAGAAGTCTTATTAGCTTGGAGGGTATTGTTTTTTATTACTTCCTTTTTTGCAAAAAGAAAATTGTCATTATTCTATTCAGGTATTTGTTGTATAAATAAACCGTTCTCAAGCCAATTGAGGCTAGCTCAATCAGTGCTTAGTGCGTGCATGAGTTACTTGCTATGTATCGAGTCTTGGGTTCAAGTTCTAGAGGACGCAATTTATTTGAAAAATAATAAAAAAAAGTTCTCAAGAATTGTATCCGTTTTATCTTGCATGATTTATCTTCATTAATTACCAAAAGTATCTATGGGAGAGGGATTTTCTATTTCTTTTCTAATGGTGGTTGCTTTAGCTCTATATAAGCTCTTTGTCTTGACTTCATTTAAGCATATCCATTTTTTTTTGGTTATATTGCTTATAACAATGTTTTGTTCACTTATTACATGTTTTTGGATGCCGGTCAAATGCTATTTTAATTTTATAAAGGCAACATCTGGTCAATAATCTCCATGCGAGGTACTTCTTTAGTTTTGCGATGTTGTCATAGATTTTAGTGAATTTCTACATGATATTTATAGGAGAAAGACGTGTATGTATTTTTCTTGCATTGAGAAAGAGAAGTGGGGAATGCATCATTTTAAATTGAAACAATAAGCATATTTCATGCAACTCATTATGGCTGATGTCTCTAGTCATAACAATAAAATCTTATTTTTAATTTATTTTTATTTTTAGGAAAAACGTATTGGTAGACAGTTGAAATAAAAGAAAATTACGAGAGGGGCATAAGTATATCAAGGATAACTGGTCCAACTGATTTTTCAATTGAGTTTACTTTCACTCTTTCTTTTTTTTTTTTACATCATTTATTTTATGCTTATGCATGATGTTTGTTAGTTTGGGCCACATGAAATCTTATTTTATTGAACGTGCACAGAAATTGCTGTACTCTGTAGCAAATGAATTACTTATTGTATGCATGTTTAGAGTCTGAAATTTAAATTTTGCTTACAGGATTTTATTAATCAAGTGGACCCTGACATCATTATTGGATATAATATTTGCAAATTTGATATGCCATATCTCATTGAGGTAACTGATTTATTGCAATGCCTTGCTGTTTCTATGCAGATTTTCACAGCAAAAGTTCTGTGTATTTTGTAATACTCCACCTTGCGCTCATTGATAAGCTTTAGTTTTGATGGTTGATCGTTTTGGAACCTGCTTTTAATTCCTAAGATGGCTGTAATCACCTAAAGACATGTTTTGACAGTAAACCACTAAGTAGAATAACACAGCATACGTAACATTTTCTAGAACAAAACCTCGGAGCGGAGAATACATATATGCACACACTCGGAGTAGCATATCTAGCGATTCAATGCTAAATCAATCGTATCTCTGGAGTTTGGATTAGTTGGGAATATAGAACACGAACAGTTTACAGTTCCTTTTCGGGTGTGAGATTACTGGTTTTGTGTAAAGTTTCAGGGGTTTATGACCGAAATAGGGAAATACTTGGTAAAATGTATACATTTTTCCCGTCAGTCTAACACGTAAACTAATAACAAAATTACCCCACGTCTCTCTTAGGTAGGAGATTCCTACTCTCACTAGGAATAGGTAACCAGGAGGCATTGAATTCCTGGTTTCACTCCAGAACATAAAATCAATCCCTACTTTAGACATAAACCTATTTAAGAACAAGACTTCACTTTTGGTATTCCTAGTTCTTTCCTGCCATTCAAATGTAACCTCAGGTTTTACAAAGAATAGTTGAGCCTAGTCTAAACGCTGTATTCTTGTATGTAAGCATGTTTGGTCATATTTACTGGTGAGATAATTGAATGTAATGTTTCTGGTTCACAGAGAGCAGCAACCTTGGGAATATCAGAATTTCCAATATTGGGCCGCATCAGAAACAGTAGGGTTCGTGTCAAAGATACTACCTTCTCTTCAAGGTGATATATGTTACAATTATAATTAGAACAAATTACTTAAGCTGAATTGCATAATTACCGCCTAAAATTTAGATGGTTTGGAACTACGATCAGAAATTAAAAACTTGGCGATTATTTCTTCCAATTTATAATTATATTGGAACTGAAGACGATCAGGACATTACATCTACATGGTTAGAACAATGTAACTGAAGATATATGAGTATGTTACTTGCCCACTAAAAAAGAATGTAATTGTCTACACAACCCTTTATAGTTATTTTTTACCCACGTACATCAATTATATGAATTTTCTGAAGTTCTTTTCTGAATTGCCTTTGATAACATTTGACTTCTTGCCACTTGTCATTCTTACAGACAGTATGGAACGAGAGAGAGTAAAGAAGTAACAATTGAAGGAAGAGTCCAATTTGATTTGCTCCAGGTTCTTTTTTGTTTGTTTTCTATTTTCCATAGCATCTCTTATTCTCTTTGCTGCTGTACTGTCATTGGTTAACAAAATCTCTGCTCATAGTGCTGTATTGGCATCTCAGTCAATTTGTAGTATTTTTTTTCATTGTAGGCTATGCAACGAGATTATAAATTGAGTTCATACTCGTTGAATTCTGTCTCGGCGCATTTCCTCTCTGAGCAGGTGAGACTTAGTGTTCCATCTGCTATTAGTATTAGACAGAACTTACTCTTTATTAATTGGTTTATTGCTTACCATTGATGTGTGCATTAAAATGTGTTTTTCGGCAACATCTTCTTTAAGGGTTATTGATGATTAATAAAGCAATTAGGTTGTTAAATGAGGTTGGTATCCCTTCGTCGTTCATCCCTGCCCCACTTCATCAAAATGAGAAACAACATTGGTGCTTTTCTCTCTTCAGTTTTGGACAGAAATGTCTAGTGTTAGACATTGATATTGCTGATGTTGGTTTGTTCTACACAGAAAGAGGATGTGCACCACTCAATAATTTCTGACCTCCAGAATGGGAATGCGGAAACCAGAAGGCGACTTGCCGTATATTGTCTGAAGGTGTGTATCTCGGGATTTTTTGTTGAATTTTTTTATTAAAATAAAGAAAGTTACGTAGAAAATAAAACTTTTAGGACAAGAAGTTCTCAAAGATGGTACAAAAAAAGGCCATTGAAACTGAAATAAACAAAGCGTACTAAATAATGTCTGAGAGTGAGAGGCAAGGGGAGAGACAAAGTTCAGATTTATTCATGGAATGGACGTGATTGAACTTTTTAAGTTAGAGAAAAAGTCGAAACTAGGCTCACACTGGAAAAATGTGGCCCACTACCTGTAAGTAACAGAAACCTTGTTGCTATAGAATAAAAATGTAATCTAATAAGACTATTATCAAGCATCTTATAATTTCTCTTAAAATAATATTATACGGGTGTACAAGAGCTTCAGCTCAAACTCACATATGAAGACATCCTAAAACTTTGAGCAAATAACTGAGAGAACTATTATTACTAATTCATATCTTCTTTATTGCCTCTTATTTATCTTACGAGCCAATAAATTTGCTAGGAACCTTGCATCACTTAAATAACTACAAAGTTTCATGTCTCATAAAGATTGTCGGATTTGGCGAAGACTCCAGTTTTGAACTTGAGTATGCATTGAGAGGGTTTAAAGATTTTATGGGTCGTAAAGAAAGTGACAGAAATAAGCCCTTATCTTATTTCCTTTCAGGATGCTTATCTACCACAGAGGCTTTTGGACAAACTGATGTACATTTACAATTATGTGGAGATGGCTCGAGTTACAGGTGTTCCCATCTCTTTTCTTCTATCCAGAGGGCAAAGCATTAAGGTCAGTACGATAAGTTTGCAGATTACGAACTTTGACGACCATGAAAACTGATAAATCGGTAAAGTCTGGGATTTTAATTTGTTGCTTTTAGGTGCTTTCTCAACTTCTTAGGAAGGCAAAACAAAAGAACCTTGTTATTCCAAACGTCAAGCAGGCTGGATCAGAACAAGGAACATATGAAGGTGCCACTGTGAGTTTATTCTTCTCTTGTCATTATTGTGCCGCTGAGCACAGCATTATCATTCTTGCTGTTGTTAGTGGGGACTCTATTTGCTTTAATGAAGCATTCTTTCCATTGTGATATTGATTAAAATTTTGGATTTGAGGTAAAACGAACAAGACAATCTTACCATAAATTTAAAGAAAATCTATGAATTTGGCAAAAGTTTAGAGGCTATAATTGTCTCCTCTAATTGTGGCTTAGATTTTTTGCTAGAAACTGTGGGCCTATTTTTTTTTACTGCTTTTTACCCCTGTTTCTTTCATTCATCTTATTATTCTGCTGTGAAATATTATAAACCTCAGGTTTTGGAGGCAAAAGCGGGATTTTACGAAAAACCAATTGCAACATTGGATTTTGCATCTTTGTATCCATCAATCATGATGGCATATAATTTGTGTTACTGCACTCTGGTAATTCTTCTAACATTTCTTTGTACTTCCTTCGTCCAGTCATTTATTTTTAAGTTGGTCAAATGCCGTCACTTCAAATTGAGAGGTTTGGCAGGAATTTCCTTTACCACTTGTTTCTCTGTTTGAAGGTGACACCTGAAGATGTACGTAAACTCAATCTCCCTCCAGAATGTGTTAACAAAACTCCGTCTGGTGAAACGTTTGTTAAATCAAGTTTACAAAAGGTAACTCTTCTAGCAACGTGATTAAAGTTTTTGTCTTTCTTCCTTTTCTTTTGGGGTAAAGATAGCTCTTATTGAAATAATTATGTTTTAAATATTACCTAATTTGGAATGATGAACTAATACAGAATCTATGATGATATTGTTTCAGGGAATACTCCCAGAAATTCTTGAAGAACTTTTAGCTGCTCGTAAAAGAGCAAAAGCAGACTTAAAGGCAAGAACTCCTTTCAGGAATTCAATGCAGGCGTTTTCTGTTACTTCATTTTAGTTTATTTGATTGCATTTTCAGTTAATTTTATTAATCAATTTTCTAGCTTATAACGTTACTAAATGCTTCTGTTATTTTTATTTTATTTTTTTTGTTCCAGGAAGCAAAGGATCCCCTAGAGAAGGCGGTGCTAGATGGCCGACAGCTGGCATTAAAAGTATGCTTTCTTTTTATCGTCCCTTTTCGTAGTACTTCATGTTAAAGTTATTATTAAACATGCTCTTTATCCCATTTTCTTTGTTTTATACTTCTTGACGTTTTTGTGCTTCTAGGTAAGTGCAAATTCTGTGTATGGATTTACTGGAGCTACTGTTGGTCAGTTACCATGTATAGAGATCTCTTCAAGTGTTACAAGCTACGGTACAAATTGCTTTCTTTGAACTAATTATCCTCAGAACGTTCTGAAACAAAGTTTTGTTGAGTTATGCTTGATCACTTGGATTGGCTGCTTTGTGAAGGACGTCAAATGATTGAGCATACCAAAAAACTTGTAGAAGATAAATTTACTACACTTGGGGGCTACGAACACAATGCTGAGGTATGCATCCTGAACTACTCTTGCAGTGTTGTTCAGTCCAGTAGTCATGCTATGATTGATATGCTTACGTGTGGCATCGCTTTCACTCCTAAGATCTTTGCGTACATATTTTTAGTTAACTTTGAAAAAATAATTTATTACCCAAGGAGGGTTCCTTTCTGATCTGATCGTATGAGCCTTCTAGAACGAGAGAACATTTTCATATAATCTTCATCATCTCTAAATTAATGGCTTCTCTTAGGCCTTTTATTTTCTTCTTGGTTCTAAAGTTTGCTGTTTGAGAATATATATATATATTTTTTATATTGTAATGGATTATTATTATTATTATTATTTGTTTTTGTCCGGAAAACATGACTTTCACAATTTTTTTTTTGAATTTTTTATATATGTTTTTGTGGTTAATTTGAATTATACAACTTCCAACTATCAGGTCAAAAAAAAAAAAAAATGATACACCTTGCAAGTATCTTTTCCTTGAATATCGCTGTATATGAAGCGACATTTTTTTGGTATCAGGTCATATACGGAGATACAGATTCAGTTATGGTGCAATTTGGTGTGCCCTCTGTAGAAGCAGCAATGAACTTGGGCAGAGAAGCTGCTGACTATATTAGCGGAACTTTCATCAAAGTAATAATAGTTAATTATGTAACTCAGTTTAGATTTTTCTCCCTTTTACTGCTCATATTTGCATACTTTTCAGTCTTGCCAAATACCAGATTCTTAGATTTTCCTCAGTTTAGATTAAACGTAATTGTATAGAACATCTTAAACTAGGTTATGGTTTTCTTTCACTTGCGTATAGAGTAATGCTTTAGTGAAGTGACAATGAATCAGTATCAAAACGGTCAGTAAATTGTACCTATTGAAAAGTTATTTTGCAATTCAAGAAGACGTGGCATGGTATTATTACTTGTAAAGAGGATTGGCAATCGTTATTACAAATAAAGAGGACTGACATTTTTGCATTTTGTTAATATGCATGAATTTGTTGGACTATAACTTTGACGTAGTTATTATCTGGCTCAAAATGAAAATCATGTGGCATGCGACTTGAAAAGTTTTTTGGACTTCGGTAACACTTTTATGTTTCATGTTAGTATTTCTTTTTGTGAGCTAACTTGATTTGTGAACTCTATATACTTGACCTTGTCTTCAACAGACTACCGTGCTGCTAGATTTTCTTGTACTCTTCACACTATTGTCATTACTAACTTTTCTTTTAAATCTCACCTTCCTTTTCTCCATTGTCGGTGTTTGTCATGTAGCCAATCAAATTAGAGTTTGAGAAGGTTTATTATCCGTATCTTCTGATTAGCAAGAAGAGGTACGCTGGTTTGTTTTGGACAAACCCAAACAAGTTTGACAAAATGGACACAAAAGGTGGATATTGAAGTTATTCTAATCTTTTTACTTCTCTATGGACTATTTCTGTTGGATTCACCACCGGTAATTGTGTTGTCAATTACAGGTATTGAAACTGTTCGAAGAGACAATTGTTTATTGGTGAAAAACCTGGTAAACGAGTGTCTACACAAAATACTGATTGACAGGGACATACCTGGAGCAGTCCAGTATGTCAAGAATACCATTTCAGATCTTCTTATGAACCGTATGGATCTATCACTTTTGGTCATCACAAAGGTAAGAAAAGAAATTCCGTTCAATACTCAATCCTGCAATAATTTCTCTCTGCATACTCCCTTTCTTTAGTTTGAGAGTACTGCTATTATGTGTGATAGGTGTGTAGTGCCCGTTACTACATTTTATTGTGACCAAGGCTATTCAAGCAGTGCTTACACATTTACTTACACAGGGTCTGACAAAGACTGGAGATGATTATGAAGTGAAGGCAGCTCATGTTGAACTTGCTGAACGCATGCGGAAGGTTTCTGCATTCATGCCTTTCTAATATGTTTCATTTACATCTGTTTGATTCCTATTGATGCTTAAACATAGGGAACTATTAAAAGGAAAACAGAAAAGTGATTTAGTTCCATCCTATAAAGAGAGAATTTAGTAGAAGGCTTTGACGTGTTAATGCTTCATAACTAAAAAAAAAAGAAAAAAACAGAAAACCATCTCACTTACGGAACATTAAAACAAAAAATAACAAAATAATTGATCTTATATGTAATTTGTTGTTAATCGATAGAGAGATGCTGCCACCGCCCCAAATGTTGGGGATCGTGTACCATATGTTATCGTTAAAGCAGCAAAAGGTGCCAAGGTAATCATTCTTTTGTTTCGTTTTTCCTTTTGCCTTAAATTATAACTTCATTATGTTCTCGCTGTTTTGACTAATAATTCAAAAATTAGGCTTATGAGAGGTCAGAAGATCCCATCTATGTTCTAGAGAATAACATACCAATCGACCCTCAGTACTATCTTGAAAATCAAATTAGCAAGGTCAGTTCAGGTTGATTTTCTTAATGCCTTTTCACTAACGTTCATTAATATATTCACTCACCTACCAAAAATGATCTTCCTGTTAACAGCCACTTTTAAGAATCTTTGATCCCATTCTGAAAAATGCTAGCAAGGAGCTTCTTCATGGAAGTCACACTAGATCGATCTCCATCTCTACACCCTCTAACAGTGGCATCATGAAATTTGCTAAGAAACAACTTAGTTGCATAGGCTGCAAAGCTTTACTGAGGTATTATTTCATTCCTTCTTTGGCTACCTTTTTAAAATTTTATTTGTAGGTTATTCTTCTAATATCTTGTAGATTTATGTTCTTAATGAGTGCTTCTATTGGTGTCACTGAAGATAGACATGATCTATCATTCTCCTCATTCTGTGCGGATTACGCGTTGTTTCGTTGTTACACTGGAAGTCTATTTAAAAAACCTTATACAATGTTGATGTTGTGATTCTGCACCAGTAACAAGGACCGAACTCTCTGCTCGCATTGCAAGGGAAGAGAGGCCGAGCTTTACTGCAAATCGGTGGCTAATGGTAGGTCCTTCTTTCAAGTATGTAAAAATCTTGTTTGATTGAACCTATCCGCATGCAACTAAAATGTCTATCATTTAATGCTTGTAGTTTCTGAGCTAGAGATGCTTTTTGGGAGGCTCTGGACACAGTGCCAAGAATGCCAAGGCTCTCTTCATCAAGATGTGCTCTGCACAAGGTAATTTATTTCAATCAAGCGTAAGGTGTTGTCGATTATCTTACCTTTTGCTTTGATTAGTGGGGTTTGTTTAACGATTGGGCTTAAAAGAAATTTGCTCCGAAATTGGAGCACGTTATTTAAGCAGTGTGACGATAATTTGTATTTCTAATGTTTTTACATGGTTTCCATTTTGCTATTATCATTAAACTACTTTTTTTTGTTTTGATATCTTTGTTCTCAGCCGGGATTGTCCAATATTTTATCGAAGAAAGAAAGCGCAGAAGGACATGGCCGAAGCCAAGCAACAATTAGATCGGTGGAACTTTTGAGAATTTTCCAAGGTGGATAATTCCTCTCATCAATCTCTTAAATTAAATTCACAAGATATTATTTCATGACTCATTTGTACATTAGGCTGAGCAGATGCTTTGAGAAATTTAGTCTAGTTAGCTTATCGACTATGCTTGGCAAAAAAGGTCTCACAAACATCCACATTTTACAGGCTTTCACGGTTCAAACATCGTCTGATTGTCCGGACTCGCAACATGATAGATTTTGCGTTGTTGAGTTTTCAATCTCAGCGGCAGATGTAATGTATCTTTGTATAAGAGCAACAAAGTTTTCCTTTCAAATGTAATCACATACTGATCAAGTCAGATATAAGAGGTGAGCGATTACTTGGGAACGTCTGGTTAGTATATACATATTTCCCATGGAAGAAAACAGAGCAATCTATCTATGATTTTTAGCAACTATTCATGTCCTGCTAGCACAAGTAAAAACATCCTTTTTAACAGACAAATAATATACTCAGTAGTATATTCTCATTAAAGATACAAATTTCTCATAATAAATAATAAAAAAAACACGCAGAAACCATGTTACATTAAAAGTAAATCAAATTTTTTTACCAAAAAGGGGAAAAAAGTGACGGCTTATTAATAATTTTTACATTCTTGTACCATGAACATTGCGCACATATAGCACATATGATAGCTCTCAATAGGATTTAAACCAAGGAGTTGTGTGTGGATTTTTATGTACATAAAAAGTACATAAATTTGAGTTTAAAAATTCTCACCGAGTGTGCCCCCAAATCAATCTTTGGTTCAAGCGTAGAGTCTTAGGCGCGTTGTTATGGGTTCCCGACACAACGGACACGCAGAAATGGTTACGCCACAATCCTTGCAGGTCTTGAACAGCAAAGGCCAAAAAAAAAAAAAAAAAAATCATGAAAAGAACATTGATGTAAATTTAGAAGTACATACTTGAAGACAAGCTACATCTACAAAGGAGCAATCGAATCATATTCAAAGAAAGTAGCGTCCGAAGACTAGAAAAATCATGTCTGATTGTTGAGGAAATGAGATTTAACATAATTTTAACTTTTTTTTTTTGTCCTCATACTATAAGGATGAGAGCCATAAAATTATCTAGCTTTGCAAATTAAAATGGAAGGAACACCAAATTATTTAGCAAATTGTGCAAGAATCAAAACAAATGGAAGTTCGAAAGTCAAATAAAGAGAGACCAAATTAATATGTTCATCCTTCGCACGCATGTTAATGCGTTGTAACTCTACTATGATGCAAGAAACTGAAGAGAGATCAATACTTCAGTGCACTTACCATATGGCCGCATCCAAAAGCCATGTCCTTTGGATTTGTAAGACAAATAGGGCAGACCTTGAACAACATAATACATTTCAACGTCAGATGCTTTGTTATAGGCATGGAGATAAGGGGGTTGGGAAAGTGGAGAAGAGAAAATACCGGTTCTACAGCAGCTGGAGCAGTTGCCTCCTCTTTCAGAAAGTCTGTCATCCGGGGGATTGATCTGATCACATTGTCATGATCGATCACCCTTTGTGGAGGCGGAAGCGGCCGTGTTTGTGGGCCACCTAGGTGTTCCCTACTACAAATGTAGAAGGCCCTTTTAACATACAAGAAATCCGTGAAACAGAAAAGACAACAACTAGAAACTTCCGCACTTATGCTTACTTGTCAAAATTTAAGCTTAGGGTGGCTTTGTACTGTGATGGAATTTCCATGAGGGCAGCGAGTGCAAAAGCTGTTTCCTTCTTTGACGGTTCTGTGTTCTCGGACATGATTTTTGTGAAGTTCACAAACTACAAGGACAAAACCCAAAACGGCAGATTTTCTATTCAGGCTTTTCCCAATTAGAGAGGAAATAGAGACATTAAGAGATTGGGATAAGCAATAGATTAAATACGAGGGAAGGCCACTCCTTAGGCTTCTCAATCTCCACGTTGTTCACCGGATATTCAAACTTTTAAAAGTGACGGTCATTATATAGTTACTTGGCTGAATTTCAAAAGCAACAAGCAGCCAACATGTCAAACTTTGTCATAATTCACTTGATTAGTCTCTAATATAGACAAAGAAATCATGAAAACAGGTTATATTGTAGACATAGCCTTGTGGTACTTCTACATTTGACTCCACATCAAAGTATGGGGTTCAAAAATACCCCATATATATATATATATATATATATATATATGTCAATCTTGTAAATCTAAAAAAAATACCTGAAAGTTGTCAAAAGAGCGTAGAGGAATGTTATCATCGAAATGTTGCATTGCATCCCATGGTCCATCTCCCACTCCGACCAATATAATTGAAAGAGGATATTGGCTGTTTAGAAGATATCAATTATAAGGCACCGAAAAATTGGAAATGAAATTATTACTGCAGCTATCAGATGGGGTGGCTTTACCTAGCGGCAACTATGGCATTTACAGTTTCTTGTTCCTGTGGACTGAGCCTTCCTGGTGGTGTATGAGGATTCCTCGCAACCTATTCAAAGATGAAGGCATAACAAGGGTTTAACAAAATTACAAGGAAAAGAATAATGCTACGGATCTATCTCTAATCCCAACTTTTTAGTACCAATCCACATGACATGTGAGTTGTCATTCTTTTAATTGGTAGGTATTTAAAATTTTGTCATATCAATCAATATTGAAATATTCCATGTACCAGACCATATATGACAATCCACCACATCGAGAGTTGGAATCAGAAAGTTGGGATCACAAGCATCACTCTAAAGACAATATGTAAGTAAAAGAACCACTGAAAAATAAAATAATAATACCTGTCCATCTGGAATGATGACAAGAACATGATACTGATTATTGCTTCTCTCAACAATGTCAATTGCAGCATCAATTATTGGGACAAAGGAGGTTGGACCTATGAACACGGATAAGAAAGATTACAATAATCAGGAATACACACCATGCGAGATTCAAATCAAGTATCAGCCAAAGACTACCCTAGATCTGAGGGCGAGAAGCAGACAACGGAATGAATACTCTTGATGGAATACATGCCTGGTTTGTGGTACTATCATCTGAAAATATCCCGTGCAAGCATAGACACACGCACACAGGCATACACACACGCATATTTTGTGGACAAGAAACACTCTTAAATTTTAGTTTTTAAAGGGAACATATGCCTCCAATAGATTATCCTACGAGAAATATTGATTGGATTATAGAATTTATTCTCTTTCTTCTGCATACGAGAGGAAAAATTAACTAAAATTTTTTTGTCCTATAGTATTTCAACTATATCTTCTTCTGAATTTTGAAAAACAGGTATTACAATCATCATGACCAGGAAATTAGATATCTGGTAACACTGCTAGAGTTCCCTATTGCAGGAAAAGGGAAGGGAGCAAAGCAAATATGATTAGCTTCTTCCGCATCAAATTTTTAAAACAATTTTCTTTTCCAGATGTTGTATATATGAAACTACAAAGAGCAATATTTTATGACTGATAGACTAATAATCTCTGAGTGTTATATTTGAATTTGTACCAGCACAGCAACTATTTCAGCTAAGCGAATAAGAGCACAACAATCCTTTTCTACTTACACATAGACTCTGCAAATGAAATTGCATAAATAATAGAAAAGGAAGTTTAGTCAAAACCTGACAGGTTTAAGAGTGGAACAATCTCTCTGTATCTTGTGAGAACTTCCTCAAAACCGTGACAAGGTCGATGATCGAGATAAAAACTAAACACGTGTTTATCGTGCGTTGATGCTACAGAAGAAAAATTGGACAAATTACTCATTCCCTACCAAAATAACAACCACAAAATTTCAAGCAAAAACTAAAGTTGTGTAACAGCCACTAACCATCACCAAATCCAAAACATGGGATTAGAATATCTTCATCGAAAGGAGACAATGTGCGACCAATTATAGAGATTGCCTGCTCATAAGGGTTCGGTCTGCTAATGCTATTGATTGAGTGAAGGCTTCTTCTGTGGAATGAATACTTTCCTACAATCATTAAAAAGAAGCATTTACCTTCTGTGGCAAGAATTTAAAGGGTCGATAATTTATGTAATGAGTTATAGATTACCTGTCCATTCATTGCTCTTTGTGAAGTCTATACCAAGAATTAAATTTGATGATTCAAGTCCGGCTTCTCTTAAAGCAGAAATAACCTAGCAAAATTTGTGTTTGCTTCTAGTTATGAAATACATTACAAGAAACCAGATATCGAGCATACTTAGAAATGCGAAAACATACCTAGAGTTCCTATCAATATGAAAGATGTAAGACCAAAATGTAATTGATTATCATAGCATTCTATAAAACTAATGGCATCCATTATTTATCTTTTATCTACTAAATTTCACGTATATCCTATGTTTGGATATGAAGATAATCAAATACATAATCCCTAATTTTCCTGACAAAGAAAGTAAAGGAAACTTCTGAAGAAAACACATATCGAGGTATAAGATGATTTACGAGAACATACTTGAGAATCATTCATGAATCAATACCAATCAGAAAAACAATTCTATGTATATGATTCTTAATTCATAAGATCAACTTAGGTAAGAAAACTGAATGGAAACAAATATTTCGATATCCACAGCGTAACAAGATCGTATGCTAATTAGGAGCAAAAAGAACCCCTATGGTAGTATGAAAAAATAATTTGAAGTGGAGTAGGGAAGCAAACCTGATCCAAAGATTCATAGTTATCGGCTATAGGAGTTGATCGGTGCTTAGGTCTAGAACTATGAGCCATCGAACTACTAGCATAAGAAGCTGGTTGGTGATGAAAACTATGATGAAAATCGTTAGGAGCAAGATCCCTCGAACTTCCTACAGAAGAATGTGGTTGGTGATTGTTGGAGATTTTGACCGGTTATTGTGGGAATAATATATTTGCAAATAATCAGCATAGAGATTTTAGGGGATAGTTATCTATAATTAGTTAGTTTCCTTTTCTATTTTGATTTCCCTATTTTTCTCCTGGTTACAGTTGTATATATGTATAACGATATTCATTTGATGATATAGAAGAGAAATAATTCTTTTCATATAAGACCTGTTTCATGGTATCGGAGCCACCAGACTGGTGACCAATGGCCAGCAAAAATCAAGCAACGGCAGAAAAGGAGGATTTGGAGAGAGCCAGCGGACACACCCCCATACGAGCACTAACTGGATTCGCGACTCCCTCATACGACAATCATTCCCTACAGATCACTCAACATAAACTAAATGGAGCCAACTTCCATGAATGGTTTCAATCCGTCATGTTGGTCGTTGTGACACCCGTTATTCTCCTAACGGGTATTGAGGTAATTAAATTAATTTTTAATGTATAAAAAAAAAATTGCTTCATTTAAATTTATTTTATAATATTTATTTTTATCTATTTTTAAGTTTTCTAAAATTCTCCTATATTTATTTAGTATGATTACTAAAAAGCCTTAGAACTTCTAATAAATCTCAAAAATGTCATATTGGCATTATGTGTGTTAAAGTCTTTAGATGAAACATAAGGATATCTTTTCCAACTACTCTTGACCCTCATTTTCTTTATTTCCTCCGTGACATGCTTCAACATGTCTCCTCTATAATTGTTTCTATCACTTCTTTTCAAAGACTTCATCTTTTCTTCCTTTCTCTTCCACGGTTCCCACACTCTTCTTCTCATTTCTTTGCTGAAGCAAAATACTTAGAGAACTTCTTCAAGGCTGCCATAAAAATCAGCCACCATCACCTCCATTTGAGCAAGAATTTCAGTCATACCGAAGTAAAGGAACCTGTTTTGAAAACCATTTCAAGCTTCCAACTAACCATAATCCGAGGTTAGAATCTTATGAACAAATTTAGTCTTTCATTTATAAATTTTCTTTTATACTAAAGGATTATTCAAATTTGCGTTCTTAAACCTAAGTATATGTTTGTTGCTATTTTGGAGCATATGTATGAAGTCTAAGTGTATATGCCCTAGACAGAAAATTTATATTGTTAAACTTTATAATACCTCTATGGGCAGTGGTTATTTCTTGAAATTCTAAGATTAAATTAAAATAAATTTTATGAATGTAGTTGTATGTTGTGCTTTAGTTTTAATTGTCCTTATGCACGCCTTAGGATCAAGGGAGTATGGAGCTAACGTTAATTGATTCCAGGATTAAGAGACTGTTGATAAGCTTAAAAGGTAGGGATTCTATTACTCATCTTTTGTGAGGTTTTTATAGAATTAAAATTGATTGTTTTGCCGCAATATATCTATATCTATGTTGAACTGATATTATATGAGTATCACATATGAAACTATGACATGGACTCGTCTTGTATTGTACGGCGAGGAACATAATGAATTGACACATGTTATAAATTGAGAAGCATGGTTAGGAAAACTGACTATATTAATAATGATTTAATATAGAGAAATGGTGAGATATGAAGAGGGCGACGGTTACGTCCTTGGGCATGAATACCCTAAAAGGTAAAATAGGGGGAAGGCGATGACGCTTCCTTGGGTTGAAAGTCCCAGAACACACTGTACAGGAATCGATTTGGTGAGGACTCGGGGCTTGATGTCCCCTCACCGGAACACCCTTGGAATGTTTATAGGGTGATCAAGTGCGCCCATTTGGGTTTCGATGAGTTGAGTGATACTCAATTTAACATGGATACCTAGGAACAATGATGATTGGTAATATTTGTATAAATGTGTAATTATGACACTTGGTAATGATTAACTACGGTATCCATAAGATGTGATCATAATAAACCTCATAATCTGAAATATGATGTGACTTACTAACCATGCAGATTTTAATGTGGTAATGATAAAGGTGAGTAATGGTTTTCTCTACTGAGCATAGTGTTGCTCATACCCTTATGTTTATATCTTTTCAGGACTCACTAAGTGTGAGGTGGCTACGAGAAATATAGTTGAGGAAGTGATGTAGCTATATTACATTGGGACTGCTTCAATTGTTGAGAATGTTCTTCATGATAATGTAAGCATCAATTGTTACTTTCTGTGACTGTATTACAATGTGATGAGGGTTAAAATGATGATGACAACAGTTTATATTATTAAATTTAAGGTGCTACATTAAACTGTGGTTTAATTGTCGTTTATATTTTTATTTTTGAGTTGAGAGTTTTCATTTAAGTCCCGGGTAAATTTTATTTTTAAGGTTTTACTTTTACTATTTATTTTTATTTTATCTCATTAAAAACTGTTAACCCCCATATAGGGGCGTTACAGAATTTTTGGTATCAGAGCCTAGGTTCGGTTAACCTAGGGAGTGTAGCACCACTTTAAAAAAATATATTTTTGAGATGGTTTTGAAGCTGAATTTTCATTGTCATCATCAAAATGAACCTTCACATTGATTTATACAGTCTAGAAGGATGTAACATGGAAAGGCCATAGAATGAAAATATCAATAGTTATATGAGTACAATAATTATATAGAAGGAAAGTATTAATAGTTATAAGGGAATGATAATTATATGGAATGAGTTTATAAGTAGAATGCTTATGAGAGATTCGTATAATATTTGGACCTATAAGCATATCTAATTCGTATAAACGATGAGAAATTCGTGTAGATACGAGGATTTAAAAGTATTTTGTCTCGTGAAAAACAATAAGAAATATAAGGCTTGATTTATTGATTTTAAAGTTTGACGTAGATATGTCAAATTTTTCGTAATTGATTCAAACCTAAGTAATGATTATGTGTGGATTCGATGGAGCACATAAGTGTCAATATCTTTTCTTGAAAGTTCTATTTATTTGAGGAATATGATATAAGTTGGGAATCATGGTATTGAATTTTGAGAGAGATAAATGTTAGACTTTTGGTCTGTTGAGACTGTGTAAAGTCTAGAATGCATGAATCTCAAAATTGGAATATTTCGTTACGTACATTATATTTAAGTGTATCAGTGAATCTTTTGGTTACCTAAGGTTTTGTTATATGAGGAAATTATATATTGTATGAGTAGAATTGTGGGGATTGTAGATGTTCTTAAGTAGTAACATCAAGTGTCTTTGCTCATTGATATGTCTACGAATAGAGAGGATAAAATAAGGTTTTGTAGGGATGGACTTTCAAAGGAGAACTTGGATAGCATCCATCCTCCTCTCCACGGTCACCCTAGTGGATATGTTCAAGGAGCTATTTTTAAACTCTGGCCTAAATTTTATACAGAAAGACAACGCCTCAGGAATATGGTATTTCTAGATCCTGTTTATCAAGCCATAAGAAAACTGGATGGGGAATAAGTCATCGCTCTATAAAGGTTATTTAGTCTTTACTTATTTGAAGCAGTTTTAGCTGATGTTCAACAGTTTATGTTTTTTCTTTTACTCAGAATATTTGCTTTTGTGTTTGAAATAATTGTGATTATTAGATTGATACAGTAAGTGTTAATATCTTATTTAATTTATGATTTTCTTAAATATATATATATATATATAATAAAATATATTATCTTATCAGACACGTTACATACGGTACAGTAATATGTTTGAATTTTGAAAAGCTTATCCAGATATTTCAAGATTTGTGTCTCAAATTTCAAAAGTTCTACAGTATTTGTCGTTTATATTAAATTTCTAGACTTGGTGTATATTTGTCAAAAAGTCTACAGTTGTGTCATGAGGGTCTTCTGTCGAATTGTTCTCAATTGTCAAAAGTTATACAATTAGAGTCTAATCTTTTTCAAAAAGTGAATCAAATTTTCTGTAAACTATCAATCACCTTATCTTACTTTCTTATCCGCACAAGATTTTGTTTAAATCTTTGGATTACCTTTTCATTACCTACTTGTCTATCTCTTTAGCCCTTTTTGTATATTTCTCATCTTTAAAAACTCATGTAGAACCCGAAGTCTAAGTGGAGCAGACATTAAGCAACCACTTCTATAAACCAAATATGTCTACCTCCCAGTCCACGAAGAAAATAAAGAATGTCTGTGTCTTTTGTGGTTCCAGCCTTGGAAAAGATAAAGCTTATTTAGAAGCTGCAAATCACTTAGGGCAAGTCCTAGCACGCAAGAAGATTAACATAATCTATGGGGGTGGTAGTATAAAAATGATGGTAAATATGGCACTAGCAGCTAGGTCTAGTGACGCTACTGATGTAAGAATTTGGCCTCATATTCCAGTTGAAGGAAACCTTTGTAAGGAAGCCATAGGTAAGGGAGAAGGAGTCAGGAGTATCCCTAAAAATTTTAAAGACATAATCTATAATTCTGATGCTTTTATAGCATTACCTGGTGGTCTAGGTACTCTTGAGGAAATATTTATAGTTGCTTGTGGGCAATTGTTGGGCTTTTATTCCAAACCTTTGGGACTGCTGAATGTAAATGGTTTTTATGACGGTCTTTTGAAATTTCTAGATTACGCTGTGGAAGAAAACATCACTACAGAATCGGAGAGACAAATCTTTGTCACTGCTTCAACAGCTGAGGAATTGATAGATAAAATGCAAATCATACATCCAGAATCCGACACTGCAACATCCAAGCTTGAATGGGAAAGGGAAAGCCGGGAGCGGCCAATTGATTTGAATCTCCATCTGTAATCTTTTTGTTTTATCTTTGGCATGTAGGCATGTGTGTCCGTATTTCGTGTGTTACAAATAACCGTTTGCCTTGTATTCTGTGTTTCTTGTGGTACGTTGTTGTTCAATCTTTTAGATTCATTGAGCCTAATGCCGGGATGGCTGGATACGGAGTACTTGATGCTCTCAAAACGCATCCTTCTTAAGGTCCGATCTTTTGTTTATCGATGTTTTTGTATCCTCTAAGCATGCATGATATGGATAGCTGGTATACGGAGTGCCTTGTACTCTCGAAACGTATCCGTATCATGTTTGTAATGTGTAATATTCTGTTAATATTATGTGGAAGTACCAAAGTCAGTTATGGGGATATTCCATATGAAATATGAGTATATTATTTGGGTTGAATGTTTGTGTCATGAGGATAGCTGTTTAATGAAAAATATGTCGGGTAGTTTGCAACTCTGAGATTCCGTTTAATATCTCTATGAATAAGTTTAATGTATGGTTTTGAATAGAAGTGTTTGTGATATATCTTTTATGATTATGTTTTAGTTTATTAGTTGAGGTATGAAATCAAATATATTTGACTTTTCCTTACTCAAAAAGGAAAAGGAACCTAAAGATGAAGTATATAAAATTTCTCTGGCAATCTCCTTAAATGTGATTGTAAATCACAGTCCATGGACAATGAAGGACTGGAATCATGATATGGTCAATATGTAGGCCTGATCAGATTCTTAGACTATTATACGGTGTTATAAGTTGAAACTTGTCAGAAATACTCTCATTGAGGGATTTAGGAGTAAGATTTATTATGCAAGTAAATAAGTGGAGGACAAACAACATTAACGGTTTAGACTCAGAATTGGAATCATAGTGGAATCATAATTTTTACTAGTATTGCTAGAATTGAAATTTCGAGGACGAAATTTCTTTAAGGGGGGTAGAGCTGTGACACCCGTTATTCTCCTAACGGGTATTGAGGTAATTAAATTAATTTTTAATGTATAAAAAAAAAATTGCTTCATTTAAATTTATTTTATAATATTTATTTTTATCTATTTTTAAGTTTTCTAAAATTCTCCTATATTTATTTAGTATGATTACTAAAAAGCCTTAGAACTTCTAATAAATCTCAAAAATGTCATATTGGCATTATGTGTGTTAAAGTCTTTAGATGAAACATAAGGATATCTTTTCCAACTACTCTTGACCCTCATTTTCTTTATTTCCTCCGTGACATGCTTCAACATGTCTCCTCTATAATTGTTTCTATCACTTCTTTTCAAAGACTTCATCTTTTCTTCCTTTCTCTTCCACGGTTCCCACACTCTTCTTCTCATTTCTTTGCTGAAGCAAAATACTTAGAGAACTTCTTCAAGGCTGTCATAAAAATCAGCCACCATCACCTCCATTTGAGCAAGAATTTCAGTCATACCGAAGTAAAGGAACCTGTTTTGAAAACCATTTCAAGCTTCCAACTAACCATAATCCGAGGTTAGAATCTTATGAACAAATTTAGTCTTTCATTTATAAATTTTCTTTTATACTAAAGGATTATTCAAATTTGCGTTCTTAAACCTAAGTATATGTTTGTTGCTATTTTGGAGCATATGTATGAAGTCTAAGTGTATATGCCCTAGACAGAAAATTTATATTGTTAAACTTTATAATACCTCTATGGGCAGTGGTTATTTCTTGAAATTCTAAGATTAAATTAAAATAAATTTTATGAATGTAGTTGTATGTTGTGCTTTAGTTTTAATTGTCCTTATGCACGCCTTAGGATCAAGGGAGTATGGAGCTAACGTTAATTGATTCCAGGATTAAGAGACTGTTGATAAGCTTAAAAGGTAGGGATTCTATTACTCATCTTTTGTGAGGTTTTTATAGAATTAAAATTGATTGTTTTGCCGCAATATATCTATATCTATGTTGAACTGATATTATATGAGTATCACATATGAAACTATGACATGGACTCGTCTTGTATTGTACGGCGAGGAACATAATGAATTGACACATGTTATAAATTGAGAAGCATGGTTAGGAAAACTGACTATATTAATAATGATTTAATATAGAGAAATGGTGAGACATGAAGAGGGCGACGGTTACGTCCTTGGGCATGAATACCCTAAAAGGTAAAATAGGGGGAAGGCGATGACGCTTCCTTGGGTTGAAAGTCCCAGAACACACTGTACAGGAATCGATTTGGTGAGGACTCGGGGCTTGATGTCCCCTCACCGGAACACCCTTGGAATGTTTATAGGGTGATCAAGTGCGCCCATTTGGGTTTCGATGAGTTGAGTGATACTCAATTTAACATGGATACCTAGGAACAATGATGATTGGTAATATTTGTATAAATGTGTAATTATGACACTTGGTAATGATTAACTACGGTATCCATAAGATGTGATCATAATAAACCTCATAATCTGAAATATGATGTGACTTACTAACCATGCAGATTTTAATGTGGTAATGATAAAGGTGAGTAATGGTTTTCTCTACTGAGCATAGTGTTGCTCATACCCTTATGTTTATATCTTTTCAGGACTCACTAAGTGTGAGGTGGCTACGAGAAATATAGTTGAGGAAGTGATGTAGCTATATTACATTGGGACTGCTTCAATTGTTGAGAATGTTCTTCATGATAATGTAAGCATCAATTGTTACTTTCTGTGACTGTATTACAATGTGATGAGGGTTAAAATGATGATGACAACAGTTTATATTATTAAATTTAAGGTGCTACATTAAACTGTGGTTTAATTGTCGTTTATATTTTTATTTTTGAGTTGAGAGTTTTCATTTAAGTCCCGGGTAAATTTTATTTTTAAGGTTTTACTTTTACTATTTATTTTTATTTTATCTCATTAAAAACTGTTAACCCCCATATAGGGGCGTTACAGTCGTTCGTGGTAGAGGAAAGGTTGGGTACCTTACAGGAGCGACAAAAAAACCAGAGGAAACAGCCCCGAACTTCGAGACATGGGAGGCAAAAAATTCCATTGTCATGGCCTGGCTTATCAATTCAATGGAGCCAGACATAGGTAGGACGTATCTTTTCTGCAAAACAGCGAAGGAGATTTGGGAGTTTGTACAAGAAACTTATTCGGATTTCGAAAACACTTCCCAATGCTTTGAAGTTAGATCAAAGATTCGCAACACTCGACAAGGGACTACGACAGTCACAAAATACTACAATTCTTTGGTGGAGTTGTGGCAGGAGATGGACCTATATTATGAAGTTGGATGGAACTATCCAACAGATGCCCAAAAATACAAAAAACTGCTTGAAAAGGAGCAGGTATTTGATTTCTTGCAGGGCTTAAATTCTGACCTAGATGAGGTTCGTGGAAGATTGCTCGGAATGAAGCCACTCCCATCCCTCCGAGAAGTGTTTGCTGAAGTGCGGAGGGAAGAAACACAGAAACGGGTTATGATGCAACCTACTTCCGATTCTGGTCAAGCTGAAATACAGGGTTCAACACTAGTAGTAAATAGGCGTGATGGCATTCATGGTTCACAACCAAGAGAGAAGTTATGGTGTGACCACTGTCATAAGCCAAACCATACTCGAGATGTGCTGGGATCTCCATGGAAGACCTGCGAACAGGAAAAAAAAAAACCAAAGGGCGCCAAACCGCACTGCTCAGGTGGCTGAAACTCAGTATACAATAGTGAAAGATCTTGGTCTCACAACTGAGCAGGTGGAGATGCTTCGCCAACTATTGAACAAACCGAATACTTCCTCTAAAACTGAATCACAATGTCCTCCCATGGCAAATGCTGCAGTAGCCCAACAAGGTAATACAATCCACTCTTTTTTATCAACGGTTGTAAAAAGGGGGGGCTGGATAATTGATACAGGTGCCTCGGATCATATGACGGGCTCTTATGATGTATTTGACTCATATGAAAGAAGTGATCAAGCAACTAATGTTTGGGTGGCAGATGGAAATATTTCTCCTGTAGTAGGAAAAGGGACAGTTTGTATCTCAAACTTATCCTTAAAGAATGTCCTGCATGTGCCTAACTTGACTTATAACTTAATTTCAGTAAGTAAGTTGGCAAGAGATATGGATTGTGTTATAACCTTTTTTCCATCTCATTGTAAATTTCAGGACCGATCTTCGGGGAGGACGATTGGCAGTGCTGAGGAGAAGAATGGTCTTTACTGTCTCTCAATAACCGGTGATTTCTCTAAAGTTTAGTCACCAAGAAATTTGTCACTTTCAGTCTTGTCTAATTCAGATGTTATGTTATGGCATAGGCGTCTAAGACATCCTAGTTTCCATTATCTAAAAACATTGTATCCACATCTTTTTATCAATAAAATTGAATCTTCTTTTCAGTGTGAACAATGTATTCTTGCCAAACAATCTCGAAAGTGCTATACTTCTCATTCGTATGAACCCTCAAAACCTTTCCACCTCATACACAGTGATTTTTGGGGTCCATCAAGAGTTGTAACTTTGACAGGAACTCGCTGGTTCATTACCTTTATAGATGATCACACAAGGGTTTGTTGGGTCTACCTTATGAAAGATAAATCTGAAGCCTGTTCTTTGTTTCAAAAATTTCATAAATATGTTCAAAATGTTTTCCAAACATCAATCCAGATTGTTCGTACAGATAATGGGAAAGAATATTTTTCACATGAATTTACCCAATACTTGTATGACATAGGTATTCATCATCAGAGTTCTTGTGTTTCAACTCCCCAATAAAATGGGGTGGCTGAGAGGAAAAATCGTCACTTAGTAGAAACGGCTAGATCACTTATCTTCACAAATTTTGTTCCAAATACATACTGGGGGGAAGCTATTCTTACTTCGTCTTACTTAATCAATCGCCTACCTTCCAAAATTCTGCATTTTAGAATTCCAATGAGTGTCCTTTTAGATCACTTTCCGCATATGAAACTACTCAATTCTCTACCACCAAAAGTGTTTGGATGTACAACATATGTGAGAAATCATGATCCAAGTTTGAGTAAACTAGCACCAAGAGCTTTCAAATGTGTATTCATAGGCTACTCACCAACACAAAAGGGCTACAAATGCTATTCTCCTAGTGTCAAGAAATTCTTTGTTTCTTATGATGTCGATTTCTTTGAAAATCAGCCGTGTTACAATTCCTCTCTCCAGGGGGAGAAATTCAGTGTAGAGAGTCATTGGGATCCGACAATTTCTCTTCCTATCTCCCAAAAATCTTGTCTCAATTCCAAGCACTAGTCAACTCGTTCCTAAAAACAATAATTCACAAACTTCTAAAGTGACTATTTTAGTGGAAGAACCGGAAATTGAACAACCGCCACCAGAGAAACCTTTGTTGGTTTACTCACTAAGACCTAAGGCAGCTCCTCAGCTTTCCCAAGAGTTCAACTCAGAACCGGTATTGGAAGAAGCAGCTGAAGTGGAAGGCATGGAAGTGCCAATTGCTCTTAGAAAAGGGAAGAGGTCTTGTACCAAGTACCCAATTTATAATTTTTTGACCTACTCTCAACTGTCTCCAGAGTACAGGGCTTTCACAGCAAAGATTGATAGTGTTGAAATACCAAGAAGTATCAATGAAGCCTTAGAAGAACCGAGGTGGAGAGAAGCTATTTTGGAAGAAATGAGAGCTTTGCTTGAAAATGGTACCTGGGAAGTAGTAGATTTGCCAGAAAACAAGAAGGTTGTTGGGAGTAAATGGGTATTCACGATAAAGTACAAGGCAAATGGAGACATAGAGCGGTACAATGCTCGGTTGGTGGCACAAGGCTTCACGCAAACACACGGGATTGATTATGAGGAGACATTTGCTCCAGTTGCAAAGTTCAACTCAATCCGGGTACTTCTTTCCATTGTAGCAAACCTTGACTGGGAATTGCACCAACTTGACATCAAGAATGCATTCTTAAATGGTAGACTTGAAGAGGAAGTGTTTATGAAGATTCCGCCTGGGTTTGAGTCAGAAGAAGAACCAGGGAAAGTTTGCAGGTTGAAGAGATCCTTATATGGGCTAAAGCAGTCTCCACGAGCTTGGTTCACTAGATTAAGTACTACACTGAGCAGACTAGGATATAATCAAGGAAAAGCAGACCATACCGTCTTCATAAAGGTAGGGACTGATGGAAAAAAATCAATTCTTATCCTGTATGTGGATGACATCATACTCACCGGGGATGACAATGTTGAGATTCAGAACCTAAAAGGTCAACTAAAGAAGGAATTTGAGGTTAAAGAATTGGGACACTTGAAGTTTTTTCTTGGGATGGAAATTGCTAGAAGTAAAAAGGGTATTTTCATCTCACAACGAAAATATATCCTGGATCTTTTGTAGGAAACTGGGAAGCTAGGGTGTAAACCGACTAGCACTCCACTTGAAAAAAACTGGAAGGGAAGGTTTATAGAAGGAGAACCAACTGTGGACAAAGGGAGATATCAATGATTAGTTGGAAGGTTAATATACCTATCTCTTACAAGGCCAGATATTTCATATGCTGTAAGTGCTGTAAGTCAATTTATGCACTCTCCAACTAAAAGTCATCGGGAGGCAGTGAATCACATACTAAGATATCTCAAAGGATCACCTGGAAGAGGCTTGTTGTTTCAAAAATGTAGCAATAGGTGCATAGAAGGCTTTGTGGATGCAGATTGGGCTGGAAGTGAAGATTGCAAGTCAACCTCAGGATATTGTACAAAGGTATGGGGTAACCTAGTCACTTAGAGGAGCAAAAAACAATCGGTTGTTGCAAGGAGTAGTGCTGAGGCAGAGTTTCGGGCAATTGCACAAGGAGTCTGTGAAGTGATTTGGCTAAAAAGATTGATCGAAGATTTACAAATACCAGTTATTACTCCCACTAAGCTATACAATGACAGTAAATCAGCCATAAGCATAGTGAAAAATCCAGTTCAGCATGACCATATGAAACATGTGAGAATTGATCAAAATTTCATCAATGAAATTGAAGAAAGCAGCATAAATTTGTGCTACATTCCTACTCACTCACAAGAAGCTGATATACTCACAAAAAGCCTACCAAAGACAAAGCATGAAAGTATTCTCAGCAAGCTTGGAATGAAGAATATCTATTCCTAAGCTTGAGGGGGAGTGTTGGAGATTCTGACCGGTTATTGTGGGAATAATATATTTGAAAATAATCAGCATAGAGATTTTAGGGGATAGTTATCTATAATTAGTTAGTTTCCTTTTCTGTTTTGATTTCCCTATTTTTCTCCTGGTTATAGTTGTATATATGTATCACGATATTCATTTGATGATATAGAAGAGAAATAATTCTTTTCATATAAGACCTGTTTCAGTGATGAAAAATATGACAAAAATTGTCAGGATTATGATCCCTTGAACTTCCAACAAAAGAAAGTGGTTGGTGATGAAAACTCATATCTTAACTCCCCATTCCCCATATAGAGAGTAAGCCTTCCTTAGGTCAAAATGAAAAGGAAACAATAAGGTATGCCGATTAGAAATCGTCCCAAGATCGCCTCAACAGGAATCACACTTCATAAAGTAGAAAATTCAATTAGCACATTGCAGAAAGTTTTTCTATCCTCGGCAGCATACATTATTAAAAAGACCCATCTCTCCAGCTTATATTTCGTGCTATTCGACCGAGGTGAACTTAATGGAATACTTGTACTCAAACCAGCTCAGATAACAGAAATTATGGAACTGAAAATAGACTAAATCCGGGGGAACCAACCTATGTTTATCAAGTGTTTGATACTGTGCAAAGTTTAATCGACTTCTACCGGCCAATTAATCTGAAAAATAAACAGACTAGGGTCTTTCTTTCTTTTTTCCCCCCTTTGTTTCTTCTTTTCCCCATTGAACTAGAGTTTGGAATGTCATTAAAGTTTGTTCATAAAAAGGTTGCTTCTGAAGTTTTCCCATTTATTTTAAATATTATGTTAGTTTATCAATTTCCAGGAATACACACAATCTCCAGAAGTCTTCTCTTTTCTGTCTATTGGTTGCTAAGGAAAACGTAAATTCTCTTTAGTTTCTCTTTATTGTCCTTTCAAAATTGTAAACAATGTAACATTTTTTTTTTCTTCCACACAATTATTTCAGACCCCACATACCCAAGCAAGAAATAACCAAAGAAACAAAAAAGGGCCATCAAATTCCCCAACACTATGTCTATATAACTTCAGCATGTCCACAACTTGAGAATATTCTTCCTTTCTAGCACTCACTTCAGAAGCTAAATTTTCATCTAATCAAGTTTTCTTTTCTTTCTTTTCTTTTCTTTTTTTTTCTCTGGCTGATGAAATTATTCAGCTAAGCATAAATCCATAGAAAAACAGCTCACCAAAATCACAATAAAAAGTTCATCAGAAATACAAAAACTAACAACTCTCCATGGCAAAGAATCAGAGAACGGTAAAAATGAATAAACTTGAATCATTTAAGACTTACCCAAATCCAGAAATAGCGAAAGAGAATTGCTTTTGCCAAGCAACTGCAATTGGAAAGAGAGAGAAAGAGAGATATGAGATTCAAAGCAGAATCAGCAATTTGATGCCTTCTGGGTACAGTTGTATAATAGAGATTAATAAAAGTCATAAAAGCTTTTCTGGGTCTTTTGTACTAATTGTGATAACAAAAGTCACATGCCTTCTGGGTTCAGTTTGACGAACAGATGAAAGGTCGTTTGGTTCGAGTATTTAAATAGAGTATTTAAATAAAAATTTAAATTTTTATGAGAAAAAATACTGTAGCAATATAATTCAAACTGTGATCCGAGTATCGAAAGTATTCCAACCAAACAAGTCCGAAAACGATTCTTCTTAGTCTTTCTTTGGTATTCCTTTGGAAAAAGCTATACTAATTTATTCTACAAATGACTTTCTTCCAATTGGGTTCTTCTTTTTCTTACATTTTATTATGGAATTTCATTTTTTTTTTCCTCTTTTGTGGAATTTCTTATTAAGAGGGCTTCCATTTTCTATCCAAAATGCTTGTACATGCTATCACATACAAAAACAAAAGTATGCACGTGAGCTCTGTAACAGCATCAGTGGAGTAGCGCACGCAACACCCTGAATTGTTTTATTATTGTATTATTTATTTTTATTTTTGACACTGTCAAAATGGATGAAAATTCACATTCTTTTTTCTTAAAAAAATCACATTCTAATGTTATATAAAAAAAACTCAATTCTACACTATTGTACCATTTTTAAATTACTGTTAATAACATAAAAAACACATTTTCAAAGATAATATAAATTTAATAGAACTCTATTTGAGCAAAATTTTTAACAGAACCTAATACTATTTTATTATTGCATGAAAATATTCTTCTCTAATTTTTCTATTGAATAAATTTTACACTAAATTGATATATATTTTTATTGAAAATTGCATGACTTAGAAAATAACACTTGCAACAAAAAAAAAGTGACTTTAAACCTTTAAAAATAAGGAAATTTTTATGATGGAGAAGGTAATTTTACTCCACTGATGGAGTATAAATATTTTAACCGTTAAATTAACTTTTTAACAGTTTAATATACGACTGGAAGTAGCTATGTATCATATGTAAATTTTTAACGTGGACAATAACAAATTAAATCATTAAAATATTAATATCATGACTAAAACATTATACCTTATCGATGGAGTGAAATTGTCTTCTCTATCATAAAAATTCTCTAAAAATAAAAGGTTAAAAACATCAAATCTTAGAAGAATGTAATAGTCATTCTATGATCGTTAATTCTTAGACATTAATATTTTTTGAGGGGTCTTAAACATTAATTGCTACTAACAAAATATGGCCATGGGAAAAAAATTGTCACTGAATGAAAATGAATTATGCAATCAATCTCCGATGTCACACAAACAATGAATTATGTAACGTTTAGTCTTTTTTTTTTTTAATAAATAAAAAGTAATAGATTTTTTTGCAATTTTCA
The DNA here is from genome assembly GCA_025403435.1 of Artocarpus heterophyllus. Lineage (NCBI taxonomy): Eukaryota > Viridiplantae > Streptophyta > Magnoliopsida > Rosales > Moraceae > Artocarpus > Artocarpus heterophyllus. Next base: position 221,473 of record JAJQZP010000354.1, read on the forward strand.
ATTGCTAGATTTTGACCATTGATGGTTTCTTAGCCAACAAAAGAAGAACAGGGACTTTATGAAGGCTGCTAACTCTTTACGAGGAAAAAAAAATCATAACCCGTGAATATCACAACAGCACAAAACCAAAGATAAAAATATTAATATCTATAAAAATATCGGTACTTAAATTTTATATAAATATTAATAAAAATATCGATATAAGTGAAAATTGGAATAAAATATGAGAAGCCGTTTTAGAACATTTTATTTTAAAAGAGATTTTAAGAAACTCTAACATTGTCAATAATACATAATTTAGATGAAACTTTCAGTCAAAATAAGTATGTGATAAAACTGAACGGTAAATCATAATATCGTAAATGATAAATGATAAACATACAATCTTAAATTGAGTAAAATAGTTAAAAATCAACTTAATAGAAGCACTTTACCAGAAGAGTTTTATGCAAGTTAAAAAAGCACCAATATCATAAAGAGCTTCTCTTGTCTTCTCTACAAATTAAGAAAATAAACCAAGTTCTCTTCTCTAGTTCTCCTTTGGTCTTATTACATCATATACATTTGGTCATCTCGTTGTATAAAGTTTTTCATGATTTAAAAGTCTACGAATTACATATAAAAATAAATAAATAATATAAATTTTATGGCGTTGAAAAGTAAATTTACAAAAAACTACATTAAAAAAATAAATAAAAAGACATAAATTTTACAACATTTCAAAATTAAATTAGAGAAATAAATATAAAGTAGGATATTTTTTTGATATTTTATTGATATTTTCATAGAAATTTCCATAAAATTTCTTGATATTTTGCCATTTAATACTACATGTTTTACAAAAATTGACATTTTCATTAAAATATTGATATCTGCAAATATTTCTATGGAAATTTCTATATATTTTACGGAAAAAATATGACACTTCTGTTTTCGTATTGGTTTTTTCAAAATATATAAATTTTCATAAAAATATGAGCGGAAATTTTAATTTGGTAACTCTCAGGCGACTAGAGACGACTAGGCATTTGTTGTTTTCATAATAAATGGCAGTCAGTAGATTTTCTTTAGCTACTAGATTAGTTTCAGACAATTGGAGCTGTAGGCGATCGGCCATCTTTATTGATAAGGATAAATAATTTTGTAGATTATCAAAAATAATATATCATACACTTGACATAAATGGTTAACCAAGGACCGGCTCCAGCAATTGGAGTAAGAGATGACCGGCTATCCTTTGTTGAAAAGAAAAAATATATGGTAGACTGCTGGTGGTAATCTATAAGATTACCTCTTTGATTGGTGGGACAATCTTGGTACACCGTATATTATCAACTTTGACTAGTCCATTCGTGGGACACAAATCTAAAGCTCCAATATCCAGTGGCATAAATTCGAAGTTCGACTTTTTAAGGGCATTCTTGAAATCAATCAATATAAAATATGGTCCTCCTCACTTTATCCTCTAAACTTTAAAAATCACCAACTTTACTACCTTAAGTTTTTAGATTTGTTTACTTTAGCTCTTTTGTCTAATTTTTTTGTCAAAAGTGACAAAAATAAACCCATGTGAGTTGGACTGGTTGTTAAAGTATTTATAGTTTAATAATGTCCACCCCGCCCCTAACATAGCGAAATGCTAAATTGAAAATTTCAAAATTATTTTTTCTAACTTTCTAAATGAGAGTGTAAACCAAAATCCTCACTCGGGACTGACAAAATGGTATTTTTGCCTTTATAGACCACCTAAATGTGGCTCATGAGTCTATTTCCGTCACTTTTGACAAAAAATTTGACAAATGAGGTAAAGTGAAGAGATATAAAAGTTTAGAATAGTAAATCAACAATTTTTTAACTTTAGGGATTACTAATGTTAATAATCTATATAAAAACTATTATTGTGTTCAGGGGTTACTAGTGTTAATAATCCATATAAAAACTATTATTGGCCTTTCTCTTACCAGCTTAAGCTTTTGAGATGGATTGATAAGCTAATATGTATATACTATCTTGGAAAAAAAACTTTCTTAAAAGGGTCATAAACCTAGTTAATTAACATAATTTTAGGTTCAAAATTCTAAGTATTTCCTACACACTTGAAATTATTGTTTGCTTTGGGGGGATTATACAATTTTTCTACTTTGACCATAAAATAAACACGCTAATAGAAACTTTAGATTAAACAACCCCTATTTAACGACTTTTTTTTTTAAAAAAAAAACCATTGTGGTAGGTGGGGAACAAAACGTAGAAGTTACGCCGAAAATATGAAAACAGTCGCGGTAGGAGGTGGAACCTTACACGACAATTTTCATAAAAAACTGTTGTGTAAGAGTCGACATTACACGATAATTTCTACGAAAAACCGTCATGTAAGATCAAGTTTTTTACGATGGTTTCTACTGAAGACCGTTGTGTAATGTCTTTTAAAATCCCTATTCCAGTTTGACAATTAGACACAAAACGCGAAGCTAACTCTCAAAAACAAATCTAGAATGCCTCGAAATTGCAGCGTCGTCCCTCTCCACCTCCATCCTTCTTAGTCTCCTTTCTTGTAAGTGTTTAATTAGATATTTATAGGTTTGATTTTGTTGATTAGTTATTTAGATATGTTGGGTATAATTGATTAATGGATCAATTAGTGTGATTGATCAATGTTTATGAATTTATGGATATGATCATTTATTTGACTATGATGGATACGATTAATTTGTTGATTTTTTTGCATGATTAGTTTATGAGTATGATTAATTTGTGAAAATTGTAGATTTATGGTTATTATTTGCTATGTGAATATGATTGGCAAGTGTAATTTGTGGATTTATTATGTGGTAGATTAATTAATTTGTAAAATTGTTTGTAACTGATCAATTGCATATTTCAATTTAGGACTTCTAAAATAGATAGAAAATTGATGTGGGATCATCGATTAACTAGAGAATATGTGAATTGTGTGGAAGAATTTTTGTTATTTGGTAAAACTCATACCCAATGTGATAACATTTAGTGTCCTTGTGTTCAATATGGGAATCATAGATCTCATTCAATTCCAATTGTTAGAGGATGTTTATTTTGAAATGAGATTTTAAGTAGTTACTAAACGTGACATTTTTATGGCAAGTTTATGTTCAAACCAACTTTACCAAGTAAAGGGAAAAAAACCCATTGTAGAGGATAATACGAGTGATCATGATAATATGGTTGACATGGTAAATAATTTGAAAGAACACTTTTTACACTGTCCGGAGTTATTTGAAACAATGATGAATAATGTTGAGACATCTATGTAAGAGGGGTGTACCAATTTCACCACATTGTTCACTTTAGTTAGATTATAGAATTTGAAGGCGTCATGTGGGTGGTCAAATTCTAGTTTCACAAATCTTTTAGAATTTATGGGAAGGCTTTTACCGGAGGGTAATAAATTACCAACTACTATGTATGAGGCTAATAAGACTTTAAACACTTTGGGTATAAAGTATGAAAAAAATACATGCTTGTGAAAATGTTGGTTTCCTATATAGGAAGGAGTATAAGGACAAGAATTATTGCTTGGTTTGTAAAGAATCAAGGTGGAAGAAAGGAAAGGAGCCAAAACGGGAAGAAAGGAGTGCCCACGAAGGTGTTGTGGTACATTCCACCGGTACCACATTTGAGACGTTTATTCAAAAATGTGGAGCATGCCAAGAATTTGACTTGGCACCATGACAAACAAGTTGATGATGGTATGCTTAGACATCTGGTGGATTCACCACAATAGAAGACTATTGATGTCGATTATCTCAAGTTTAGTATGGAACCAAGAAATCTACATTTCACTTTATCGATAGATGGCATAAACCCACATGATAACATGAGTAGTAGACATAACACCTGGCTCATAATACTTGTTAACTACAATCTCTCTCCAAAAATGTGTATGAAACTGAAGTTCTTGATGTTGACTCTATTGATCTCTGGTACTTACTAACCAAGAAATGACATTGATGTGTAATTGGCATAGTTAATCGATGACCTAAAGAGCTTGTGGGAAAATAGAATTGAAGTTAGAGATGCTTAGTGAGAAGAGACGTTTACACTCCATGCAATATTGATATGGATAATTAATGACTTCCTTGCATATGAAAATCTATCCGGTTATTTGGTGAAGAGTGCTATTGGTTGTCCCATTTATATAAAGGAAATGCCTCTCAAAGAGTTGAAGAATAGTAAGAAAACCATTTTGCTTGGCCATAGAAGATGGTTGCCAAGAGATCATCATTACAGCAAGCAAAAGAAAGCCTTTAATAGTAACATCGAAGAAAGAGACCATCCTCAGCCTTTGATGGAACAAGTATTTGAAATGGTAAAAGATATGAAAGTGGTATTCAGGAAGAGAGTGCAAGGTGAGGACGAGCCTCCAATAGATGGACCTTAAAAAAGAGATCAACCTTCCTCGAGCTTCCATATTAGAAGACACTTTTTGTTCATCATTACTTAGATGTTATGCATAGATGGACCTAGCAAAATATAGCTTGTTGAGACTGTTGTGCAACCATCATGGGAGGAGTTGTGGGTGAAGTCGTGTCAAGGTCCTACTGGACAATGGAGAGATTCATCATATGCAGAAATTGGGGATCGAATAGTAAGTTTATTGAACTCAAATTCTTAATTTGTAATTTTATAACTTTTGAGACATATTATTAACAAATTGATTTATTATTGTTTTACCTAATGAGTACATGGAACCATAAACTCAAGGAACTTTCGAGTCCATCGGTAACGATGACATGCTGACGAGGACATTAAGAAAATCGAAACATTCAAGACATATTTGCAGTCAATCTATGCATGTCAACCAGTCTCAATACTTTGATATTTGGCCCACTTTGAGATTTGATGCATTACAATAGGAAATTGTAGGACTACAAAGTCTTGTGAGCATAATTATTTCACAAGGAGGTGTTAGATTGATAGATGACACTATTTCATAACGTAACAACTTCGAGGCTGGTTGCAACCCTCTCGACAAAGAAGCAAAAGTTACAGAAGCTCTAGAAGGTCCAGAAGCTCTAGCATCTCTAGAAGTTCTAGTGCACATCATCATCAAGAGCCTGAACAACATCAAAAATGTAAATTCTTTGTTAATAATAAAGTTAATGGTGGGTGTACGCTTGTTGCGCTTGAAAAGGCATGGATGAAAAGTCTTCTAATCGATAAAGTCCATGGAAGACACTTAGTGGACCAAAACATATGCGTTAGCATCATTACCTCTAAGTTAGAATGGCTAAATTGCCTTTTCCGACAATAGAAGCAACAATTATGGGTGAAGCGGCTTAAAGATTCGTTGCATCATTGAAAAGGTTGATTGACATTTTTGCAACGACAAAGACGAGTTAAGTACCAAGCCATATTTTTAAAGAGGTTGATGGAAAGAAATGCCCAAGAAAGAAAGTTTCTAGAAAAACAAGAGAGTCACAACCTGAGTAGAACAAGATCGGGTGGTTAGAAAACAATCCGTTGCGGATGAGCCTCTGTCTTAATTTAACTTTGATAAGATTCCTAAGGAATTTATGCAATTGGCTTTGCTCGTACTGTTAGATATGTATGCCCTAAGGAGTAAAAATGTAATACATTTTTGAAGATATTTTTATCAATAAAGAATTTATTCATTTATATATACCAAATCTTGTCCTCTTTACGTTCATATTTGTTGAATGTATGTTAAGCAAACAATAGTCTGAGACTGTCAGTCTAAACTTTTAAGAATTGGGCATATGATGGACTGATTATGCGGAAGACACGATTCTTAAGGTGACGGCCTAAAACATATGATCCGTAATCAAGGGAATAAAGTTGGGCGCTTTATTCATACAAAGATTGTTATGCTTTCTATATCCCTATTGGGAGATGGTTTGTCTTGACCATCGGAGTTGGACTCCATGAATAGAAACATTGGCACGTTGTCATAGGTGATGATGTGTTGGATCGGTACACAAAGTAAATTGATTTGGATTAATAATTCTATCCTGGCAAATCGATTCACTTTAGACAATCATTTGTATTGTATCTTAATCTTGAGATGGATAGTGGGCCCGTTGTCTTGACTTGTGTCTTTTGATGTACTAAAGGGTGACTCCCACATCTCAATAGTGGTATGCATACCGGTACGTTGGAGGCATGACTCTTGATAGCGTAGACTTGTTATTCATAGATATGAAATCCATAGCTCTTCTTTAGGAGTAATGATATCCTCTTATATGTGTTATCCTGTAATTGGAAAATTGGAGCGCTTAACCATTTGGGTACATAGGTGTAACTGAATGGTATACTATCTTTAGATGGTAAGTTTTCTAATGGTGAGATAATGGAACGTAAGATAAAAATAATCGGGAAGGCAAGACAAAACTTGTCCTTAAGCTAATTATGGATTATCATATGGGGATACGATACACTTTGATATGTCATGGAGACTTAGCTATACGGGCTTCGTAATTCTATAAAGTTTGAGAGTGCAGCTCCAAGCTTTTAGTGGAGTAGCGTTAGAGTTGATAATTGTGAAATGTATATTTGAGATATTGGGTTTCATAATTATCGAGAGCTTGAACTTTATAGGTCTATTTTGGTCCCCTTTGCTAGCTCACAAAATCCTATAACGATACGACGTGCTTTTTCAATAATTAGTGACTTATGTTGGATTTATCAGATTGGCTTAAAATTTGAAAGAATCAAATAATTCATGTTTGTTTTTTAGTTAAATTAATTTTGTAATAAAATTAATTTAAGATAAACTTGTTGAATTATTGGGATCGGATAATTCTTGTCTTTTATCGGTTGATTTAATTGGATAAATTAAATCAAGATAAACTTGTAGAATTATTGTGAATTGATTTATTTTCTTAGAGATTATCTTGATAAAGTTTGTTTTGATCAGATAACTTCTCTATTGGGTTATTTGAATCAAAACTGAGACTTTATCCTATAGAATCTCGGGTAGAAAATAAAAGATTTGCGGAGATATTTACGCGGCAGTTTGGCCTGCCGATGGAGCCTGTTCAGCCTGCCAATCAGCGAGAGATAATATTACGTGTTTTTACACAGATCTTATCAGATATTGATCCGAACTTGATTCTGTTTCGAGTTTTTAAGACCTAATCTGATAAGGACTGACCTCAGGACTAATCACTATATAAAGGGAGTAAGTCTCATGAGTTACTCAAATTAATTGAGAGATTAAGAGTGATACTCTTTTGATGAGCATTTGAAAACTCCCTTAGAGCTTTTGTTCACAAATCACGAACACTAGCTTTGGGTTCTCTCGATTGGTTGGAAGGAGAGTCACTGGTGGAAGAGCTGTACGTGTGAGCCCACACTCACTCCAATCATGGATAGAGAATAGCAAAGAAGACCAGTTAGTTGAGGCTCTTCTGGAACGTTACTTCTCTTCATGGGTTGCGGAGGTTCTTCGGCACATAAAGGTTAGTAAAATCTGTTTAATTTATACATATAGCATGTCAAACTTGTGTTTTGGAAAATACTCTGATGTTAAACTTTTAAAATTTTCGCTGCGTACCTCACACTGTTTTTTCCAAGAATTGGTATCAAAGCTAGGTTTTTACATAAATTTACAAGTTTGTATCATACTATATGTATAAATTTTGTGATCTTAATCTCTCATATGCTTGAATTTAATTTTACAAAAAGAGTTGGCATTCTAGGTTTCTATATTATTATATGTTGTCATGGATTATGTGGTGAATGTTCGTTAATTAATTATGGTTGATTAAATTGTTATTTAATTATTTATTAATTAATTTATGCCGGTTATGGTTCCTTAGAAGTTAGAATGTGTATCTAGGTTTTTCATGTAATTAGATGGCAGACTATCATCTCTGTCTAGAAATTGTTATTTAATTTTAAATTTGTAAGAATTTTGTAATTAAATAATTATTCAAAGAAGACGGATCGAGAAGTCAGATCTAAAAGATCGATGATGGCGCACCCAGGTATTTCCTGTGTCTTTAATTTTATGTTTTGAATTGTTAAAAATAAAATTGATGAATTGAATTAAAATTGTATTTTCTGGAATGGAGATTTCTGCTCGGTCGGCTTGCCGAACCTTCGGCAGGCCGATGGTCACAAATCGACAGGCCAGACGTGTGGTTTGGCAGGCCAACAGTGGGGCAGAAATAGGCTGGCTCTACCGATAGGCCAAACTTTAGTTCAACATGCCAAACTTTCATGGGTCGGTAGGCCGATGAAACATGATCGATAGGTCGATCACCCAAATCGGTCTGTCGACGGAGAGCTGGAAAATTTCCAAAAAAGGTGCAATTTTTGCAGTGTAGTTTTAATTTTATTTTTGAGACGATTCTGAGAAACATTAAATTTGGCTATGACAAAAAATATGAAGTATTTGATTCATCAGGCCCGCTGCTATGTTATAGCCAGCATGAATAATGTGCTGCAGGCTCAACATCAAGATTATGAGACTGCGAAGTAGATCTTGGATAATCTTGAGGACATGTTTGGAGGCCAGGCCATAACAAAGCGGCAAGGGGCGCTTTAGAAACTTCTTAACTATAGACAGAGACAGGGGACATCTGTAAAGGAGCATATGATGTTGGTCATGGGTTACCTCGCTGAGGCTCAAACTAATGGAGCCGACATCGATACTGAAACTCAGATGACTATGGTCTTTGAGACTCTGTCTAAGGAATTTATTCCGTTTAGAGCTACATTTAATTTGAGCAATAGACGAGATATGACCTTGACAGAACTGATGAAACAGTTACAGGAGTTTGAACTGCTGATCAGGGAGTCTCCTAAGGGTGGTGAGGCCAACATGGTAGCTGCTTCTGGTTCCAATTCTAACTCTGGGAATTGTAAGAAGCAACGAGCCAAGAATGGAAAGTCTTATGTTCCTGCTAACACCAAGAGCAAGAAGAAGAAGAAGAAGAACCCAAAGAAGCTTAAGTGCTTCTTCTATGGTAAAGTCGGATATATTAAGAAGCATTGCAAGGACTTCCTTTCCAAAGGAGGTAGGTGTGATCTTCTGTATTTAGAAACTTGTTTGGTTAAGGAATCTAGTGACATTTGGGTCATAGCTTCGGGTGCAACTAATCATGTTTGTGTTTCTTTGTAGGGGTTCAAAGAAACGAGAAGTCTGCTACATGAAGACTTCACGCTTCGGATAAGCGATGGATCCTTGGTCTCAGCGGAAGCAGTGGGAGACGTCCATCTTTACTTTGATAACTATAGGAATTTATTTTTGCAAGATTGTTTTTATGTTCCTAAATTTAAAAGGAGTTTAATTTTTGTATCTTATTTATTTAAAGACTCCTACGTGGTATCTTTTAATGAAAAAGTGATGATTTATAAAAACAAATCTTTTATCTGTTTTGGATGGATGCAAAATAATCTATATTTTATCAAACCTGAGATGAACTTATTGCTTAATCTGAGATGAATGATAATAACTCTAAAAGACTTAAAACTTCTCACTCTAATAAGACTTATCTTTGGCATTTGCGCCTTGGTCACATTAACCTGAATAGGATTCAAAGGCTGGTAAGGGATGGACCTTTAAGTCACTTAAAGGTGGAATCTATACCTCAATGTGAATCTTGTTTGGAGGGTAAAATGACCAAAAGACCATACGGGTCTAAAGACAATAGGGCCGAAGGGGTTCTAGAACTTATGCATAGTGATTTTTGTGGACCGATGAACATCCAAACACGAGGAGGGTATGAGTACTTTGTCACTTTTATTGACGATTACTCAAGATATAGGTATGTGTGCCTGATGCACCACAAAAGTGAAACTTTTGACAAGTTCAGGGAGTTTCGGGCTGAAGTGAAAAAGCAATTAGGTAGACCCATAAAGGCACTTCGATCCGATCGAGGTGGAGAATACCTTTCTGATGAGTTCTTGGGACACTTGTTAGAGAATGAGATTTTATCCCATTTGATTGCGCCGGGAACTCCGCAGCAGAATAGCATAGCGGAGAGAAGAAATAGGACTTTGTTGGACATGATCAGGTCCATGATGAGTTATTCATCATCACCTTTATCCTTTTGAGGATATACACTACAAACTGCATGTTATCTTTTGAACAATGTGCCTTCAAAATTGATCCCTAAAACTCCTCACGAGTTGTGGACAAGAAGGAAGACATCCTTAAACCATATTCGCATATGGGGATGTCCGGCTCATGTCCTGTTTAAGGATCCGAATAAGTTGGAAGCACGTTTGAAAGTTTACGTGTTTGTAGGATATCCAAAAGGGACGAAAGGGGGTTATTTTTATAATCCGAAGGAAAATAAAGTCCTGGTTTCTGCTAGTGCAACTTTCCTTGAGGAGAGTTACATGGACGACTTTAAACCTCGAAGCAAAGTGGTGCTTGAGGAGTTAAGGAGTAATCAAATCACTCCGCAGGTTCTGAATGAAATCGTTCTGATCAGTGTAGAAAAACCAAACAAACTTGAACAACAATCTCAGGGGTTTCGGCATAGTGAGAGGATCGGGTGTCAACCTGAGAGGTATATGTTCAATGGGGAGGTCTTCTTGGCTGAACCGGATGAACATGATAGGGATCCTTATACTTACGCAGAAGCTATGGAGGATGTTGATTCAAAACTCTAGACAGAGGCCATGAACATAGAGATGAAGTCCATGGAGACTAATCAGGTCTGGAAGCTTATGGATCTTCCCGAAGGGGTAAAGCCCATAGGGTGTAAGTGGATCTACAAGAGGAAAGGAGGAGTGGATGGAAAGGTTGAAACCTTTAAGGCTAGACTGGTAGCTAAGGGTTATACGCAAAAGGAAGGAATCGATTATGAGGAAACTTTTTCGCTTGTAGCCATGCTTAAGTCCATCCAGATTCTCTTATCCATAGCTGTCGCTCTCGACTATGAGATTTGATAGATGGATGTCAAGACGGTTTTTTTAAATGGCTATCTTGACAAGTCCATTTATATGGAACAACCAGACGGGTTCAATGTCAGGGGTCAACAAGGTAAGGTTTGTAAGCTGCTAAAGTCAATTTATGGACTTAAGCAGGCTTCTCGTTCTTGGAACATAAGATTTGATCAGGTGATCAAGACTTATGGGTTCTCATAAAATGTGGATGAACCATGTGTTTATAAACATATAAAGGATGTGAAGGTGGTTTTTCTACTACTCTATGTAGATGCATTCTGTTAATTGGCGATGACATTGGGGCATTGTCATCGGTCAAATTATGGTTGACCAAGCAGTTTGACATGAAGGACTTAGGTGAGGCTAATTTTGTTCTCGGTATCTAGATCTTTCGAGATAGGAAGAACAAAATGATAGCTTTGTCACAGGCTAGCTACATAGATAAAATTCTCAAGAGGTTTGCAATTCAGGATTCCAAGAAAGGTGGGCAACCATTTAGGTCTGGAATTACTCTTTCTAAGAAAGACTCTCCAAAGTCTTATGAAGAAAGAGAATACATGAAGAAGGTGCCTTATGCTTCAGCAGTGGGTAGTCTCATGTATGTCATGCTTTGCACACGACTAGATATTAGCTATGCGGTCGGGATTGTAAGTCGATATCAGGTGGATCTAGGACCGAACCACTGGGTTGCGGTAAAGCATATTTTCAAGTACCTGCGAAAGACTCGAGGGTATATGCTAGCATATTTGGGTGAGAACTTGATTCCTCTAGGATATACTGATTTAGATTTTCAATCCTGTCTGGATTCTAGGAAATCGACTTTGAGGTTGTGTTTACTCTGGGTGGCGATGCCATCTGTTGGAAAAGTACAAAGCAAGATTGCACTTCAGATTCAACGATGAAGGCCGAGTATGTGGCAGCTAGTGATGCTTCGAAAGAAGCAGTGTGGCTCTGTAAGTTCCTTGGGGATCTTGAGGTTGTTCCTGACATGGATAAGGTGATATCACTATACTGTGATAACAATGCGGCGGTAGCTAATGCTAAGGAACCAAGATTTCATAAGAAGAGTAAACATATTGATCGAAAGTATCATGTGATAAAGGACTTCGTTGAGGGCGGGCATGTCATGGTGTGCAAGATCGCGTCAGAGGACAATTTAGCTGATCCATTTACGAAGACACTTACAGGGAGAGTCTTCGAGAAACATGTGGAAGCTATGGGGATGCGAGATTTGCTGTATTTACTCACTTAGTGCAAGTGGGAGATTGTTAGATATGTATGCCCTAAGGAGTAAAAATGTAATACGTTTTTGGAGACATTTTTATCAATAAAGAATTTATTCATTTATATATACCAAATCTTGTCCTCTTTACGTTTATATTTGTTGAATGTATGTTAAGCAAACAGTAGTATGAGACTGTCAGTCTAAACCTTTAAGAATTGAGCATATGATGGACTGATTATGCAGAAGACACGATTCTTAAGGTGACGGTCTAAAACATATGATCCGCAATCGAGGGAATAAAGTTGGGCGCTTTATTCATGCAAAGATTGTTATGTTGTCTATATCTTTATTGGGAGATGGTTTGTCTTGACCATCGAGTTGGACTCCATGAATAGAAACATTGGCACGTTGTCATAGGTGACGATGTGTTGGATCGGGACACAAAGTGAATTGATTTGGATTAATAATTCTGTCTTGGCAAATCGATTCACTTTAGACAATCATTTGTATTGTATCTTAATCCTGAGATGGATAGAGGGCCCGTTGTCTCGACTTGTGTCTTTTGATGTACCAAAGGGTGACTCCCACATCTCAATAGTGGTATGCATGCCGGTACGTTGGAGGCATGACTCTTGATAGTGTAGACTTGTTATTCATAGATATGGAATCCATAGCACCTCTCTAGAGGGCCATGTATTAATGGTTATAATATGGGACTGATCATCCCATGAAAAACTAGAAATTCTAGTGATTTGTTTGTGCTTTGGATCAATTTTACATGATGGTTTTTAGTGAAAACCGTTGTGTATGACCCATATCTAAAAACCGTCCTATAAGACCCATATTGGACAAGTTTTTAATGACTGCATTTGTTGAAAACAATCGTGTAAGGTCTCTATTACATGACAGTTTTTAATAAAAGCAGTCGTGTAATTGCTTCATGACACGATAGTTTTTAGTGAAAACTGTCATTTAATGTAGGCCATACATGATGGTTTTTGTGTAAAACCATCATGGTAGCCTCGATCTCAAGACCCCAAAACCCTACCAAAAACCAGATTCTACGACCTTAAAAATCGTCGTGAAAAGTCTCATTGGTTTCACGACGGAGGATTACATGACGGTTTTGTAATCATCATGTAAAAATAAAACCGTCATGTAATTATCATTTTCTTCTAGTGACATGAACAACTTTTTTCCTTCGGTTTTATGCACACACATGTACACAACCAATCTCTCAATAAAGTGGTAAAAAACACACTAATTAGTAATCACTTGACTTTCACATCATATACTTATTAAAATTAGGCTTGTAGTAAACACCAATTATTAGATATAATCATGTTCATTGGTGCTCATCATGTATAATGAGTAGTTTGTATGATTTCATGCATACAATATTCATCGATTTTTATACCAATAGATACTGCGATGCCATTAGTGAACAATACCCTTTCAATTACTTTTGATATAGCTTTCTATATATAGACATGGTTACTTAGATCTAAAGAGAGCGTTTAATTGTTATCATTTAATGGAAGATAACAGTTTACTTTCCTTTGATGCTAAGAATTGATATATCTAGCATTATCCGTATGAGTAACGTTAAAGTAACTTCTCTACTAAGCTCTAAAGATAATTGATTTTTCAATTTCAAATCAATTAAATATAATAAGACATGCTGACTACACTAGAAGAAAAACTACATTTAACGACATATTATTTACGACGTGTAGTTTTTGAATGTCGTTGAAAAGTACATACAACGACATCTCCAACAAAGATGTCGTTAATGACATTTGAAACAATAATTAACGACATCTATATAGATGTTGTATTAAAGCTCTTCTTTTAACGACAATAGTTTAGTATCGTTAAATTATTTAACGATAAATAGGAGATATTGTCAAAGCCTTGGAGATTTTACGACATCCCTTATAGACAATATTGGTCCAGATATCGTCTATAAGGTGTGTCGTAGAATCTCCAAGATTTTGACAACATCTTCTACTTGTCGTTAAATAATTTAACGACACTAAACTATTGTCATTAAAAGGAGACCTTTAATATGACATCTATATAGATGTCGTTAATTATTGTTTTAAATGTCATTAAAGATATGTTTGTTGGAGATGTCGTTGTATATACTTTTCAATAACATTCAAAAACCACATGTCGTAAATAATATGTCGTTAAATATAGTTTTTCTTGTAGTGCTAGGCTTGGTTCTAACTATATAATTTTATCTACTGCAGTGTAAAACTATTGTATACTGCAGTATAAAGTAAAAGCAAGTTAGAGTGTAAAGCTCTCACTTGTTACATTGAATTTGTTCTAAATTTTGGTTCTAATTACGTTTCCAAATACATTATAATATATATATATATATATCATCTACCAATTATGTTGTAAATCTAAAAAGCAAATTATTGCACAACATATGTGCAATTTGAAAACACAGTACGTACCTTGAAGATAAAATAAAAAAAATCATACTGATCAAATTCATAAAAGAATTTATTCAGATCCCTTAAAGGATGAGAGTTCTGATTTTTCAAAGATTTAATAGTTCAAAAGTGTTTTGCTATAAAATAAAAACAAATTGAAGTACATAAATAAAAAAGACATAGAAGAGAAATAGAGAAAAATGATCATGTGATCGTCTATGTTATTATTAATCAACTCATCATCATCTCATTATAGTTAATATATATATATATATATGTGTGTATGTATATATATATGTTTTTGTATATCTATATGTATGTATACATCATAAATTGTAAGTGATAAGTTACGACAAGGAGCTGTACCATTTATGGAGTGTTAATTAAAAGGTTTATACTTACTAATCAAAGCAGATATATTAGAATTCATGAGGTGTTAAGAATGAATATACTTACTTTACTTTAAACAAATGTACATTGTTTACTCTAGCCTTAAAAAGAAAATAGAATCCCTTCAAATTGAGACACATTGAACTTGGCTGAGGAAAGAGCTAGGCAGCAGTGAGGCATCCTATAAACCTAAGAGTCCAAAAGCATAAAAAGTGAGCCTTTTAAAAGTTTGGTATAAGTGCTTATACCACTCATCTCTTGCAGTGGCCTCTATAATAATATTGTTTCTTTTTCCGATGTTTAAAGCTACATAATTTTCGAAGGAGATTCTTCACCATTTAATCTCCTTTAATAAATTACTTTCAGCTTTTCTAGTGATATTTATAGGGAAAACTTATAAAATACAGTTCTAAATGATTTTTAGTTCAAATTTTATGAGAGAAAACACTGTATAAAAAATTGGTTAGAGCTATATTTTAGAGTTTCAACTAATCCCAAATGCCCAATTATTTTTTATTGGAGTTCTTTAAGTTTACTTGGATTTCCCAAATGCCCAATTATTTTTTATTGGAGTTCTTTAAGTTTACTTGGTTTCTTAGGCAGTTTTGAAATATATACATTCATGTAGTTGGTTTGTTGGAGCACTACTTTGGGATATTCTAAACCAAGAGGCAATTTTTGTTTGATATGACTTGTTAACCTAAACGAGAGAGAAAGCTAAGAGAAAAGATTTGAGATAAAGTAAAGTAAAATGATATGCATCATAAAAAAACAGTTTTATGACAGAATGAGTCTAAAATATTACTTACTAGGAGCAAAACAAAAAGTTGGGATAAAATATTAATTTCACTTTTATTGGTTCCTTTTTTTTTTTTGCTTAATTAATATATCTCTTAATTAATTCTTATGTTAGGGTGTTTGGGAGAAAAAACACATATTGTAACAATAAGAGCTTTATACTTTTTGCAGAGTTCCAACCACTTTCTTAAACAAGGTTAATTCAACGAGTAAATTGCCTCAATGGTCCCAATATATTTTAAAAGTGACTAGATGGTTCTGATTCTTTTTTTAGCTGAAACAACCCTAAACACAAAAAATGATGCAAAAGGGCTGGATTAATTAATGACCATTTAATTTTCCCCATTTTTCAATCACATGCCAAGCACATTGGTTAACATCAGAGGTATTTTTTTTTAAAAAATATTATGTTTTTAATAAAAGAATTAAACTAAATTAAATTAAAAATTATAAAATATTAAAGAAAAGTTTAATTGGTTACAAAAAACCCAACAATATTTCACTAACCCTAAACACGAGAACACTCCCCACCCTAAACCCCCAAAAAACCCTAACCCTCCAGCGACCACCTCCAACCATGGGTCCCACCTCGTCGCCCCCCACTGTGTCTCTCCCTCAAACTCATCATCACTGTCATCTCCTTCTCCTACTCTTCTTGTGCATGCTGCTGCTGCTGCTGCTGTAGCTGTTGTTGCTTCTTCTTCTTCTTCGCCCACACCGGCGTCGCCCCAAGATCTTCCTCCTCCTCTTCTTCTTCTTCTTCTTCTTCTTCTCAGTTCATCCCCTACCCTGTTGTCACTCACAACAGTGATCTTTTTCTTCTTAGTTCATCGCCCACATCGGCGTCACCCAAGGTCTTCATTCTCATCCCCAGATCAAGCCGCCATGAGTCTAACCTAGCCCCAACCATAACCGACGACCCAACCCTCTCTCTCTCCCCTTGCTTTCTCTCTTTATGCACAGAGAGTGTCATTGACGGCATCCATTTTCTCTCTGAAAGTAGAGAAGTTGACGGGGAGATTCAAATCTCGAAGGCGGCTCTCATTCTTTCCTGCAGCGTGAGCTATTTGGATTTTTTTTTCATGTGTTTGTTGTTCTTTGTTGTTTTTTTTCCTTTAATTTTATGGGTTTCCAAAAAAAAAATTCTAGGTTTAGTTAAGTGTTTGGATTTGATTCGATGTTGATAATTTCTATGTTTTGTAAGTTTTTTCGATTTGATTGATGTTGATAATTTCTGGTTTCTGTAAATGTTTAGATTGAATTTGATGTTGATAATTTCTGGCTTTTGTAAGTTTTTGGATTTAATTTTTGGGTTTCCTTTAATTTAACTAATTATTGAGTAAGTATTTTTGTGTTGCTCAGCCATGGTTAAGAGCTCTGATAATGGCGGATGGTCTCACGTGGTGGGGGTGCTGCGAGGGGTTGTCGGCATGGGAGGGTGGGGGGGGCATTGGGAGGAAGAAGGAGCAGGAGCTTTTATTTTTTATTTATTTGTTTTATTTATTGTCGTATGGATAGTTGTTTAATTAGAAGTATTTTAGTTTTTTTGTACTAAATCAGATCACATGACTAGCATGTGATGATGATCCATCAAAAACTTAATAGATTTTGTTAAATTTAGTCCTTTTGCACCATATTTGTGAGTCTGAGGTTGTTTCAGGTAAAAAAAAGAATCAAGACTACGGATCACCTTTAAACAGACTAGGAATTATTGAGGCAATTTACCCTGACTCAAATATCGCAAAACAGCTGCTTCCACAAAGGGGAAGAATTCTTTCCCAGACGAAACCATTAACACCAAAATCAAAAGGCCCAATAGACCAAAGCACGTGGCTGGCCGATTACAATGCAAAATCGAGGAATCCTGCCGCAAAAATACATGGGGTAAACCTTCTTGAAAAACACCCCATATCAAGCCGAGGTGTAGCACTGGTGAAGGCTTTTAATGTCTCCTTACTTAGCATCGTGAGATTCCCCAGAATTTTGACACGTATGCATTCACTGTATCCATTTTTTTTTTCATGACGTGTGTAATTTCTTTAAAACTAATTAAGAGAATGAACGAAGAAGAGAGAAATTCAAGTTTAGTAAGAGAGAGAAAAATGATCAAGAGTGCTGGATTAGGGTTTCTCATTTTGACACCTAAGTGTGTTCTTATGATATTAACCTTTTGCACAACTGTTTCTGGAGGTGTCTTTTTTTGTTTTGTTTTGTTTGTTTTTTGTTTTCCCTTGTAATACTATATATGTAGGATATGTTACTAGTAGTGATAGTTCAATTGCTTACGTACTTTGTGGGAATGAATTTAAGACTAAAACGACAAAGAAGAGTATAGAACACGGCGTCGTTTGACTAAAGAAAATAACAAAAAAACAAAACGATGTCGCGCGGAAGGATGAATCGCAAAACAGAAAGAGAAGAAATACGAGGACAGAACAAAGGTAAAGTTAGGAAATTAAGGCACGTGTATGAATGATTGAATGGACAGGATTAAACAGTTAGAAATAAACGATGTAAATTGAGTCAGCTACTTCTAATATTGTCACAACCCAATGTAGCTTTCAAGCATTTGTACACTTTTGCTGACTTGAAAATTAATAAAAATTTCTCTTATGAGACTTATTTAATTTTTGAGTCCAATTAAGTGAGTGAAATTGTTGTTTTTTATTTAACAATTTTGACACAAACATACTTGATTAAACAAAACACTTATAGACGCAAGAACTAATCACGTCGAATTCAAAAAATAAGGGATTCAAGAAGCTGAGTCAAGATATTAAGAAGGAATCAAGATTCTAAAGTGTACAAGATACAAGCTCAAAACGGTTAAGACCTCTCAGATATTATTTAAATTTCATGATATCAACAACAACCCTAATAGTATATCTAAAATATCAAATAGACTATTTTTTTCTTTTTACTAATTAGTCTCATTAATTATGCTGACAATGATAGCCCCTAAAAAGGTCAACAATCAACATAAAATTTGGAATAGGATGAAAGCAAACTAAATTAAATTTGAATCGCAAAAGACATCAATAATTCTTATTAAAAATCACATTGATGCAAAATGAAACCTTCCAATATATATGATCATGGTGGCAGAAAGTCAAACGAAAGATCTAGTTTCACATCAAATCTCAATCTTTCCCCAATCTTAATTTTAAATACAAAATTTACTAATAAGAGAATAGAAAGAAGGTTCATACAAAGTTTTAAAATCAAAGAAAAACTTTGCCCATGTTACAATCTAAACAAGCCAAGAGTCAGTTTGATGTTGTTGTATTGTTAGTAAAAAATAATGTGACCAGAAGCATGTAGGCATCTGGTAAATATATTTTTCAAAACTGTTGTGATTATTGAAAGCAAAATTTTAGGTATTTGATAAATTATGTATGAAATTGTAGTTGAATTATATGTATAATGACTAAAACAGCCATGTATTAGTGTATAATTTTAAGATTAACATCTATAATTTTTGCACCAAAATACTAAACACACAACCTTAATTTTATTATTCAACCTTTCAAAAAAAATTATTATTAAAAAATTTTGAGCAAAATTCAGTATAGAATATTTCTAAATTCAATATAGAATATTTCTTAAAGATTTGTGATTTTCTAAATATTAATATTATTATATATTAATTTGTCATGGGAAAATAGGTAAATTAAAAATTATGTTTTATTATTAAGGTTATTTTAGTAAACGTGAACTAAGACAACAAAGGCTATTGTCGAAAGCAGCTCTTGACTTGTTGGCAGCAGCGTTTAGAATTACTTGTTGGGAAAAACAAGGTTTATTAAACATCTTGACATTGTTATAAAAACTAAAAGTAGTGTCTAAAAGCAAGAAAAATAAATGAATAAAACCTTAGCTAGATCACAATGGTACACTGTACATCATTTGCAGGCTCATGCAAACATTCACGGCCTCTTGGATAACTGCCACAAATATTATTATCGCCTCGAGTTGTTGGAAAAACAATTATCAGATCTTACTATTTCGAGAGAAATAATTGAACAAGAATCCGGAGAAGAAAAAATCGTCTTATAAGTCTTATAAGTTAAAAGCTCGTTCTAAGAATAATTTTAAAATGAGAAAATCTTAGGATTTTCCCTTATATGGTTTAATTTTGTTTTGTCTATGTTGATTTAGGTTTCCTTTATTTCGCCTAGGCTTCTCATGTTTAGTTTGTTTGAGCATTTTGTTCTTTTTTAATAAAATTTTCTGCTTATTAAGAAAAGTTCCTTTCTCCACATGAATGCTAATTTTATGTCGGATAAAGGCTCCGAATACTTCTTTTAGAAACATTTTTGTATTAACATAACAGTCTTCGAAGAACCATTCAAATTGCCTGCATCAGGGCTTCAAAAACTTTTAACTTTAACCTCGTTAATGGTCCCAAATTATTGGCTGATAAATTTATATGCTTAACTTTACAGGTACATATAGAGTAATTATACACACACACACACACATATATATATATATGTATATTTTGCATGATGACCTCTAGCTTTTATAACCTCCAAATAAAATATGTATTGTTCTCTTTTGTTTGGTAATTATAGTCATGTAGTCTTCGAAACAGCCATTTGAGCAGCTGTGCAAGTTGCAATGTGGGTGGTTACAGACATCATATTCAAAATATGTGTACTTCAAGAACTTTATTCCATATTATTTATGATCTTAATATAGTTTTCTGTAGTATTGTATCAGTAACGCCAAAACATATTTAGTTCGTGAGGACAATTAAAAGAGACTCAGTCCCACCCCCCAGGCGACAGCTAGCTTGGACATGGGCCCGAAATTCCAGTCATATTCAGTACTTGTTCACGTGCATGGCACATGAAAAACCATTGGTTTTGCATGCAAAGTGGGGACATGGACAAGAGCAGATCTTGAAGGAGACCTTTACACCGATGTGTGAAGTTTTTTTAGATAATTTCTTTGATGAGAATGGAAGAAATACTTATTAGTCGGTATCTGTGTTTCAGCCGTTAAATCTGTAAAAAAAAATTTGATTTTAATTGAATCTAATGGCTTAAAACTGTATAGTGCCGATGGGATCCTACAGAATAGCTTGATTTTCCTTTAGGAAAGGAAATTTTTAACCAAACCCTACGTCGAAAAAGCCCACTTAATAATTTGGTCCACTAGTCTCTATTCTGGGGATTTTATTTGATAGAAAAGTCTCTATTTTGGGAATGGTACTTAAAAGTGTTTGATTATTCATATGGGGAAAAGGAACTAGCTAGGTTTCCTTTTGAAAGTAAATTACTACACATATATTTGTCTTTTTCGAAAGTTCAGGCCAATGCCCACCATATAATATTACATGGCCCCGCTTATTGATTTGTCTAACTGGCTGACAGTGCAAATAGCTATGTTATTGGTTCTGTATCTCTCACTTCAATAATCTTGTATACACTGATAATTTTGGACATATGCTAAATACATGTTTGTGTCACCATATGATATGTGACATGATCAAAATGCAAGAAATTATAAGTAAAGGCATAAGATCATATTGTTTCATCAAAGCAGGATCTCTCTAGAATAGGCATACGTTTCGGGTGTGGATAGGTTGTTTTCGTGGGCATCAACTTAAATGGGATGTATTTAAGAAATTTAATTTATATTTTTTTTTCTCCTTTCGTGCTCCTTCAATAATACTATGCTACGTTAATTAAAATATTTTAACTGATATGATTGGTGATGATATTTTAATTAATATGACATGATACTGTTAGAAAACATAAGAGAAACGTAAAAAGGAACACAAGAGTTAGATCCATGCTTAGATGCCTTTATATAAAATATTTTTGGAGATTGGTCCATTCAAATTTTCCGTTGTAGGATTAACCTTTTCTTTTAATGTTTTTGGTTTTTCTGTAAATGGAGGATTATTTCAAAAATAGATTATTTTCATTTTATACCATGCATTTTGAGGTTATGTAAATTTTATATTTTGTATTGAACTTTAACACTATTTTGCCTTCATATTTTAAATTCATGTTAAATTCTTATTTTGTTTAGGTCAAAGTTTGATTTTGATTTTATAAAATACTTAAATGTCTTTCACATTTTAGAAATTTCAGTTTTTCCTCAAACTTTTTTGTGTATTTTTTTAGTTTTTCACTTTATGAAATACTTAAATATCCTTCATATTTTGAAAATTTCAGCTTTTTTTCAAATTTTTTTAATGTATTTTTTAGTTTTCTTTTAAGGATGTTTTGGTCCTTTTGTGATCAAAATCAAACTTTGACCTAAAAGATAGAATTTAACATAAATTAAAAATATGAAGGTATAAAAATGTTAAATTTAAAATACAATATATGATTTTTTGATAATTTTAAAATACAGGATATAAAACCCTGATTGTCCATTGTTGAAAATGTAAACCATCAAGTTAAAATTTATAGATGACTATACATATTTTCTTGATCAATATTCTATTTTTGACAGCCAGAAAATGATTAAAATATACTCAAAAAAGAAAAAAAAAACAATCTAAAATTTAAAAACAGAACAAATGTTTATATTTATTTTTGTTTATTTTTTCCCTTCTAATTTGTGGATTTTTTTGTTTTACATCTTTCTTTTCAAGGGTACGGTCAAATAACAAGTTTACCGAGAAAATGTGCACGTTTGCCTACTACATGAGTTCCAATGCTACATCTACAACTACCGAAAATCAATAACATACTTTATGAATAACTCTAATATATAGGGCAAACTAAAAGAAAATTAACAAAGATTAATTCTATGAAACTTTATCCTCAATTTTACTTTGATCCATGCATTTTTAAAAGATACTTTGATCCATGCATTTTTAATTCCATGCATTTTTATCCTCAATTTTACTTTGATCCATGCATCCTCAATAACATACTTTATGAATAACTCTAATATATAGGGCAAACTAAAAGAAAATTAACAAAGATTAATTCTATGAAACTTTATCCTCAATTTTACTTTGATCCATGCATTTTTAAAACGTGTCAGAATTAACCTTGGTCAATTAGATTGTTTCATTTGTAACATCTTTTTATTTGTTGGGTGTTGAAAAATTGACAAAAAAGGTGAATAGCACTCGACTGACAGCTAACAGAGCACGCAATATAAGTGCAATGTTGATTAAAAATAACGCTCTGCTAATATTGCTTCATTCATATTCCGCCATCCTTTTAACAAGCTGAAAGATTTAGAGTTAAATTCAGAACACTATAGACTCATGGACCAAAATGAGATAGGCATAACATCAAGGATTGTTGGTGATATTAGCCAAAAAAAAAAAAAAAAACCACAAAAGAATGCCATGCACATATAATCTTTTCGGTCAATTAAAGCGGTCAAATTGCTCAAGAAACTTCAAGTTTTTCAGCGAGATCAATGCTGTTTGATACCATATCCTTTTTACTATATAGTACCATCATACATATAATTGATTCCATTTCGAATCAAGACAAGCGATATTGATTATTGAGAAGAGAGAAAATTCGATTTTCTCAAAATATTTTCGTAAAAGCCAGACATCATACATGTCTGTGACGTAAGACTAGTAAGAGACTGAAAGAAGACGACAACTTCAAACTCAAGTCGTGGTCTGATCGATACATTTTAGGAAAATTTTCTTTCTTTTTATTTAATAACATTGTAATCCTGTCCACTAAACAAATAAGTATTTTACTTCTAATTAATTCTATAATGATATATATATATATCTATGTATATGTATATGTGTATGTATGTGTGTGTGTATATATATATATATTTTAACTGGGAAAACCGTCTAAATTAACAATGCTTGTTGTGAGCAATCACATCAATCACCGTCAACTTAATTTGGTTATTGTTTTGGCTTTAAAAGTCCTTTTCTGAAGCGCTTCTATAAAATTTTACCTCTATCTAGCTAGCGAGCTTGCTCTTTTTACACATACATCACTATCAAGTTATTTTACTATATGATTACTATATAGACCACACCATGTTACATTTAATTTGTTTCGTTTATGAAAGATGTCACAAGTATGATTAATACAATTTGCATAAAAACTCGAACTTTACAAAGCAATGAGTACTTGCCGAGAAAATAGAACCAAAAAAAAAAAAGGATTGCGTGGGGGAAAGGAGAGAGGAAACAGCGGGGTCACATGTTCTCCTTTTTTTTTTTTTTTTTTTTTTTTTGTAGGACAATAGATTTTGGAAATTGGGAATTGACTCCCGACCAAAATTCGGCTTTTCTCCGTCCCACTTTCCTCGGAAAGCATGTATATGTAGAAATATTGTTTAATTATCTCTTTCTTGGACACGATAATACAGTGTACGTGTACATATACACAACTGTCTAAACATCAATATATATGTCTTATTTTTGCTTGACAACTAAATATATGTGTGTTAAAATAAAGCTATATTATGTACACGAACAAACAAAAACATGCATTCTAAGAGGAGAGTTTGATATTCTTTTCAGATTTTCGTCCCATGTGACCCTTGAAACTTGTGGCAATACCTCAAGTTAGGAACATATATATATATATATATATATGTATAATATAACAATTATTAAGTGGCTAGATATATACAAAAATATGTTTGGGAGAAAAGTTGCAACCGCAATGTTTGAACTGTGCGTTCGCAATATTAAGTCATATCATTTATTTATTTGTTTGTTTTTCGTCATTAAGGGTAGTTTAATCTTTTAATTGTTTCCTTAAGTCTATATGTATCTTTTTTCCTGTTCTATTTTACGAGATATATATATATATATATATATATATATATATATATATATATATATATTAGAAGAATCCCTAGTTTTGTTTTGTCTCCAATTTTAGTTCTTGAATTTACATGGCATCTGAGCACTAAGGGTTCTTGGGTTCTTGATTCCGCTAGTGCTTTGCAGTCCCTATCAGTCCCTTCTATATAGTTCCATACACCTTACTAGTCGTTTGATACATTGATGTTGGCACATCGTACCTTTGATTATATCGTACGATGCCACTTTGTCAGTGCACTAGCCGGCCCTTATATCGTACCAGTCTGACTGTACTGTCTATACACTGTACCAGTTTTCGACCATACAGTTCGTACAATATTGTGCCGTAGCCATCAGAACGCTTCATCATGGTTGGGGCTCGGTATAATTCTTTTCAAGCTATTAATGTATAGTTAGATGGAAAAATTATTTGCATTGGAGTTATATGATGAAAAATTATGTGATGGGAAAAAGTATGGGGTTATGTCTCGGGCACATCGAAACGACCTAATAATAAGGCTACCGACTATAAAATTGTTAAATGCGCTTGGTAAATAGATAATTCAAAGATTATTATTTGGATTAACAATTCTGTTGCGCATTCAATAGGCACTTAGTTGGCAAAGTATGAGATTGCCAAGGAGGAATGGAGCATCGTACAAGCTTGTACACATATTCTAATTTTGCAAAACAATATGAATTAGAGGTTAATATTTGTGTTCTTCAGCTCTAGAATATGAGTATTCAAGAATTTAATTATGCTACGTCTGATTTATGGGATCAGTTGGCACTCACAAAATTAGAAGAATTATGGACGTTTTCTTCGTATATTGCTCGAAGAGAAGAACAACAGCTGGTTCAATTTTTGATGGCCCTTTATGATTATTTTGAGGGGCTCAATGCATCGATTTTACATCGTAGTCCACTTCTTTCTGTGGATTCAGCAATCATGAACTTTTGGCTGAGGAGATAAGTCTTAAGTCTTAGTCAAGTAAGGAAATTATTCCACTATCCAATCTATCTGTCTTCACCACTCTTCAAAGACCACTTGTCACTAATCAAAATAGACTACAATCACATGTTGCTAATAATGAATATCATTTCTGTAAGTAGAAGGACCATTAGAGATGCAACAATAGACCAAAGTTTGTAGGTCAGTCCGAGCCCATCTTGCTACAATGATGGGTCAAGCCAGCACGGCATGATAGGCTCATAAATACTAGTGATGAAAATTAGGTTCTAAGGGTAAAGTAATGTGCATGTCATGACCTAATCCATTAATGTATGTTTTTTTTTGTGTGTTTTTGTTAGTGTATTTTGTGTGTAAGAAGAGAAAGGAGGCTAAAAATTTTTGGAAAATAGAAATATGTTTAAGGTATGTATAAAATACTTTCCTTAAAGGTTTTATTTGACCTCACTTATTCAAGTTTGCTAAAGAGTTTTTGTAGCAAATTACCCAAAGATATAACAAACACTTGAATACTATATATAACAACAATATGGTTTTATAATAACTCCAAAGTTTATAAAAAGGGGGTGACATTTAAAGAATAATCACAACCGAACCAATTCATATAACCTTTACATAAAGATTTTTCATCAAATGTAAAGGTATTTGTTTACTCGTGAAGGTGTTTATTCATATCTCAATACATCTACTACAACAGATATGTCCGTTGCTAATTGATGTTTAGGTTTGTATGAAAGTACACAACCAACAAATACACCAGTTTGAAACATGTCTAAAGATATTTTTTAATGTAAATCAACACAGGAGAGCGCCATGGTGGTAGCTTTTCAGCACTACGGTGCTATGCTCGCTGTTCAAATTTTGCACACGTTACAACAATGGGTACTGTGGCTCCAGCGCCTCTTCAAATAGGTGCCGCCACCCTAGCGGCTCTGTCCCATTTTACGTTGTTTTGTACCCTTAGCACCACAGAGCTCCAAGATGAATCAAAACACATTAAAAATGTGTTTTCCAACTTTTTCCATGTGATCTTTGATCTTAAACATGTTAGAGAGAAGAGACATATTACAATCTCTCCAACAACCGCCCACTTGATTGTAATATTTTTCTAGATGTAACAATAATAAACTCACACATCCAATAAGGTATATTTCGATTTTAACCTTCAATTAGTGAATATATTTCAAAGTATTCATAAAACAATATTGTACTTTGCCTTGAACTTTGTCTCTTAAGCAAATACAAAAAATATAGCATATATGAGATATACTAGAATTTAAATTATGTTCCAATTATTTTTGCACTATTCAAGCCTTCTGTACTATTTTGGATTCATAAACATTTACAAGACTAAACCATGGTCTTGTTAGAAACAACACCATGCCTTATGTTCTTTTAGGTGAAGTTTCAAATCATGTCTCTAGCTACTTTGAGATGAACTTCATTAAGAGCATAAACTCAACCTCAACTATGTAGCTATTTTGCACCGAACATCTTGGAAGCAATAAATAAATTTTTTGGTGCTAGCTTGGTCAAATAACGATGACTTGTTCTTATCCTTTTAACTATGGAATAGTGGTACAACTATTACATAGTTCGGTTACCATAACTAGTGACTCTGACACAAAAGGTTTTAGTCCCATTCTACTAGATGCATTCTTGACTAAGTCTCTAGAAAGACTTTTATTGAGGGATCTATTAGGTTCTTGTTAGTTCTAACATAAACAACATTAACAACACCATTGGTTATTAGTTGTTTCACATATTCATGTCTCAAGCTAATATATCTAGACTTTCCATATTATAAACTTTGTTATATGCTCTAGACAATGTAGCTTCACTTTTGTAGTACAAAGAAATAGATGGCATTGGTTGTGGCCACAACTTAACATTAAACAATAAATTTCTCAGCCATTCTACTTCTTTGCCTACAGTCGCACGTGCTATAAACTCACTTTTCATTGTTGAATGAGTTATGCATGTTTGTTCCTTAGAAGCCCAAGACACGGCTCCTCTTACAATTGTGAAAATCCAACCAGATGTGGATTTATTATCACTTACGTTGGTTATCCAACTAGCATCTGAGTATCATTCTAGTATTGCAAGATAATCATTATAAAACAAACCCAAATTTAGTGGCCTTTTAAGATAACCAAGTAACCTTCCAATTGTTTTCTAATGTTCAACACTTGGGTTCCTCGTAAATCTTGACATTTTGCATATTACAAATGCAATGTCCAACCTTGTACAATGCTTAGCATACATCAAGCCAACAATTGCTCTAGCATACTCAAGCTGTGCTACCACTTGCCCATCATTTTCTAGTAATTTAATGCTATAATCATATGGGGTATTCTCTTCTTTAAACTTCAAATGATTGACTTTAAGAAAGACTTTCTCAATATAAAGAGATTAACACAACGAGTAACCCTTACCATGCTTTCTCACTTTCACACTATGATAGTATTTATCGTATCAAGATCTTTCATCTTAAATTATGAGGTTAGATACTTCTTAGTATCATTCACTCCTTGCATGTTTGTTCCAAATATAAATAAGTTATCAAGATACAAACAAATTATCAAATCTAGAATAAATACATTTATCCACATTATTATACTTAAAATCAAATACTTCTTAGTATCATTCACTCATTGCATATTTGTTCCAAAGAAAAGTAAGTTATCAACATACAAACAAATTATCAAATCTAGAATAAATACAATTATCCACATTATTATGCTTAAAACCATGAGACAATATCATCGAATCAAATTTCTCATACCATTGTTTTGGTGCTTGCTTTAATCCATAAAGCGACTTAACTAACTTGCAAACCTTATTATCATTTCTGGGCAATATGTACCCATTTGATTGTTCCATATAGATTTTCTCATTAAGATCACCATTTAGAAAAACTGTCTTTACATCCATTTGATACAGATACAAATTATATATCAAAGCAATTGCAAATAACACTATAATAGATGTCAACCCAGCTACCGGTGCATGTGTATGAAAGGAGTCTGGACCATGCTTTTGTGTAAAGCCTTTGGCTACCAATTTATCCTTGAATGTTTGTACAAACCCATCAGTATTGTACTTTCTTCTAAACACCCATTTGTTGCTTAAGAGTTTTCGGTTCCGAATGGTGAACCAAAACCCAAGTTCCATTAGATATTATTGAATCCATTTCATCAGTTACAACCTCTTTCCAAAAGGTGGCATCTCTAGATGATATGGATTCACTAAATGTCTTTAGATCTTCTTCAGCATGTAGCAACAATAGTATTT
This sequence comes from Artocarpus heterophyllus, assembly GCA_025403435.1. Taxonomy (NCBI): domain Eukaryota; kingdom Viridiplantae; phylum Streptophyta; class Magnoliopsida; order Rosales; family Moraceae; genus Artocarpus; species Artocarpus heterophyllus. The sequence continues at coordinate 250,266 of JAJQZP010000354.1, forward strand.
TGCTAAGTACACTATTTCTATCTCCTTCAAAAAAGAAGGTCAATACTTGAGATGACATAAAATCCAATGCTAAAGTCATTTCTTTTCTTTCACGTTAACTTCTTCTTGGTTCGAAAGATGTCATTGACTGTATCCTTTTATTAGTGGAAATACCAAGACTATAGTCACGTGCTTGATCAACATTAGATTCCAATTCAATTGTAGAATCAATAAAATTTATTTTCAATAAATTCAACGTCTCTTGATTCCATTATCACATTACAATCTAGATTTAACAATTTATATGCCTTGGAATTTTCAGCATACCCTACAAAAGCATATTTAATACCTATTTCCACTAACTTTGATGTTCTAGAATCATGCACTCTATAGAAGACTAAACAATCCCACACCCTTAGATACATCAACTTTGTTTCTTTTCTTCCCACATTTCATATGGAGAGAGATGTGTTTTCATGGATGTAATTTTATTATGAACATGACATGTAGTAAGTAAAACTTCCCCTCATAAATTATTAGGCAATTTTGTATTAAGAAGCATAAAGCTAACCATATCGGTGAATATCTTATTCTTTCTTTCAGCAAAACTATTTTGCTGAGGAGTAAAGGGGCCTAACTTTTGGTGAATAATATCATGCTCCTCACAAAAGGTATCAAAATTATTAGAAAATTTTTCATCACCGCTATCACTTCGAAGAATTTTGATTTTCTTATCTTTTTGGTTCTTAACTTCAACCTTGAAAAGTTTGAACTTGTCCAAGGCTTCATCTTTTGTTCTACTTAAGTGTGTGTGTGTGTGTATATATATATATATATATGTATCTAGAACAATCATCAATGATAGTGATAAAGTATCTTCTTCCTCCTCTTGCCGAAATTCCATTATACTCATAAATATCAGTATGAATCGAATCCAATATTTGAGTATTTCTTTCGGCTTTAGGAAAAGGATTTCTTTGTTAATTTTTGTTTGTATACATATCTCACACTTATCATGTTTATCATCTTTGCAATTAATCAAACCATGTTTAGACATATATTTCAAAGATCTAAAATTTAATGTGCTAAACAAGCATACCAAAAATCAAAAGACTCAATACTATAAATATAATTCATCACTTATATTATTATTGATACTATGTTTTTACATGACATCACAAGAATATCCCTTTCCCACAAATGACCCATTCTTAGCTGCAATATAAGTATTACTCTCAAGTATAATCTTAAGGCCATTCTTATGTATAAGAGAAGCGGATACAATATTTTTTCTAATATCAAGAACATAGAGGACATTGTTTAAAGTAACTTTCTTCCTAGAAGCAAAGTTGATCTCTACTATTCCTTTCCCGATAATTACCGTTGCGTCATGGTTCCTCATGAGAACCATTTGTCCCTCTTTCTCCACTACATATGATAAGATCATGCTCTTATCATTGCAAACATGAATCGTCGTAGTGGAATCAAGCCATCGATCACAGGACTTTGTTGCAGCCATATTGGTTTCGGCAATCATGATAGTTTGCATCTCTAAGACTACAACACAAACCTTTTTGGATTTTTCTTCAAAATATTGCTTTGTTGAAGTTCACTTCTTCCTTGTTCTTCTTATACCTGCATTCACTTTGTATATGACCATTTTTTCTACAAAAGAAACAACTTCCAGTAAACTTTTTTGGGCCATTATTGGATCTTTTGTGCTTTTTGTCATTGTTATCCTTGAAGTTTTTTTGAAACTTACTAGTTTCAGCCACATTAGCTTTAGAAAAGCCTAAAAGCTTTTCCTTGGGATCACAAGACTTGGTTTTCTCTTCGATCCTCAAGTGCTTTTGCAACTCGTCTAGAATTATGTCATTCCTCCTGTGGAGGTGTTTCTTTCTATAAACATTCCAAGATTGGGGGTAAATTACCAATGATAGCCCTCACTAAAAATGATTAAAAAATCTCAACCTCAACTCGTTGAGTTTTGTAAAAATGACTTGCAATTCATCTATTTGGTCTAGAATAGACTTAGAGTCAAGCATAGAAAATTCCAAAAATTTAAAAGTAAGGAAGTTATCCATACCTTCCTTTCAGTCTTGTATTTGTATTCAAAGACGTTCCATATCTCCATAGGGGACTCGTTGTTGTAGTAGAGATCATAGAGATGATCGGAGAAAGTCTTAAGAATGTGACAATAACACTTGAATTCATCATCTTCCCTCTTCTTTCTAGTGGCTTTGATGACATTAGAATCATCCTCCTTTGGCTCGGGGAGTGGCTCCATCATCGGATCAAGCACATAAGTGATCTTGAGCATCGTAAGTAAGAAGAATAACTTCTTCTTCCATCGAGTGAACTGGGTGCCATCAAAATAGTCAAGTTGGACATTTGGGTTGAGGAAAGATGCCATGTTCTTTTTAGCCTCCATTGCAGTAGAAAATAAACCTTTAGGATTGTTGGTGTATTTTGTGTGTAAGGAGAGAAAGAAGTACAAGAATTTTTGGAAAATAGAAATGTTTTTGAGGCATGTATAAAATACTTTCTTTTAAGGTTTTATTTGCCCTCACTTATTTAAGTTTGCTAAAGAGTTTTTGTGGCAAATTACCCCCAAGATACAACAAACACTTAAATACTATATTTAACAATAATATAGTGTTCTAGAACAAGATATAAATTCTGTAATTACTCTAGAGTTTTTTAAAAGATAGAGATGCCATTTGAAGAATGGTCACAACCGAACCAATGCATATAACATTTACACAAAGGTACCTCATCAAATGTAAAGGTATCTCTTCGCTTATAAAGGTGTCTATTTGTGTCTTAATACATGCTGTTATTTGATGTTTAGGCATGTATGAAAACACACAACCAATAAATACATTGGTTCGGATATGTCCTAAGACACATTTTTCAATGTAAATTAGTATAGGAGAGCACCGCGGCGCCAGCTAGCTATGCAAATTTTGCACATGTTATAGTAGTCGATGTCGCGGCCTCAACGGCACCTCGGTTCTATTTTATACTGTTTTGCGCCTCTAGCGTTGCGGTCTTTGATATGGGCACCGTGGTGCTCCGAGCTGAATATAAACATATTAACAATATGTTTTTCAACTTATATTCATGTGATCTTTGGTCTTAAATATGTTAGAGAGACATATTATAATCTCTCCAACAGTTTTTTCAGTAAGGACTTTGTATATGATATTTTGTAGATATCACATAGAACTTATCGCTATAAGTTTACCTACATATATATATACACACCCATACATATGTACATATTTGATTAGTCTCTCCGATTGGGAACCTTTTCTCTTCCGAATATTTTCCTTAACCGTTGAATTAAAAATCAATGGCTTAAATCAAATAAAGAATAGACCCAATAAATATTATTTATGGTATGCCAATGTTCGATAGTGTTTTTGAGTTAAAAAATGGCACAATGATAAAATATAAAATATAATCGGCTATTAGAATAACACAACATTTTAGGAATGAATAATCTAATAATCATGAAAAAGCACGAGCTTGATAAGAAATTAAGATTTGTTGTCCTATTTTTCTATCTTTTTTACTGTCCCAATTATTTAAATTTTGACACCTTGTAAATTGTTTAAATATTTTTGTTATCTTGTTTCTATTTTTGTGGAAAGATTACTAAATTTAGATGATATGACAAATAAATATTGAAGAGATAGCCATAAAGCTAGGAAAATTGAGACACCAGATTTGGACTTCTTTTTAAGTTTTTTTTTAAAAAAAATCATTTTCATCTCTACGAGGATTATAACTCTATTACTCACACAATTATAGACTTCAATTAACATATAATATACTTATTAGATTAAGACTAATAGTTTTATGAGTAATAAAATTACAACCGTATACGTTTAAATAAAATTACTCTTTAAAACGGGATATGTATAGTAGGTCATTTTTGACAAAAGACCATGTAAGTTCATCAGATCAATTTACAGTACCCCGTCATGTCGAAATCAATTTTCTTGACCTAGACTAACTCAATCATGTTCTTAAGTACTGTTTGTACAGAGCATGACACTTTCCACGTGGCATTTTTCTGATATATTAAGTGAAAATTTTCCTCATAAAAGCTGCGCTTGTGTGGGTCTCGATAGTGAAAATCTGGACTCAACAACAACGTACGTCCACATAATCATACAATTACATATATAAATCGCATATGTATTCTATACCATATATATACTATCGCAATTTATCAACATGAGAAAATGATGGCTGAACTCATAAATGATCCGCGAATTATGCTGTCAACTTCACTTTTCACTTTTATTCCTGAAATATCTCAAATTTTATCCATGGTCTATCATTTTTTTTCCAATTTTAGTCTTTTTGATCAGTTAGGTGTTAAGAATAAGATTGAATATGCGTGTGATGCTGCATATGCAAGATATTCTGACACAAAAATGTAAAATAAGACTTCTAACTGAATATCATCTATATTTTGTTATGTTTTTAACACAATTGATCAGAAAAACTAATTGAAATAAGCTGACAGATTAGAGCAAAATTGACAGCATAAGCAGCAGACCATTTCTGAGATCAATTAGTGCACATTGTCATTCAGTAGTATTGTTATGCTATCACATAAGAGTGCTTCATATAGTGATATAGCAATAAACAATGTTATTAACACTACAAGAAAAACTACATTTAACGACATATTATTTATGACATGTAGTTTTTGAATGTCGTTGAAAAGTACATACAACGACATCTTCAACAAACATGTCGTTAATAACATTTAAAACAATAATTAACGACATCTATATAGATGTCGTATTAAAGGTCTCCTTTTAACGACAATAGTTTAGTGTCGTTAAATTATTTAACGACAAGTAGGAGATATCGTCAAAGCCTTGGAGATTCCACGACACCCCTTATAGACGACATTAGTAAAGATGTCGTCTATAAGGGGTGTCGTAGAATCTCCAAGGCTTTGACGATATCTCCTACTTGTCGTTAAATAATTTAACGACACTAAACTATTGTAGTTAAAAGGAGACCTTTAATATGACATTTATATAGATGTCGTTAATTATTGTTTCAAATATCGTTAATGACATCTTTGTTGAAGATGTCGTTGTTTGTACTTTTCAACGACATTCAAAAATTACGTGTCGTAAATAATATGTTGTTAAATGTAGTTTTTCTTGTAGTGTAATAAGTAGATATTTATTGTCATCGCCAATTCTCGAGAGATTTTATATTGATAATAATTTTAATTTTTCATTTATATATTATAAAATTTAATATGGGTCCTATTGGGAATAAGCAACGTCAAAGTATTAATATATAGTGCAGAAGAGACAAACAAAGGCGAGAGGAAAAAAAATAAGAACATAAATACATAGCTGCTATAATATATTGCATATGATAAACTAGTTGATTCCAAAGATATGAGAAAATGACTCGTATGATAATTAGGGACTAAAGGGCATTCCACTCGTCTCTGCTGTTGGCTCTCTCCTTTATAACCCTTCCAAATTTTCCTTGTGCTTCGACTTTCCCAATGGACGGCCTTGGCCTGTCTCAAGTACTATATATATATATATATATATATATGTATATGTATATGTATATGTATATGTATATGTATATGTATATGTATATGTATATGTGTATATGTATATGTATATGTATATATGTATATGTATATGTATGAATGAATGTATGTGTGTGTATTATAAATTTTACCTAATTTTTCTTTTATATATATATATATATATATATATATATATATAAATCTTCTCAAACAGTCCACATGCATATAATCCCCCTCCCCCCCGCCCCAACAAAAAAAAAAAAAACTCAACTATAATGAATATTTTCAAACCGTGATACGTGTTTATGTAATAAATACAGACAAAAATATATTTTTTAAACTCTTATTTTTCTTGTATTTTTTGTTCAAATTTTTGATAGAGTATTTAATGCAAGATAAATTTATTAGTAGATGCCAACTTAATTAGAATGTACTAGTTAATTATGATACCTAAATGTGGAACGCTTATACTATATATATTACATATATCTAACGACCTTCTTTATTTTGGCCATCTCTCCCCCTTTAATTCTTATTTTGTTGTTCCTATAAATAGGTTTTTTTTTTAACACCAACCTTCTACAAAATGTCTCCTTTGGTGGACTCAACTAGTACTTCTACGCCTGTTCTCTTGTGTCCCCCACCAATGGAGCTCAAAGATGAAAATGGGGTTCTAGTATTTGACTCAAACGTACTCCAAAAGCAAACAAACTTGCCAAACCAAATCGTTTGGCCACATGGCGACATAGTTCAAAGCACACAAGAAGAGCTCAACGAGCCTCTCATAGACTTGGAAGGCTTCTTAAGAGGAGACGAGTTCGCCACCGATCACGCGGCCGAGCTCATTAGAACAGCTTGCCTTAACCATGGATTCTTTCAAGTGATAAACCACGGCGTCGACCTCAGCCTTATCCGAGCCGCACATGAAGAAATGGATGCCATCTTTGGCTTGCCCTTGAGCAAGAAGCTTGGTGTACGACGAAAACCCGGTAGTGTTCTAGGGTACTCCGGCGCCCATGCAGATCGGTACTCCTCCATGTTGCCATGGAAAGAAACGTTTTCGTTTGGTTACCGAGAAAGCGATGGCTATTCTGAGCCTGTCGTTGTTGACTACTTTACCTCAGCGTTGGGAGAAGATTTTAAACACACGGGGTATGTTAGTTATTCTCTCTCGTTATTTATATTTTGTTAAAAAATATACACGTAAAATGTATAATAATCCACAAGCGAGCAAGTAAATTGTTTTATCACTGTTAATTTTTCACTAATTACAAATTTATATACGCTACTATATGCACAAATAGATAAAATTTTGTTTGAGAATTTCTTACTGAAAATTTTGAACCCAGTATTTATGGTCATGATCACAACTGACGACATAAATCACGTGATTTAACCGCATATCTTGTAAAAGATATGTTTAAGTGCTTTTACCTAGAAAATTCAAGCCCAGATATTGATCTCACGATCTCGACATGACTGGGCTATTGTTTCTTTCACACGCCCCCTCCCCTCCCTTTTTTTGTACAAGCCAATTGACGCATGTTAAAAAAAACACCGATTCCCCACTCCTCGTCCTCTCCTATCATATCATAATGACCAAACCTCACGTACGTAAGCATCAACTTGACCCCCAAAACAATTTTTTATTCCCGCTATAACAGTGCAAATGCTCGTTCACGTTTGCAAGATTATTGATACTATAATGGAATGGAATATTTACGAGTTTATCTGAGACTGTTTGCCGTTTTTAGAAACGTCGTTCAAACAAAGAATCTGAACCAAGTTAGTTTTTAATTTAAATTATTGTTTTAGAGAAAACATGAAATAAATTTCATCACTTCTAGTCCCATATATTTTTCCTATTTATTAATATAAGTTAATAGTTTGGAGTTTAATAGTGTTCTCCAAATGGAAGGTCTAAGCTTTTTTTGAATAGGAAAACTATTAATTTGTGTGAATAGGTCTTTTTACTTGGATGGGTTTTTAAATTTTAATAATTGATCTCCGTTTTTTTTTTTCATTTTTAGATTTTTCTATTTTTTATTAATAAAGTTTGAGTAGGAAGCTTGATATGCCATGAAGTTGTTTGAAGTGCACTTGGGACCTCTAAAAAAAAAAGTGCACTTGGGATGTTCTAATTAATAAGGTGTTTAGTATGGTGGTTAAAACTATTGGTTAAAACTATGAACACTATAGCATGTGAAAGTTTTATACTGTAACAACTTTTTCCTTTTACTGTAGCATGTGAGAGCTTTACACTGTTCTTAACTAAAAAGTTGGTTAAAACTAATTTTATCGAACAAGCTATAAGTTTTTAACCTGTTTTGAGGGAAAAAATTAAACAATAATTTAAATAAGAAAAAGATAATACTAAAAAAAAATCCAACCAGCTTAAAGCTCAAAGTAAAATAAGAAAATCTTAAATTGTTCTCATAAATTTTTTCTTTTCCTTAAACAAAAGTTCTTGCTCATTATTATTATTATTTTTAAAAATTCTCTCATCATCTAGTTTTTCTTTTTAATACATATAATCTTTACACATAGTTAAATATATGTATATTAAGTTTTAAATTAATGATGCTTTATAGATTAGCTTGAAAGCCTTAATTAATTACTTACAAGGATTAATGTTTATTAACAGGTGGGTTTACCAAAGATATAGCAAAGCAATGAGAGATTTGTCTCTAGCGATCATGGAGCTCCTGGCCATTAGTTTGAGAGTTGATAGACTTTATTATAGGAAATTTTTTGAAGATAGTGATTCAATAATGAGATGTAACTACTATCCACCTTGCAAGAACTCTGGCTTGACCCTTGGAACTGGCCCTCATTCTGACCCAACTTCCTTGACCATTCTTCACCAAGACCAAGTTGGAGGCCTTGAAGTTTTTGCCAACAACACGTGGCAAGCTGTCCGGCCCCGTCCAGAAGCCCTAGTCATCAACATCGGCGATACATTTATGGTATGTAAAAATAGCGTCTCTCCCAAATGTTGCGTAATAAATCTTGAGATTTTAGCTATCATCTTAAGCTAAGCTATGCATGACATGTTGCATAAGATTGTCATATAATCAATACATCAAGAGAAAAGAAAAAGGTTATGAAAATAAAAGAAAAAAAGGGGTTTTTGATTAAATTGCATCGGCAATGAAGAGGTTACGCATGGCACACGTGGGTCCATATGTATTTAATCATGATATTGCCAAGTGATGAGATTGCGGATGTTGTCTGATTATATAAAGCTCATTGAAATGACTAAGTGATTAGTAATCACACGTACCGTAGAATTTCACAACCTGATAAATTAGTTTCGGACTGTAGCTGTTTTGTAAAAGCTGAACAAATTGGTCGACGACAAAGTACAATAGATTCGAGCGCTATATATGGCCGTATATATATATATATATAATGTGCAATAATTGAATAATTATATATAGGAAATTTTTATATTACTTGTCCTGTTGTAAAATGCCAAAATTTCTAACTTTTTTTTTTACCATCTTAAAATTAGTTACCGTTGAATTAATTTTTTTATCGGCCTAAAATATTAAAATTTAGCGCAAAGGATATATAACTACTCTAATTCATACATAATATTATATAATAATATATAGACACGTCAAATTAATGTTAATTTAGATAATTTCTGTAGACTTTTTTTTTTTATATTTCCTGTTGCGAGATATAATAGCAAAACTTAGAAATTCGTAAGTGCACGTTTTTTAAAGGTAAAATTAATATATATATTTCTTCATATTCCATGTAGGATTTTGTTTTGTTAATGTTAGTAATTATAATTAATTAATGTTGGGCCTTGCAGGCATTGTCAAATGGGAGATATAAAAGCTGCCTACACCGAGCAGTGGTGAATAGGGAAAAAGTGAGGAGATCATTGGTGTTCTTTGTGAGCCCAAGAGAGGACAAAGTGGTGAGACCTCCTAAAGATCTTGTTTGCAGAGAAGGGCCTAGGAAGTACCCTGATTTCACATGGTCAGATCTTTTGGACTTCACCCAAAACCACTACAGGGCTGATGTTGCCACCCTCCAAAGCTTCATCCACTGGCTTCAGCTGTCTAATTCCAAACCATCCCACTTTTAATTACAATATTCTCTCTCCTCCTCTCTCTCCATATATATATATGTGTGTGTATGTAAATATTCTAGATGATCTTCAAGTGGGCATGTCTATACCTGCAAAATATATGAGTAGTTTTCTACAACTATCATTTTGCTTATAATGCAGGGAATCTCTTTATTTATTGTGTACACGCAAAGGATGATGATGATGATATATATATATATATATATATATATATATATATATATATAACAAACTTTGCTTGGTTCAAGCCCTTTATATGTATGCGAGTCGTATGTTTGTATGTTTATGCATCATAGGGGGTTTACCATGTTCCCATGTGCCATGTACATAACATAATGTTTTGAGGGTTTTTTTTTTTTTTCCCCTTTTTAATGTTTTTCTGTGCCTCCTTAATTTAGACTTTTTTGCATATATGACCCCCTTAACTTTATGTGTTTGGCAAAGTAGTCCTTAAAATAAATTTTTTTTGCAATTGATTCTTTCAACTTTTAAATCTTTTGTATAAGTGATCCTTTTTAATAATTATTTAACGGATTTTTACTTGTGGTCTGCACCTGACCTTCATTTCAGGGGCATTGATGGTCATTTTCACTAACAACTTCAAATTTTTTTTTTTTTTTAAAAAAGAACCCACATTATTAGTGGAATGAATCTGGGCATTATTTTTTCCTCATACATCCTTCCGTTTTTGAGTAATGTGTTTGAAGAGAGAGGGTCATTGTGTTGCCATGGGAAGGAGGCCATTGCACCGAAGGGGGAGAGATCGTTGCGATGTTGAAAATCTAGTGGTAGGGCATAGTTGCAACATCGGGATATGAATTGGAGGGGGTCATCGGGACAGGGAGTGGGTTGCGACATTGCAATCTAGAAGGGGAGGGGAGTTGCAATATTTTGATTTGGGAGGGAGGGGAGCTGTGATGCCACGATTTTGCAGGGAATAGTCTATCACGACGTTGCGATATGGCAGAGTAGGGGAGCTGAGACATCATTATGTTAGTTGTTCAGACATTTATAACAACCATAAATCAAAGAAAATAGAAGCGTATTGGATCGAATTTTGTTACCTCCTGCCATTGATCCTTTCCTCTGTTTTTGCACGAATTTTGCACATTGAAGGTTGTGATTTTCTGAGCATTGTCAATTCACTTAGATGGTGTGTTTTTCTTTTTAAATTATATGATCAAGAATCAAAACATGAGACCTTTATATTAAAAGTGGCCATCACACTATTAATCAGCAGTTTTTTTTTTTTGTCTAAAAAACTGCTTCTAATGACAGTTGATACAGTTATGTTCAAAATTTAAACATACCATATGAACCACAATTCGTTACAACATGGGACATTATCCAAGTTCCAACACATTATTCTACAGGGAGGGGGCTACTACGAGGCCAGATCTGGCAGGGGAAGGGAGTTGCGACATTGTTCTCTGGGGAAGGGATCTCTACGATGCCAGAGTCTCACAAGGTAGGAGTTGTGCGCAACGCCGGCATCAGTGGGATGGGGGCAAGGGCTATCTGATTCTTTTTATCTTTTTTCTTTTGTTAATAATTCTTTTAGGTTTTTTTAATAATTGAACAGCAAATGACCACTTATACCCTTTTTCGAAAGTCATGTGTCTGTCATGTGGAGATAATTTGTAAAAAATTTAACGCCCCTTTTCAATTAAATCACTTATGCAACATATTTCAAAGTTCAAAGACTCAGATTGCAAAAATTTTTAGTCTAGAAACCAATTTGTCAAACACATAAAGTTCAGGGGTTCCATGCAAGGGAAAAAACCCTCAATTTAAGTGTCTTTTTTACTGTACCCATTAAACTTTAAAAACTCTTATTTTGCCTCTTAAATTTTAAAATAATCCTACTTACCCCTTTCTGATAGAATTTATGTTTAAAATGTAAGAAAAAGTGGATATTAAGTGACGTCTCTTCCCCTTCATTTTTAACATAAATTCTGATAGAAGAGGCTAATTAGTAATATTATTTTCTCTTTAGTCTGCCCTTGTTTGATAGAAACTTTAATAGAAGGGGTTAAGTAGAGTAAATTCAATATTAATTTAGATGGTAAAGTGAAATCTTCTAAAGTTCAAGAGTAAAATGAGTAAACTTTAAGTTTTAGGACTACGAGCTAGATTACTCCTTTTTTTAGATTTTTTTTTTCATATTTGCCCCTTAAATTTTGTTTTTATTTTGGTTTTTTGTTCTTTATTTTATTTTTTGCTATCTTGTCCTCAAGATTTTTTATGGCAATTAAGTCTCTACTTTAAGGATTAATCTCAATTATAAACGTTTGTTAAAATTAGAAGGGAAAAAGAATCTCCTCACGTCATCTATCCAAATGCATAGTGGGGTTTTGTTGTTGGCAAGATTCGTATCTAATACTTGACCCATATCGCTACCACATTCCATATAATTTGAACCACTTAGTGCTGCTATATTATTGAAGTCAACAAGTTTGTTCTCAAGCATTTGCTGACTAGTTCATGGCTAAAGCAATGAGGTCGGGATGCTGCAAAATCAAACAAACCAATTTGATGTTTGCTTGTTTCAAGACATGATTGAGATGACATGAACTAGTCAAGTATAGTTAGATGACCTCATCAATTTTATTCCATGCACACATTTTACCTGCTCCAGTCAGTTCTGAAGACAAAACCTGACGTTTTGATGTACATATATATATAAAGTTGGTTCCCCATGTCACTATTTTTCCTCTTTCTTGTGTTTAATTTTTTTAAAGATTTTTTACTTAGGTATTATCAATAATAAGAATTTGTTTTTCAGCCGTTACCTTTAAAAAAACATATAATTTGACTAATAGTATAAAATTGTACACAACTAATGGGAATATCCATCCAAGAAGGTATCTTTTTATTTGCTAGATTTATAGTAATTCTTCCCTTAAATTCTATTGACCAATTTTTTTGTTTTGAAAATTTTTCCTTAGTAATTTAGTATTTATTACATAAAAGGGGAATGATTAATTGCTCAATTATTGACTTAATTCGGAAAGAAAAAATTCAATAATTAAGGGGGGGTCAAATTTTGAGCTTTGACCCAAATACTTGTAAATATTTAGCACTTGTGAGCCCCACCTAAACTTTTTGTGATTTGGGATTGTCCATTAAAACTTACTTTGTTAGTAAATTTAATTAGTTCCTGAAATTATCACCTATCATTCCCTAACTAAAATTTAGTTCATGTTAGTATTTAGAGCTAACTGCGACTATAACAAAAAATTCAAGAACTAACTAAAATTTGCCGGGAAAAAGTCTAAAAATAGTAAATTATTAAAAAAGAGTAGCTGCATCAAATAGCACGATTTCAATTCTAAATGTAAGTAAATAGTTTGCTATTAAAAAAACTTAAGTGCGTAGCATTTCTAAAATCATATACTATTTTTAAACACGTGATTTTCTAACTTTACATTCTCATCCTTCTTCTTTTTCTTTTCTTTTTTTATTTTTTATTTTTTGCTATGTCTCTGATGCCTTGTGTTCCTTTTTACAACATTTTATGCAAAAATAAATTTCGTCTTAATTTAAGTGGGCTATTTATTAAGCACTGTTACATTTTGGTCAACTTATTTTTATCCCAAATTAATGGTGGCCTAATTTTCCTCCTTCTCTCTTAAAAAAATGAAAGATCAAAAATGCTAAGAGACTTTCTTGTTTATTATCATGTCTAGATAATTTAAGTTTGCTATTCAATAATTGACAATATGTAATAGGAGGGAAATATTTACAAAAATTTCCCTTGAATTATAGATTTTGTAACACTTTACCCTTAGACTTCAAAATTAATATTCGTTCTCCCTGAAGTATAAACTATTAATAAAAATGAGGTATTTTAATAATTCTAGTTATAAATAAAAATTAAAACTATAAAAAATAGTCTTTATTGATGATTAAAAAAATCAATTAAAACTATTATATCATTGGAATCTTTCTTTTTTAATATACCATTTTTTTTCAAAATTTAATTTCTTTTTACACCCAAAAAACTATTTTAAAATTTTAAAAGTTATATATATATATATATATATATTAGTGAAATGAAAAAGAATATAGCATAAATATATTCAATATAACAAAAAATATGATACAAAATTTTCAAAGAGAAAAAATTTATTAGTATTAATAAAGATTCTTTCATATTTTTGAAGTTTTTATTAGTATTTATACCTTTTAAAATTTTAAAATACTTTTTGAGTGTAAAAAAAATTTAACAAAATTTTAATAAAAATTTTGGTATATAAAAAAAGAGGGATCTTGATGGTAGTATATTTTTAATTGATTTTTTTTTGTTTTTAATTGTCAATAAAGACTATTTTTATTTTAGTTTTAATTTTTTGTTGTTTTGTAATTAGGATTAGTAAAACATGCCTAATTTTAACATTATTTGTCAATTTGACATTAAAATTTTAATAGAAAGACAAATTTTTGTTAACAGTTCATACTTCAAGGAGAGCGGCTGTTGTATTTTAAAGTTCAAGAGGCAAAGTATTACATTGCAAAGGGTATAGTTCAAGGGGATTTTTGTAATTCATCCAAAAATAAAAAGAAAGGACGCAGAGAGGGATCATGGGCTAATATTTGTGGTCTTGTTCTGTTGAATAATAAAACAAAAATCACCTCTCCTAATGCATCTAAATTGGATGATCATGTCAAACATGGACTATTCCTATAGAGATAATCTTAATTCTCTCACCAAACCTGTCCTAATACCCTCCAAAAACTTATCAAAAATGCCCAAATCATTCCTGTTTCCCTCCTAAAAAGGATTATTAATTGACACACAGTGTATTTTTAGTATAGACACGAGTCTTGTCTTCTATTATTATTTAAAAATGATAATAGGTGTAACACCTGAGGTTTTTAATGCATTAAAAATGCATTAAATTAAAGATTATATTAAAATAAAAAGTACAATTAAAGGAAAATATTGTATAATAACATGGAAAATTATATAGTATTAGAGCAAAGCAGTATAAGAATTAGACTGCTTAAGATCATGCAGTATAAAATTAGACTGTATGGACCATAATTTTGTTTTATAAGAATTAAAAAAAAAAAGAAAAATCAAAAAAATTGAGAGAAAATTCGAGACTCTCTCTCTACTTTCTCTCTCTCTCCTCGAATCTCGTTCAAGATTCTGGCATCTGTTTTTGACACCTCCCGCGCCAATGGAAAGATCTCGATGAGCTGAGTCCAACGAGGTGCCGTGCCGCCCAAAACGACGCCGGAGGAGGCCACACGCGCCGCCCAAAGTGGCGGCAAAACCTATTTCTTTCCGACGAGATATCTTCGCCGTCCGACGTCCGATCGACGTGATTCTTGTTCCTACACCACCACCGTGATGAGAGGAACAAAACCCACCCTTGGTGGCAGCTCAACAACGGCCGGATTGCTCCACCCGCCTATCGCCGCCTGCGCCACCGCCCCCACGGTGGAATTCTGCCTTTCCGGAGGAGGTGGCCGACACCACCCCTCCCAATGAGTTCAGAGGATCAAGGGGAGTAAAACCCCTCTATCAATTGCACGGAAGGAGCCCGTTTCGCCGGAGAACGGCCAACGCCACCGTCAACCGCCGCGGGAGCCTCGGTTTTTGCTCTTCTCAGCCACTTTTCTTCAAA
Source organism: Artocarpus heterophyllus (assembly GCA_025403435.1). Taxonomy (NCBI): domain Eukaryota; kingdom Viridiplantae; phylum Streptophyta; class Magnoliopsida; order Rosales; family Moraceae; genus Artocarpus; species Artocarpus heterophyllus. The sequence continues at coordinate 265,573 of JAJQZP010000354.1, forward strand.
TTGGGTGAGGTTAAATGCTCATAGGATGATCGGTAGCAAAAGCCCTCAGCCAATTTCGGGTTTCCATGGCCGGAAAGCCATCATCGGAGCCTCCATTTTTGCCATCAATGTCGAGCTCCGACCCACTATGTTAGAGGCAGAATTAGGTGAAATTGACAAAGCCATTGGACTCAGAAGGGTCGATTTAGGGGGGTAGACCCGAGCCCAGCTGCCAACGGACCCCGATTGATGCCGGTTAACGGTGGTCAAAGTTGGTCAACGCCGCTCAACGGCCGGTCAACGGCGACTTCGGATTTTTGTGATCCAGACCTCCGATCGAAGATCCGAGACCGCCTCCCGACTCGTTTCGACGCTTTGAACGCAATGGTGACCTCCGTTCGAGCTAATTCCACTCTGGTGAAAATCATCTGGTACCGACTACACGCAGATCGAGGCGATTCAAACAGCAGTATCGGAGTCCAGAATGACGTTTTCAAGAATGTATGATCTCCAGGTTGCATTTTTAGCCATTCATGGTCTCTCGAGGAGCACTACAGAGGATGCTTCGCATACTGTAGATGCAGCGAGATACAACTGGATCTGCTTTGCTTGAAGTTCAAGTAAGTAGGAATCTCGTCTACAGTATGAACTGTTTTAGAATAAATTGTTTTAGATGCTTTCATAAAAATTTATGAAATGCATGATCAGTGATTGTTACACTGTTTTATGTGAGAATAGGTTTTATAACGTTACAAGGTTGACGAAAAACCTATTAAGGGTAAAATCGTCATTATTAAAGAAATGGCTAGAGCGGAGTCGAGCACTCCGATTTAGCATAACGTTATTAGACAAAAAATGTTCCGTAATACGTTAAGTAACGTAACGGTCATGTGAGACCAGAGATTTAATAAGAGATGTTTTAAGTAAACGGAGGTAAACCAATGGGTTACGAGGTTAAAAGGAAAAGTAACCCCGGTGGGTTACAAAGCTAAGTGAAGGAAAAGTAAACCGATGGGTTATAAGGTTAAGTAAAGACAATGGTAAACGAAAGTATACTAGTCAAGTTAAAAGGAAAGAATGATTAATGTTTACGTTTTATTATCAATCAAGTGGATTGATAAAAAGAAAGTTAATTAATGAGTCGGCTGTCGTATGATCAGGACACAAAAGCCGACCAATGGAAGGAAAAGGAACGAGAAAGGAACGTAATAGAGAACGCTAGGGCATAGTCCGGGTAAGTTCAGATTTCACCTACAGCATGAAGTAAATAGTTTTTAATGCATTCATATGCATTTGTAAATGAGTTTGCAATGGTTATGCAAGTTGTTTTTAAAAGTATATTTGCATTTATTATGCAAAAAAGTTCTAAAGTACAAAATAAGGTTTGCATTGAATTTGCAACCGTTATGTTTGAAGCCTATTTGCATATTGATATGCATGAACGTTATGAACTATGATTGGTGTGTGTATTATACATGTGACATGATTTAAAGTATTATATGGATATAATATGAAATAGTTGCTATTCAAAGAAGAAAAATGTATAGCAACTCCACGATATAAAGGTATGAACGACAAATGAATGTATGATATGAATGACATGAGTATGAATAATATGTGAAAGCATGAAATGTGAAAGTATGATATGAACGACATGAATATGAATAATATGTGAAAGCATGAAATGCGAAAGCATGATATGAACGACATGAATACGAGTAATATATGAAAGCATGAAATGTGAAAGTATGATATGAACGACATGAATATGAGTAATGTATGAAAGCATGAAATGTGAAAGTATGGTATGAATGACATGTATATGTATGATATGTTTATGAATATGATATGCAAGTATAATACTTATACGAGCAAATAATGTGGATAAGAACGTTATGATTAATGCTTGTTATCTATAGTGTAACAAGATATAGTATATAAGTACAATACCATGTAGTGCATAACGGATATGCACAATAAGGTCCATAAGAAATCCATTAAGGATATAATCTTCAAGTTGCCTATAGGAAACTAGAAAAATTACTATAAGACACCCTAGGTTCGATTAGAAATCGTGAGAACGATTTAGATAATCAAGTAAAATTTAGAAATTTCTCGTGACCGACAACGAGGTCACAAAAGCAGAGCCAAGACAGAGACTTTATGAATACAAAAAAAAAAAAAAGAAGATAAAAGCTAGTTTTTCCTTTTATTGCACCCCTAGGAAAGGCTAGACATGTTCAAGAGAGATATAGAAAGTTAAGCGCTGTTATGAGCCTTAGAAGTTTTCAGACAGGTATGTAAACATGTTTTAAATCAACATTGTCACTAGTCTAGAATGACTAGATGATAAAAGGGCTATAGACTGAACAATAAAGAGATGAACTTACTGACTAGTTTTTATGTACCAAATTATGATCAAGATGCAGATGTGCAACATAGATACGAAATAGGATTAGTATAAATCCTGCATTTCGACAATGCATAATGTGTTATAATGTAAGTTATAAGTTTTATGAAGAATTGCTATGAAATATATTGCATTTGTATGCAATATATTTTAGGATAAAAGTTATGATATGCAATATGTGAATGCGTAAAATATTGCATTTGTATGCAATATGTTTTAGGATAAGAGTTATGATACGCAATATGTGATTGCGTAAAATATTGCATTTGTATGCAATATGTTTTAGGATAAAAGTTATGATATGCAATATATCATTGCGTAATATATTGCATTTATATACAATATGTTTTAGGACAAGAGTTATGGTACGCAATATGTGATTGCGTAAAATATTGCATTTGTATGCAATATGTTTTAGGATTAGAGTTATGATACGCAATATGTGATTGCGTAAAATATTGCATTTGTATGCAATATGTTTTAGGATAAAAGTTATGATATGTAATATATCATTGCGTAATATATTGCATTTGTATGCAATATGTTTTAGGATAAAACTTATGATATGCAATATGTGATTGCGATATATATTGCATTTGTATGCAATATGTTTTAGGATAAAAGTTATAATATGCAATATATGATTGTGATATATTACATTGTATGCAATATGTTTCAAAGAAGAATTATAATTTGTAAAATGTGATTGCGTTATATGATGCATTTGTTATGCAATAAGATGCATTTGTTATGCAATAAGTTTTAGAATAAAAGTTATGATTCGCAAAATGTGATTGCGTTATAGGATGCATTTGTTTAGCAATAAGATGCATTTGTTATGCAATAAGTTTCAGAATAAAAGTTATGATTCGCAAAATGTGATTGCGTTATATGATGCATTTGTTATGCAATATGTTGCATTTGTTATGCAATAAGTTTCAGAATAAAAGTTATGATTCGCAAAATATGATTGCGTTATTTGATGCATTTGTTATGCAATATGTTGCATTTGTTATGCAATAAGTTTCAGAATAAAAGTTATGATTCGTAAAATGTGATTGCGTTATATGATGCATTTGTTATGCAATATGTTGCATTTGTTATGCAATAAGTTTCAGAATAAAAGTTATGATTCGCAAAATGTGATTGCGTTATATGTTGCATTTGTTATGCAATAAGTTGTATTTGTTATGCAATTAGTTTTAGAGTACAAATTATGATTATCAAAATGTGTTTGTATTTTAAGTTGCATTTGTTATGCAATAGATTTTATAGTACCAGTAATGATTTGCAAGTGTATTTGCATATGATGTGGTTGCATTTGATGTGCTCACTAAGATTAATAAGAATGTAACGTAAAGTTGAAAAGAAAGTGTCGTATCAACCTCCTCGTTGTGAGGTAATAAAAGTATAGTTAAAGTTTGGCCTCCCAGATGTGAGGTATACGACCTCGAAGTTCGATGGTCTTAAGTCTTCCACAAGGGAAGCATCACGTTTATGATCTCATGATTAAAGATGTTGGTACGAACACTAAAAGTTATAAGATAACAAAAGGTGGAAAGTTAAAGTGTAAGATAAGAAAATAAAACGAACAAGAATAGAAAGTCAAAGTAAAAAAGAATGGTCATAAGATGCTCATAATCGAAAGTTCATAATTGAGCATAAATTAAAACATGAATTGTGATTGTATTTGATTTGTTTGTTGTGAAACATTTATATGTTATGAAAAACATTCTGAGGAATGTTTTGTATTAAATGTTTATGAAAACATGAATGACGTTATGAAGAGCAATCTGAGGATTATTTTATGTTAGATATTTTGTGAAAAACGTTTATAAGAAACGTTATAGCAATTGCTTTAGAAAAACGTTTATGGGAAACGTTCTAGAAAGATTTTTTTTTAAAGCATGTTTAAATGCTTTGTGAGATTTTGTTTGAACTTACTGAGCGAAAGCTCATAAAAAGTTTCTTCATGCTGTTGGTAGTTTTATGGATGACCAATAGGACCCGTTAAAAGAGCTGGGTGCTGCGGAAGACAGATGCGAAGATTTGGGTATGGATACCATCACTGTTTGCTTCCGCTATGTAAAGAAAAAATTTTTCATTGTTTAATGTTGTGTTTTCAAAGTTTAAAGAAAATCAGAGTTTTAAGGAATATATTCAAAGTTTTAAGCTATGATTTAATAATGGTCTCTTATTAAGTTTTAAGAAACGATTTGAAATGATTTTAAAGACAAGTGTTGAGCGATGTCTCAACTTGATTGGCGACAGAGGTCGCATCAATTTTAAAGAACGTATAAAAAAAAAACTTAATTCAGTATTTTCTTACTAAGTAAGTAAGATTACTGTTTACGAAACGATGTTTAAGTAAGTAAAGTGACTGCCCGAAAAGACGGGTCGTCACAATAGGGATTGTAGCTGGCATCGAAATTAACTATATCATAATCTTAATTACGTTAGGATCCACTAGAAAGCTAATCCAATATTAAATTCTCCCTCAAATTTGTTTAAAAGAATGATGGCAGAATAAAATGAAATAACCGTTGAAAGCCATAAAGACCATACGCCAAAAAAGAAGCCTAAAACTCAATAAACAAGGGTTATTTACTATACCTTGTATTTTAGGTTCATTCAAACACTATATTTTTTATTTTTTATCTCATCGAATGCATACTTTCACATTAAATTTAATACACAAATTTGTACATTTTCTCGATCAATATTCAACATTGAACAAAGAAATTTCCAAAAGTACCCTCAAATTAAAAACTTTATGTTTCGTTTTTGCACGCGGGTTCAAAATAGTGTGTTTTAAAACTTTATAGTTTAAACTGTGGGTTCTAAATTGTTTAGTTTAAATGGTGGTTTTGTACTAACGTTTGGAACGTAAAAGTTTAAAACGAGAATAAAACATCATATCAAGTTTAAAACGAGAACATGTGTTTGGAAAACTATGGGTTATAAAAGACAAATGAGAATCAGAATAATTTTTATTATAAAAAATGGTTTAAATTGTAACAACTTGAGGAGGCAAAGTTTAGATTTTGGGAGTTTTGGTTGTTTTAAAACCCTATCTATGGTTTGAATTAGCCTTAGTTATTTTCCATAAAACGCCATTTTGACCTACCTTAAATGGTTTTAAACCTACGTACTAAACAATCCATTAATAACTTTAAAAAACTTTATACTAAGGTTTTTGACTTAGTATCTATTACCTCCATCTCTTCTTTCCCTTTTGTCTCTTCCTTCCAACCAACCAAACAACGGATTAAGTTACTCCCTCTACCTCTCTCCCTCCATCCTCCCTTCCTTCTTCTCTCCTCCCACCAAACACACTTCAAAAAAGAAAAAAAAGAGTTCATAATCTATTTCTGCCTAAGAAGTAGACTGCACTAAAACAGAGAAACAACTCCAGCTAAGAGCAAAAGTCCTCATTACAAAACTAGTAATTATGGAGCCCCAAAAGTCCTAAACTACCATGTTAGAGAATTGGGGAAGCAAAACCATGACTTCGACACATCCAAATGAAGCAAATCATGAGAAGCTGACTTAGTTGTTGCATTTCACTCTCCGTATAATGTAAGAAACATAGAATCCAGAAATAATGGAGCAACTGACCACACAAGTTTATATTTTGAAGTTTTGAATAACGTTACAACATAAGTAGAATCACATTCAAACTACACCTCATCCCAACCATATCTATAGGCGAGAAACGTAGCTTTAGTTACTCCCGTACGCACCACGGCCGCCGCCTCATAAGCATCTACATGCCAATAGGAACCGCAAAACAACCTTTAGAAAAACCTCTACAACCATAAAAGCATTCACCAACTTATTGGACCATGTTTGGGTCCAAAATTGTAAGTCTGATATAACTTCAAGTGTAAGGTTGTCCAAGTAATTAAACTCGGTGTATTCGAGGTCGATCCCATAGGGAAAAAGGTATTGTAAAAGTCTAATATGTTATTTATATTATTTTTATTTACTTATTAGCTGAAAAATTTAAGGATCAAAGTTAGTTATTTACAATTTATTTACAATATTTATACATTTTTTACTTTTTTCATTCTTAGATTTTTTGTGATTTTTGGAACTTCAACAACAAGAAAAGTGATTTAATTAGAATAGTAAATAGAATTTCAATAAGTGCAATTAAATAGAAGATGAAACTTTAATAATAAGTGCAAATCAACTTAGAAAGTTGCCGTATCCGCTGAGAGGTGTGTTTATGAAGGATTGACAATTTAACGATTGAAAAGGCAAGGATGACTTTAACTAGATTTTGAAGAAAAGAAATATTTTTTAACAATTTTATGTAAGATTTTAAAATATAAAATTAAAACGATGAAGCTTCCAGAATTTCTTATATATTTCGTAACTGATATGAAATTTTAGCACTAAATAAATATTTATCTAAAGTATTTGATTTATTATATCGTTTCTTATTAATTGCAAGCATATTTACTATTTCTATAAGTTAATCTAAAGTGACAATATAGCAGGCTATAATGCAGTAAGAGTTTCTCTATAAAAACTGGCAAAATAATCATCTCTTACCAATGATTTAGTGCACTAATTATAAAAATTATAACTGCTATTACTATAATTATAACTAACATAATTTTAAGATAGAAAATATAATAACAAGACAAAATTAATTTATTTTAATGAAATAATTTATTGCATTACTTTCGACAGTACCTTATCTTATTAAATGATTTAAGAATACACTATGTCATCTTCTGTCGATAATAAATCAAGCATTACCAAGCATTTATTATGCCAGTTTATTATTTATAATGCAGCAAAAACTCAACTTAATAAACATGCATGATTTTACTATTATTAATATTAATTATGTAACATAGTTAAATTACATAAAGAAAATATGACTGAATTTATGCAAGAATTGGGTAGTATAATAACATTAATAATAATTATTAAAAACTTGAAAATATAATTTATTCTACAAAAATATAAGCATATAGTGCAGATATAGAGTTAAACTTATACTAAAATACTATGCATATAACATTATTTTTTTACCTCATTAGACTTTTTACACTAATTTAGATATTATTTTAATATTTTTAGTAGGGTCAAAGAGTACCTTAATAGTACTTTCTTCCTAAAGGGGTGCATTGTTCAGTCTAACTTAGCAGAAGGAAGGGAGAGAGGAGAAGGAGAAGTCCCTCCGTGACTGCTGTGAGATTCAATTAGGGGATTTTTTACTATTTACCTTTTTATTATTATTATTATTATTATTATCATTCTTTTATTTATTTGTTTGTTTGTTTTATTTTATTTTTATTTTTACTTTTTCTTTTCTGTTTTTTTTTTCTTTAGGTTGCCGCCAAACGAATTAAAGCTGATTGATTATAATTTTTTCTCTCTCTTCTCCTGTTGAGACGTATGGTTCACTGTGATTATTTAGTTCGCAATCAAGTGCGACGCACATAGAGGACGGCTGAACGAGAGCCCTTAGATTGGTTAATTGCTGACTGGAGCTACGGCTCGAATTACGTCAGGAAACCTAGGACTGCTAGGATTGTTGGCGATTGCGAGATTGGTCCAAGTACGTTGATCTCTCAGCTAGGAAGGCACGTGCACGTGGGACACGCTAGAGTAGATTCGAAGCTAGTTTTGGACACAGGGTTGACATGCAGCAGGCGATTGAACAGCTGATATGGGTTTAGCGGTTTGATCTAACGGTATTGGTTGCACCACGTGTCCATTCTTTTTAAATTTTGACTATCCAGAGCTGGTTCTGGACACAAGCTTGACGCGTAGCAGGCGATTGGACGGCTGATATGGGTTTAACGGTTTGATCAGTCGGTCTTGGACAACCATGTGTCCATTTTTTTTAAACTTTGAGTTTCTTTTAATTTCTTGTGCATTTGAGGTCTACTTTTGCCCGTTTATGCACAGTTTTGTTCCAGATTTTAAATCTAGAATTAACAAACACATTAAAATTAATTATTGTGCAAACAAAATATTTACAATAATTTTCAAATTATCTATTTTAAAATAAAAACACAAAAAAATAATTACAAACTTTTAAAATTTTAGTCTCTTTTTGTTTGACACAAATATAATTTTTAAGACTCAAAAATATTTTTAGAAATTACTAAAAATATTATAAAACGTATTTACAAAATAAAAATTTAATTCCAAACACTTTAAGACTCAAAATAAAATAATCACTAATTATTTTTATGGTTTTCATTATTTACAAACGAAATACATATTTAACACATCGAAATGACTCCAAAAATTACCAAAAATATTATTAAACATAAAAACACAATAAAAACATATTTTTAAATATATTTATATACTAAGACATAAAACTACTAATTAGCACACAATTGTTATTAATTAGATGATTTAATGACAAATAATAATATAAAACAAATGATTTTATCTTAAGAAAATGTGCATTTTTACGTGTTCATCACACCCCCAACTAACTTATTGCTAGTCCCTAGCAATTAAAGCGATATAATTTTGAAATTATTTTTAGAATATTCATACAATACAAAATATTTAATTATAATTTGACTAACCTAATTAGATAGACTAACAAAACAAAAAATTTGAACACTTTATATGCTACTTAATAAAATGTAAATAAGCTAGACTTAGCATAAAAAGGGATAATGAATAATTATGACATTTCATCAAAAACTAAGAATAAAATTATGATATTTTGATTCAAATCACTCTTGCAGGTAGAAACACTTCAAATTTAATTTAGAACAATTAAAGAGCAGAAAATATAGCCAACAATTAAATCAAACTTTACAATTATGGATAGTGCAATGTCTAGCTTTCTTAAGCTTTCTCCATGACTTATTTAACGAGCTTTGGGTCAATAACTTCTACACTAGTTAGCTTAAGGTCTTAGGTGTTGAAGCACCTTTTAGAACTTATTTACTCAAGTTAATGAGGCTGCAAAACCAAACTTAACCAATTGTATTCATTAATTTACATATTTTACGCACTATATTTATTATTTACAATTTCTTTTTGTTATATTTTTAATTAATTAGTTAATTAATTTTGAAATGTTACTGCCTTCATCTTCAAAAAATAACAAAACTTGAGTATTCGTAGCTTTGACTTACCCCCACAATTAAGCATTATAGTGCGTGTGTGAAAAGAATAACTTACAAACACTATGAAAAATAAACAGATAAACATGTGAAATAAATCCAAAGTTTTAAAAGTCCATAAACTTATATAATTCAAAAAAAAGAAAAATGATATTATATTAATGTAAAATTCAGAAATCAAAATAAAATAATAACATATTAATTATTGAGAAACTAACATTTACAAAACATTTTTTTATTTTTAATTTTATGACTCCCAAAAATGAAAAATTTTTGCAACACACAAAATCTGGAGCAAAAATTGAAAAAATTGACACAATTTTGCATACCAGTGATACACAACCCTCTCCCCTAACTTAATATGTATATTGTCCTCAATGTATAAAAAGAATAGTTAAAGCAACAAAAATATTGCCTGAATTAGCGCAGCTACAGAGATGATCTATAGCAAACTTAACAAACCAAATTAAAATGAACGCATAACAATATATTACAAACCGGGAGTTGTAAAGTCAGATTCTAAAGACTTTATTTTGTTTGAAACTTAAAATCACTTTTCAAATTCTTCAAAACAAGTTTTAAGAGACCGTAAGTATAAAATACTTACTAATTATAATGACTGTATCCTCCTTAATCTCATCCATTTTAAATAAATCATTAAGTAATTTAATTTTAATTTTTTAAGAAAAATTAAAATGTGAAATCAAAACACATTTTTTATTTGAAAATCCAAACAAATTGCATTTATAAAATCAAACTCATTAGAGTAGGTCTCGAGAGAAAATTGAAAACAGTTTAACTTCATAACTCAACCATTCCAAACAAATTTAATTTTTAGCCTCATTTTAAATTTTTATAATAAATTTCAATATTTTTTAATTATTTTTAAAAGAAAATCAAAATAGCACACAAAACATACAAAAATATATTACAAATGAGGACACTAAAGATATTACTTTGAAAGTGTTTTCTCATTGTTTAATGCTCTGAATTCAACAAATCTTTTTTTCAACTCCGCTCTTGTAGACATTCGTCAAAGAGCGGCTTCTTCCTATAGTAAGTGTTGAAAGACACCACATGCAGATTTTGTGTGAACATACCCTCAAGATTGACAAAATATGAAACATTTAAATTTGTGAAACTTTGACTCATTTTATGTTCTTGATAAGTCCATACAAGTGATGCAAGAGGTGGTGAATGAGGTGATAGCCACATAGAATCTTGGTAAGAATAGTCTTTGGTGAAATCTTGTGGCAACTGAGATTGAAAACCTAGGATTAAAAGTGATGATTGTTCCTATTCTATGACTAAGTCTTCATTATCTTCCTCACATTCCTCTCCTAACGGTTGTTCCTCAAAATAGGCGGGTTCTAAATATTCTTCCTCTATGGTTAGGTCTATTTTTTTTTCTCACCTAAAGAATCTTCTTCAAACAACTCAAGAGGTTGCTTAATTAGCTCAACAGCTTCTTCTAAGTGACAATTTCGTGCTAAGGTATCTTCGGTAAGAATGGTTTCATTTGGTTCTACGCTTGACACTAATTGACACAAAAAATTTTCAAGCCTATCTAAGTCTATATTCTTCATGGTTACCATGTATTTTTCTAAATTTTCTTCTAATTTTTCTAAGGTTTCTTCCAATTTCACCTTGTTTGCGTCACTATATGTCTCTTGTAGTTCAAAATTTGACTCCAAAATTTTAGGTTGAGTGTCAGGCCAAGATTCTGAAAAATTTGAATTGTTCTCCCAAATTCAGTTGTTCCTAGAACTATTCAATCTCCAATAATTAAACATGGTCATATCATCTATCATGAAATAGGCTTTGACAATAGTTTGTTGGTAAAAAGTAGTAGATCCATCTCCTCTCTCTACCTAATTTCTTATTTCAGGACTTAACTTTATGCTAATAGATATTCCTAGAAAGACCATGGTAACGGTACTTATCTAGCAAGTATTTATATCTCTACCAAGCATTATAAAACAGTTCCAAGTGTTTTTGAGAAAAACATGCAACAAAATGTAGATGAATTTCCCAAAACATTTTTTTTTAATTTTTTAATTTTTGAAATTCTTTAAAGAAAAATTTTTAAGTCGAATAATGTTCAATTAATCGAATTCCTAGATCGTTGGGGGGTCAAATGGAACACACTTAGAATTTTCAATTTTCTTAGTCAAGGTTTTAGCCTTATGATCATGGGATTGAGTCCTAACAGTGAACCTTTTTCACGGAATCCAAAAGATTTTACAATTACCTAAAATTACAAAACAAAAAACAAGATGCTAAGCTTTTTTTTATCCGGAATGAATAAAGTAGTGAGCAAAAAACATTTGCCCTTTTTTTAAATTTTTGAATTTTTGAATTTTTTAAATCTTTATTTTTGAAAAATAAACACACTAATTAAAACATGCAAATAATTAAAATAATATTTACAAAAGATATGGATAGTTCACTTACTTGTTTTCCCACTAAATTTAGCAACGTGATAAAGTGATAGCACCTCCTATGCAATGGCATCAAAATTTGTTGTATTGCACAAAATGATTCCTTAAAAGTGGACATATGTAGTATAGAAAAATTGATGTATCCACAGGGAGATGGGTTTTTGAAGGATTGACAATTTAGCAGTTGAAAAGGCAAGTATGACTTTAACGAGATTTTGAAGACAAGAAATATTTTTTTAACAATTTTTGAATAAGATTTTAAAACATAAAATTAAATAGTGAGCTTCAAGAACTCCTTATATTTTGTAACTGATATGAAATTTTAACTCTAAATAAATATTTATCTAAAACATTTGATTTATTATATCTTTTTCCATTAAGTGCAAGCACATTTTCTATTTCTATAAGTCAACTTAAAGCGACAAGATAGCAAACTATAATGCACTAAGGGCTTTCCTATAAAAATTAGCAAAATAATTATCTCTCATTAATGATTCGGTGCATTAACTATGAAAATTATAACCGCTGTCATTACAATTATAATTAACATAATATTAAAATAGAAAAGATAATAACAAATCGATTTTAATATATTTTAATGAAATAAATTATTGCATTAATTTAGGCAGTATCTTGTCTTATTAAATGGTTTAAGAATACATATATGCCATTCTTTATCGACAATAAATCAAGCATTACCAAGCATTTATTATGACAATTTATGTCTATAATGCAACAAAAATTTAACTTAATAAACATGCATAATTTGAATTTTATTAATATTAACTATACAACACAATTAAATTACATCAAAAAGCATGATTGAAAATTGAGCATCATAAAAACATTAATAACAATTTATGAAAAAACTTAAAAATATAATTTATTCCACAAAATATGTGAGCATTATAACACTATATAGAGTTAAAACTCATATTAAAGTACTATACATACAAGATCATCTCTCTGTCTAGTCAAACTCTTTACACTAATTTAAATATTATTTTAGTATTTTTAGTAGGGCCAATGGAGTTCTCTAATAGTATTTCTTTCCTAAAAGGGTACACTACTGAGCCTAGCTTAACAGAAGAAAGGAAGACATGAGAAGGGGAGTTCCCCCTATAGGTGCTGTGAGATTCAATTAAGGGGCATATATAGGGTGGATTTTTTTTACCATTCACCTCTTTTTATTATTATTTTATATATTTGTTTTACTTTTATTTTGTTTCTTTTTCTTTCACTTGTCACCAATCGAATCAGAGCTGATTGATTATATATTTTTCTCTTTCTTCTCCTTCGGCGATGTGTTGTTCACTGTGTTTATTTTAGTTCGTAATCAGGTGCGATGCACATAGAGGACGAACGAACGAGAGCCTTCAGATTGGTATGCTAACTGACTAGAGTTGCGGCTCAGATTATGCGAGGAAAGCTGGGACCGCCGGGACTGTTCCCGACCGTCAAATCAGTCCAAAATGCTTATTTCTCGGCTGGGAAGGCACGTGCACGTGGGACGCGCTGCAGTAGATCTGGAGTTGGTTCTAGAGGCTTGACATGCGGCAGACGATAGGATTTGGTAGTTTGATCGGACGGTCCTAGATGCCCCATGTGTCCTTTCCTTTAAAATTTAAATTTCTTTTGATTTCTTGTGCATTTAAGGTCTATTTTTGTCTATTTTTATACTAATTTACTCCATATTTTAAATTTAAAATTAACAAGCATCCTAAAATTAATTATTTTGTAAACAAAATATTTGAAACAATTTTAAAATTATTTATTTTAAAATAAAAATACATTAAAATAATTACAAACTTAAAAAATTTCAGTTTCTTTTGGTATGATACAAATATGATTTTTTAAGACTCAAAAGTATTTTTAGAAATTACTAAAAATATTATAAAACATATTTACGAACTAAAAATTTATTTACAAAAACTTTAAGATTGAAAATAAAATAACTATTAATTATTTCTACAGTTTTGATTATTTATAAATTAAACACATATTTAACATGTCGAAATCAGTCCAAATATTACCAAAAATATTATTAAACATAAAAGTACAATTAAATATATTTTTAACATATTTACACACTAAGACACAAAAAATACTAATTAACACAAAAATACTATTAGTTAGAGGATTTAATGGCAAATAATAATCAAAAACAAATAATTTTATTTTTAAAAAATATGCATTTTTATGTGTTCATCACTAAGCATTACTTGTGCCAGCTTATGTCTACAATATATCAAAACTTAATTTTGCAAGAATTTTAGCTAAGCTAACACAAAAATCGTGTTCTTTTAAAATGATTTTGACATTATAGCTACTTAGAAAACTTTGAAAAACTACAAATATTTAAATTCATTTTGCCAAACTTTTCCCCTCTCTCTTTAACAAAAAAGGAAATTTAGAAACATATATTAAAAGTAAAAAATACTTAAGTTGACTAATCATAACTATTTTACAACATAAAGATTAGAAATATTTTACAAACACATAAAACTAGAATTAAGAAGAAATCTAACCTAAGAAGAAAGAAAAAAAAAGAATTAAATATTATTGGGATAATTTTGATGCTAAATGGCTAGGATGCAAGCTTAGTAATTTGGGATTTTTAAAATTATTTTAAACTACCGTCCATGTTTTGATGAAATCAAATTCAAATCATTTAGATTTGATTTGTTTCTGGGCTTAGAGAATGCTTGATTCATCTCTGCGATTTGGTGCTTTGCAACATTCATGAAGGCGATAGGCGCAACTGAAGTGTTGTATGAGAGGATTAAGGGTGGATGGAAGCACAAGATTGGGGTGCTAGAAGAAGACACAGTTGACCGTTTGATGGCTGACTAGTATGCTGGTCTGACGAAGGAGAAAGGGCGCACACATGGGACGGCTGGATGTGTGGATAGCTCTAATTTCCTGAGCTATTTGATCTATTGGCTCAGACGTCGTCATGTGGCAATATTTTGGTTTTACCCTTTTTTTATTTTTCATGAATTTGAGGTCCCTTTTTGCCCTTTTGTACCTTTTTGCATCGTTTTTCTTATAGATTTCAAATCTAAAATAAAATAAACAAACTAAAAATAATTATTTTACAAACATAATATTTACAGTAATTAAAAATATTTATTTTATAATAAACACATAAAAATTATAAAAATAATAAAAAATTCTAAAATTAACAAACCTTAATAGATATATTATTAAAGACTTAGGAATATTTTTAGAAATTGCTAGAAATATTATAAAACATATTTATAGACTAAAAACTTACTTATAAACATTCTAAGACTTAAAATAAAATAATACAATATTATTTTTACTATTTTGATTATTTAAAAACTAATTAATTATGAAACACATATAAATGATTCTAAAAATTACTGAAAATATTATTAAACATAAAAACATAGTTTAAACATAATTTTTTTTACACAAACACACTAAAATACTAATTAACAAAAAAATGTTATAATTAAGGATTTAATGAGAAATTTTACTACAAAATGATGATATATAGCCTTAAAAAATGTGCATTGTTACAGTTTCATCACATCTCCAACCGGCTTATTGCTAGTCCTGAGCAATTAAAGCGATAAAAACATGAAACAGACTAAATGATTGATTTCTCAAAAGCTGTTGATTCCTTGTAGAACATCCTCAGTGTTTGTTTCAGAGTCATGGCTTAAAATAAAATGCAGATGTTATTCATGTTTATGCTTTATTTTAAGAGCATGTCTGATATTTAAGATGAATTTTCCTATGGGTATGTGCTATTCTACCACTAATCATTGCATACAAACTAGATAAATTTACATTAATATAAACTAATTTATTTTAATGAAATCTTATAAGTTTGTTTTTCATAACTCTCCACCACTAATATACAATAATAATAAATTAAAGCACCATTAGGACCTCATTTTGCTTTAATGCAAGGCAACGGTAAAAAGGTAAGATGAAAAATAAATTTGAAGCTTAATTCACTTATCAAACACTTATATTATTCTCAGACCCTTGAAATATACAAAATAATTCCCAAGTAACAAATCCAAATATAAAGTAAACTTTTATTTGTCATCTTTTTATTCATTCTTTTTTTTTTCAATTTTTCTTTAGTTTTCAATTTTTTGAATTTACAGACTTACAGAATAAACAAACTTTCTTTCATAACTCTTCCTATCCTCCCATAACATTAGCATAACCCAAGAGACATCTGAACCAATCATATGCCTTATGAGTGAAAGGTAAAAAGAAAGGATTTAAAATTATTACAAAGGTTAAGCAAAAAATTTGTGATGACAAAGAAAATTGAACAATAAGTACAACAGGATAACAAGGGATGTAAAATATGTTCAGGTAAGCTTGAAAGGCTTAAACGATCCAACAATAGCCTAAATTATGTCTTTAACTTAATGCTATCTAGGATTTCGCCTTGACATGGATTTAAACAAATTATAAGATTTTATAAAAATAAACTAGATTATATTAACATAAATAGTTTCCAAATTAGTATAACAAATCAAACTTTAAGCTTAAGTGCTCAAATTTTGGGACTAATCAATCTAAATATGAGGCTAACATAAGAAACTAAAATAAGCTTAAAGAATATATGAATTTTACAAGAAGCCATGATATAACCACGTTTCTTCATCAAACATGAGGCACTTTAAGAAATACAAAAACAAAGCAAACTAGTATTTACAAACGTTTTTTTAGGTTTTTCAAAATTGTCTGATTTTTTTAAGTTTTTTTTTAATCATGTGTAAATGTTGACAAAATCAACATAATGAAATATGATAAAAACATGATTAGGACACGTCTCAAGAATACTAGAGACTCCAAAACTTTGCTATCCTAAACATGCATGCATGTATACAACAAGGAGAACAAAAGCATAATGAGGCATCTGAGTGACGAATCATGTTTTAAACACTCAAGGATATTTTTGACTATTTTCTCGGTTCCTATGGTTTCACCACAAAGACTATATTGAACAAGAAAATGAGGGATAATACCTAGGACTACTTCTACTTTGGCTCCGCCTATGATAGTTCCTATTAAACTATGACTACCCCCTTCATACATTAGGTTTATCTTTTTCTTAGACAAGACTTTCTCTAAATGGAATGTAACATTTAAATAGTCAATACTCTTCCTAGATTAGAACCACAAAACATACAGATGTTTTTGAAATTTAGAGATGACTGGGATGAGGACTCTATAATGGTTTTTAAGAAAACTAAGACTTTTTTTAGAATTTTATGTTTTTTATGACTTGAAAACTTTTTACACCACTCTGAGTAAGACTTTAATGACGAATGAGATATAATACATGATTGAGTGTGATTGAAGACAAATGGGTCGGTGAAGATAGATTGAGAGAGAAGGACGGATGTAACGCAACTGTAGAACTTTTGAAATTTTTACCCGACAAGAACTATTCAACTTTTGAAAAATTAAATACCACTACACAACTTTTAATAAAATGGGACAAAACCAAAACACATACGACGCATCAAATACTAATTGAATAATGCATCTGATAGATAAGATAAAATATTAAAAGTAAACAGAATAAACATAATAATTAAACAAATAGCTATTGTAACAATCATAAAAACAATTTTGTTTTATTATTATTATTTTTTTAATTTTTTAATGAAAATTTATTTGAGAATGAATGAAAACTTATATTCATCAAAAAACATCTCCAGAAAATCCATTACTCAGCGATTTTGATGATTTTTCACTAAAACCAAATTCATATCTCAAATATTTCTCAACAACAATTTTTTAAAGAAAACAAAACACACAAAAACTAAAAAATACTTTATAGATTTTGCTTAAAACCAAATAGACCAGGTGATTGTTTCCCTTCCAATATTCCTGCGAACTGAACAATTGGGTCTTTTAATGTCATATTCCCTAGATGTTCTTTTATTTACAAAAAGGTATTTTATCCTCCCTATTTACAGACATAAGACCTTTTAACTTATACCTACATTCACAATTTTGATGAGAATCCTTAGGACACTTTAAAGCTATAGCTCGAGCTTTTTTTTCTTAGCATAAAGACTTATACCCATCTCAAGCAAACCTTTATTTCTGACATCATTAGGACAAGTAAAACCTTCTATATATATGTTTACATTAATTAGAAGTTTAAAGTGAGAAACGACCAAAAAATGAGTCATTCTAGTTTTATACTTCTGTCTAATTTCCTTCTAAGAAAGGGAAGGAAAATATTTCTTCAAGTAATCATATTTGGGATCCATGATTTGAGAGAGAAAAAAATGAGATTCTTGAGAGCGAATTGAGAGGTTTGAAAGAGATTTGAGTGCTTTGAGTAGATCTAAGAGTTTTTAGAAGAGTATTGAGAACATTTTGTGGAATGAAGAAAGAAAAGTTGAAGAATTTTCAAGAAAAGTGTTTA
The DNA here is from genome assembly GCA_025403435.1 of Artocarpus heterophyllus. Classification (NCBI taxonomy): domain Eukaryota; kingdom Viridiplantae; phylum Streptophyta; class Magnoliopsida; order Rosales; family Moraceae; genus Artocarpus; species Artocarpus heterophyllus. Next base: position 283,960 of record JAJQZP010000354.1, read on the forward strand.
AAAATCAAAGAGAGAAAAAACTTTGAGAACATTTTGTGGAATTAAGAAAGAAGGTTCTCTGGAAATTTTCTGCAAAAAACTTTGAGAATCTAGAGAGAAGACAGAGAGAAAAAACAAGAGCTTAAAGAGAGAAAGAACTGAGAATTTTGGACTTGGATATGCAATGAATGATTTTATGGACAAAAAATATGGTACTGTTTAAACACAAGACAACTTTCTAACACGTGTGAAATGTTACACTAGCTTAGGCCAAACAGTAATTGGGCTAGGTGATATGAAAAATGGTAAAAAAAAAAAATACTTATTTACAAAGAAAAAGAATATTTTGTGATTTTAAATTTTTAAAATTTTTTTCTTATACTTTTAAATTTTTTTTGTATTTTTTTTATAGTTTTAAGGAAATTCTAACAATCATAAAAATTCATTTTAATCATTTCACTAAAATGCATTTCTAGAGGCAATTGATACAAGTACCAAGTAATTAAACTTTGTCATATCCTCCATAACCTCAACCATTTTAAATGAATTTTTAAAATTATTTTTCTAAAATTTAGGAAAAACATAGGAAATAAAAACACAACAAGCCAAAGCAAAATTACAAAATTACAGAAATATAGAAACATAGAAATACAAAAAATAAACACAAAAACATAATATAAGCATTAATCTTTAATTATAATTTCATCTTCAGAGTTGGAATCAATGAGGTTGATGATTGATGGAAAATAAGTTGCCCTAAATCTTCCCAAAATGTAACATTCCCAAGAACAATGGGCTGTTGTATTTTTGAAATTTTTTTTGTCATTTTCAAAAATGCAAAAAATGAAAACATTTTCAAAACAATGTTTGGTTAACAATTATGAAAACATTTTCAAATAAAATTCACTTTTTCATTAGACTTTGAAAAAAAAAAAAAACTGTTTTCAACTTTTTTTCCTATTCCTTTGACTCTTCAAGCCTCCTCCCACCTCCACTATTGCCCTCTCCAGAAAACTCAGCTACCTTGGAGCCCATCCCTCGTTAGATTCTATCATCACCTAAGCCAACATTCGTCCCAGTCAGAACCACCGTCAAATCCCAACAATGGCAATGTAGAGTGTAAAGTGTGGCATGCGCCTTCATGTTTGTCCCAACCTTTCCCAACGCCGGTGACTTCCTGAGCAACACCAGCATGGAGTATGGCTTGTGCCACTGGTGTTCACAACGAAAAGGAAGCTCACAATGAGCACCGAGCATGATCTTCGATGTTCGCAATGGGAGGGATCCTTATAACTATGGGTAGCATTGCATGCGGATGAGGAGATTTGACCCACCCCTCATCGGCAAACCTCAGCCACCCTTCCCTTTGTCATTGTTGTTGGAAAAATAGTACATAACGAAAATTTTAAAATTTTTATACCAGAGTATTTTTCAAAACACAAGTGTAACATGCTATATACATAAATTAACCAGATCTTACTAACCTTGTTCGTTGAAGAGATCCTATAATCAATGAAGAGAAAGGTGTTCTAGAAGAGCCTCAACCAACTAGTCTTCTTTGCTATTCTCTATCCACAACTGGTGTATGTGTGTGGGCACAGTCGTATAGCTCTTTCTGATGATTCTTCTTCTAACCAATTGAGAAATACCCAGAACTATGGTTCGTGATTTGTGAACAATAGCTCTTTTATTACTCGTGCCATAGTTTTGGAATTTCAAGGATGAAATTTCTTAAGGAGGTAGATTTGTAGCATACCTAGTTTTTTTTTTATATAATATATAATAATATTTGAATTTTCTTACCTAAATTTTAATATTTAAGAAAATGTGTGGGGAACAAGACCCTAACTTCTCCATCATCTTTCTTGATTACAAACTAAGTATTTGAGTTGACATTCATTTACGAATTTATCTAAGATTTCTAAAGATTATATATATTTTTTTATTTTATTTATATTTTGTAACTCCGCCTCCCTTCAAAATCACTAGCGAGCATCCAAAGTCCGTTCTCAACATGGTTGGTATCGTTTGAAAGCTCTCGATGAGTCGAGTCCAACAACGTGTTTTACCATAAATGATTCAAATAGAAGCCATCGAAATCTCTGGTCAAAGTTATGAAATCATTGACCTTTGGACTATCATATAACTTTTCCATACAACTTCCAATTGGGACGATTCCGGTCTCTATGAACTCACAATGATGAGAAGAACAAAACTAGATTGATCTTGCCCATCAAAGTTCACCAAAACTACAAATTCCAACCATTGCTACTACCAACTCTAAAGAATGTGTTCCCGGCCACCATTTTTGTCACCATTGCCGCCAAAACACTTAGAGGACTTTGGGTATCAAGACTCACTCATTAATTTCATGTCACCACTATCCCCTGGTGCAAAACAAGAAGCACCTCCGCCATACATTATGAGCCGCTCTGAGGAATTTTTATATGCAATTGAGGGCACAAATAAACTCAAGGGGAAGTGGGTAGTATAACACATAGGTCAATTTTGTGGTTGCATCACCGAAAGGTAAAAAATGGAGGTTACCGAAAAATGGAGAAAGTCTAGCTCGATTGAAGCACTTGCTGGCCGAATTTGGTGGAACCCTACCATGAACTCAAAAGGGTTGATTTAGTGAGGGTAGGTCCAATCCCAGCTGCAATCGGAGCCCGATCAACGTCGGTCAACTAGGGTCAAACTTAGTCAACATCGGTCAAACTAGTCAATGTTGGTCAAACTGGTCAAAGATGGTCAATAGTTGACCCGACCTCAGATGGATGATCCGAGACTATCTTTTGACTCGTTACGACGTTCCGGACACGACCATGACCTCCGTTTGGGTTAATTCAATTTCATTAAAAATTATCTGATACCAAATGCATGCAAAACTAGGCAAAGTAGATCGATGAATGGAGATTGAAAATAGTAGTTGTTGCTTGAGGAATCTTTGTGAGCCATTCCTAGCCATCCACATTCCCTTTGGGACCTGTTTCGAGGTAGGGACTCTATTATTCAGCTTTTGTGAGGTTTTATTTAATTTAATTGGTGATTTAACCTTTCAACATAAATTATAAATTATTTTGTCGTTATTATTATATGAATATCATATGAATAGTTATGCGGACTTGTCCTGTAATCTACAGCATGGTCGAAAATGATTTGATATAACTTGAAACATAATGTGATATAGAAAGTATGGTTAGGTTGAATGGACTCTTGTGTACTAGTGAGAAATTGAAATACAATAATGTGACATGTAAAGACATAGATTAAGAGTATATAAGCCCAATATGAAATGAATAAAAATGTGCAATGTAAACAGGGTAACGCTTATGTCCTTGAGTTCAAAACCCTAAAAGGAAAAATAAGGAGAGGCAATAGTGTTCCTTTAGGTCGAAAGTCCTAGAACACATTGTATAGGAATATGACATGGTTAGAACACGGGACATTAAGTCCCTTCATGAGGTTACTTGATGATCGATATATTAAATTATCAAGTCCACCATTTGTAGAATTGTTTATGTGGTGACATAAGGATTATGATTGTTATGTGGATGCTGCATAATCTTGTGAATAATATATGTATATATATGATATACAAACACGGTAATTATTAAGCATGCACTGGTAATGAACGTAATGGGCTTTATATGGATTCAATGATGCACTGGTAAATAAAACTAACTTTATAGATTCAACACGATATTTAATAAAACTAAAAGGTGACTAATGGTTTTCCTACTGAGCATGTTGTTGCTCATTCCCGTATTTTCTTATCTTTTTAGGATTTTATACAGTGTGAGAGGATGGTGTGTAAATAGTCTAATGAATTGTGTAGTAGTATCTAGTTGGAGCCATTCATTGTTTAGAATATTTTTCTTTATGATGTAAGCATTCCTAAGTTTCTATCTATGACTGTATTAAGTTGTTTAAGAGTTGGAACAATGATGATGATAGACTATCATATAAAATTAAAGGTGCTACATTAAACTGTGGTTTTAGTAGTTTTATGTTTGCTTTTAGTTTCTAAAATTGTTTGGAGTCCCTAAAAAATTTTTAGTAAGTTTTGACACTTCATTTTCATTTCTAGTTTTCTATTTGATTTATTAAAAACTACCAACCCCCACCTAGGAGTGTTACGTCTCAAAAATGACAAAGTAAGCAGTCAACCTGATTAGAGCTGCTCACGGGAATGTTTAAGATATCCTCATGATCAACCGCCCAATAAACACTTTAGACCCGCTCAATATTCCCAACCTCTTGGCCTTTACAAATCTTTCACCAAGTCGTTGTCCTCGTCCTCTGGAATTATAATAAGCCAAAAATGTTACGGTCTCGGCAACCAATGATCATCAAAGATCCTAATTATCTCACCGTTCCTAACCCACTGTCGAGTGGCTGCCTCTAACAGCTCCATGCTTCATATGATACTTCTCTAGATATATGATGGGTTATCGCCAAAAGTAGCACCAAAAAATCTGAAGAAAGAAAGCATTTAGCTTTAAGTACTTTAGCCATAATAGAGTGAGGATTCATTAAGAGTCTCCATCTGTGTTTTGCCAGAAGCGCCTTATTGAAAGCCCCCATATCCCTGAAGCAATCCCACCAAATGACTTGGGTTTGCAAAGATTATTTTACCACGTCCAGTGAATCGTCCTCTCCTCAAGACCCCCAACCACCAAAACCTTGTCACCGTAGCCTAGAGGTCGTCATACAATATAGAAGGTAGTTTAAAAACACTCATGAGTAGAGATAGTTTGGACCGCAATCTTAATTTAAATCTCTTTACCTCCAATAGAAAACAGCTTATTCTTCCACATCTGTAACAAAAATCATGTTTTTAGATATGTATAGTTGAATTTTTTATTTGTCTATATTAAAATAATTATCTCAAATCTTTTTCATATAATCTTCTAGGTGAGAGCTCCTTTAATGTAGTGTCCAATGTTCATCAAGTTTTTTCTTCTTCTTCTTCTTCTTCTTCTTCTTCTTCTTCTTTTTTCAAACTTTTCTTATTTTTCTAGTTTTCTCCCTTTCGCTTTTTCTTACCTTCTTACTTTCCCTATATAAATTAAAATCATGTTTTTAAATATATATATATATATATATATATATATTAAAATATCCTCTTTGTTTAGCCTAATTTGTTGCTATAGAAGTAATATTTCAAATATACCTCCAATTTATCTTCTAATACTTTAAAGGCATGTTTGGTATGCAAGATTAGAGAGGATTTAATTAGACTAAATCAAAATACTTTATGTTGGGAAATAATGTAAACGATCAAATTAGATAAGCTCTTATTCGGTCTATGCTTGAATTCCCTTAAATGGGAATTCATAGACACTACGATAAATTCGAGATTACACGACCTTTATTTAACAATATTTTCTCAAAAACCGTCGTGATAAGGGAAAAAAACCCATAGAGTTACACCCACAAAAATAAAAACCGTTGTGGTAAGTGCCACGACTACCACGATATTTTTTAAAAAACCGTCGTGGTAAAAAGGGAGCATGCCACGATAGTTTTTGAAAAAAAACCATCGTGGTAGCTTACTTAAAACCCCTTTTTTCCACCTCGATAATCAGACACAAATCAGAAACTCACCTCTCAAATACGACCATAGACCCCTCCAAAACAGCTGTCGTTGTCCCTCTCTGCCTCCACACTCCTTAATCTCATTCCAGATTGTAAGTTTTTGTTAGCAATTGATAATTTGTTATTGATTTCATTGTTTAATTAATCCAAAATTGTTAAATTGTTGTTGATTTTATTGTCTAATTTGTGATTATTGTATTGTGGATCATAGGTATGATTTATTTGTTTTATAATGGATATGTGTAATTTGTTTTATGATGGGTGAATGTTTTTGTTTTATTATTAGAATATGGTAGGTATGTATAATTTGTGAAATTAATTTTAATTGAATTGCTATTTATTATTTCGATTTAGGACTTATGAAATGGATAGTAAATGGATGTGGGATTTTCGATTGTCTAGAGAATATGTAAATGGCATAGAAAAGTTCTTGGATTTTGCCAAAACTCATGCTAATGGTGATAAAATTCAATGTCCTTGTCTTCAATGCGGAAACTATAGATTGCATCCAATTCCAGTCATTAGAGGATATTTATTTTGAAATGGAATTATAAGTAGTTATCAAACGTGGCATTTTCATGGCACGTCTAATTTCAATCCAATTTTAGTAAGTAAAGAAAAGGAAGCTATTGTGGAGGATAATATGGATGATCATGACAATGTGGTTGACATGGTCAATAATTTGAAAGAACACTTCTTACACCGTCCAGATTTATTTGAGACAATGATAAATGATGCTAAGACAACCGTGTATGAGGGGTGTACCAATTTCACTAAATTGTCTACTTTAGTTGGATTATGGAATTTGTAAGCGTCGGGTGTGTGGTCAAATTCTAGTTTCACAAAGCTTTTGAAATTTTTAGGAAGGCTTCTACCAGAAGGTAATAAATTACCAACTAGTATGTATAAGGCTAAGACGACTTTGAGCACTTTGGGAATAGAGTATGAGAAAATTCATGCTTGTAAACATGATTGCGTTCTTTATAGGAATGATTATAAGGACGAGAATTATTGTCTGGTTTGTCAGCAAGTAAGGTGAAAGAAAGGAAAGGAACCAAAAGACTGTAAGAATGGAGTGCCAAAGAAAGTGTTATGGTACATTCCACCGATACCAGGTTTGAGGAGTTTATTCGAAAACCCAGAACACGGCAAGAATTTGACAAAGCATCATGACAAACGGGCCGACAATGGTGTGCTTAGACACCCGATAGATTCACCACAATGGAAGACTTTTGAAGCCAATCATCCCAACTTTAGTGCGGATCCAAGAAATATACATTTTGTTTTGTCAACAGATGGAATAAACCCACATAGTAACATGAGTAGTATGCATAGCACTTGACCCGTAATACTTGTTAACTACAATCTCCCTCTAAATATGTGCATGAAATGGAAGTTTTTAATGTTATCTTTATTGATTTTGGGTCCTTACCAACTAGGTAATGACATTGATATATACTTGGCATTGTTAATCGATGACCTAAAAAACTTATGGAAAAATGGAGTCAAAATTAGAAATGCTTACCGAGAAAAGATGTTCACACTCTATGCAATGTTGATATGGACAATTAATGACTTCCCCACATATGGCAATTTACCTGGTTACTTGATGAGGAGTTCTATTGGTTGTGCTACTTGCATGAAGGAAATGTCTCACAAATGGTTGAAGAATGGTAAGAAAACTGTTTTTCTTGGTCATAGAAGATGGTTGCCAAGAAATCATCGTTACCACAAACAAAAGAAAGCCTTTGATGGCAACAACAAAGAAGAGACCCTCCTCGTCCTTTGACACTTGAACAAGTATTTAAAATGGTAAAAGATATAAATGTGGTATTTGGGAAGAGAAAGCGAGGTAAGGACAAGCCGCCGATTGATGGACCATGAAAAAAAAGATAAATCTTTTTTGATCTTTTATACTGGAAGTTACTTTTTGTTTGTCATTACTTGGACGTTATGCATATTGAGGAAAAACATTTGTGAATCCATGGTCGGCACATTGCTTGACATTCCAGGCAAGACTAAGGATGGTAAAAAAGCACGGTTGGATCTCAGGGAAATAGAGATTAGGCCTAATTTGTTTCCTGAGAAAAGAGGGAACCGCATTTACTTACCTTCGATGAAGTACACGTTATCAAGAGCGAAAAAGAGAAAGTTTTGTGAATGGCTTGCTTCTTGAAAGTGCCGGATGGCTATTCTTTGAACTTTAAAAAGTTGGTGTCGGTGAAGGATTTGAAACTTATTGGCATGAAAACACGCGATTGTCATGTGTAGATGCAGCAATTGCTACCACTTGCATTGTAGGGAATTCTAACAAAGGATATGAGATTTGTAATTTCCAAGTTGTGCTCATTCTTTAATTCAATATGCTCCAAGGTAATTGATCCACTTATGCTAGATTCACTGCAATTGGAGCTGGTGCAAATCTTATGCATGCTTGAGAAGTATTTTTCACCGGTATTTTTTGACATCATGATTCATCTAACGATGCACTTAGTATGTGAAGTTAAGTTATGCAAAGCGGTGTATTTGAGATAGATGTACCCATTTGAAAGATATATAAAGATTTTGAAAGGTTATGTGAAGAACCAAATAGGCCATAAGGATGTATCGTAGAAAGTTATATAGCTGAGGAATCGGTTGAATTTTGTTCCAAGTACTTGTCTAATGCAGAAGCAATTGGGTGCCAAAGACTATAAACATTGAGGCTAGGGGACTATCTACTGGCAATCCTTCCTCAATAAATCGAGAAGAGTGGGAGCAAGCTTGTCTTTATGTCTTGCACAATGCTAATAAAGTGGAGCCTTTCATTGAGGTGCACATGAACGAATTAAAAAAGGTAAACACAAAAAGAGCAAAAAATGAGAAGTGGTTGCAAGATGAACACAACTGGACCTTTTGGTTGTGGATTAGAGCACATATCTATGGCAAGTGCTCCACATCACAAGATAGATGCATGTTACATGACTTGAAGAGCCTAGCTAGAGGACTGTCATTAGTAGTTACAAGGTATACATTATATTCTATAAATGGTTACACTTTCTACACTTGCGAAAGAGATGAGAAGCATCCTGTCCAAAATAACGGTGTGACCCTCCGTGCCGAGGCTATGCATATTGCCTTTGCCAAGGACAAGAATCTAGTATATGGGACCATGAACTATATTGGTTTCATTGAATATATTTAGGAACTTGATTATGGGGGATTGATCATAGCACTTTTTAAGTGCAAGTGGGCGACAACAACTATGCTAAGACCGATAATGACGGCATCATAGTGGTTGACTTTAGAAGATTGAGATACAAGAATGATCCCTTCATTATAGCATCATAAGCAATCCAAGTTTTTTATACTACAAATCCCTAAGACATGAAATTGTCTCTAGTCATTCCGATGAAGCCAACAGTAGTTATTGATGGTGAAGAAGTTACTGAGGATTGCACGTACATCCCATCGTTCACGAAAGGATATGCACCGGTTGAAGAGATAGATAATTTTAAAGATGATGTTTCACACTTGCTTCGTGAAGATGTAGAATGGATATGTATTGAAGAATCAATTAAAAAAAGGAAGAAAATATGTTAATTTATTTAAATATATTTCTTTGTTTTGTTTTTCACTTTTTTTAAGGGTTTCGGACATCTATTTTTTGTTATTATTGTGATGAAAATAGGAAAAAGTAAACATTTTGGGCCATTGGATGCTTAACACATAAGCTGGTCACCCTAGGCAGAAGAGAGAGAGTTATGTAATGGATAAATTTGATCGTTTTTTTAAAACCATTTTCTTAGAAAACCATCGTAAAAAAGGATATTCTACGACGGTTTCCTCAGAAACCGTCATGAAAAACAAAGCTTACACGATGGTTTCTATAATAGAAGTAACGTTTGATTCAAAAGGCCAACCGGAAGGCACACCCAGCTATGAATTAAGTTGTTGGATTGGAGTCCTTAGTTAAGAACACATTCCTATATGGATTAAAAATTGGAGGTCTAAGGATTTGGAACAAATAAAAGATATGATTTGGAGAGAGATTTATAAAGCTTTCACAGTCGAGGATTGGTATAGGAAAAATGCTTTGAAGGTTTGTGGCGAATTAACAAAAGGGTTTAGATCTGACCCTATGTTACCTTTGTACAGCCATATACCTTTCCATTTCAAAGGATGATGAAAATGTATATAAGCGGTCTCCTACAGTAGTAAACTACTACCCCTCCATAAACGATGATGATTGGGAAGCTTTTGTGAGGTATCAACGTTTTGTCGAATTCCAACTGCTATTATCAAATGTAAAAAAAAAAAAAGAGCAGAAAATGAATATTGCTCTATGGTTGGTTGAGTCAGATATAAAGAGCTCAAGCAATCATTGGTTCGTTTATATTTTACTCGTATTACATATATCAATTATTCTATCATTAATATGTTACTAACATAGCGTAATACGGTTAGCTAAGGCCGGTGTGCTACCAATATAGGAGGAGTTACGCTTCAAATTACACCAAGCTCCCGATGGACAGTTTAAAAATCGAAGATTTGCAAAAATTGGGAACTTGATTGTAAGTTTATTGAGCACAAACTATTAATTTGTAATGTAATACCTGTTGAAGGATCTTAAGAATAACATGATTTTGTTGTTGTTTTATAAGATGAGGACACGATGCAACAAAGTCACGGGAGCTTTCAATCCGTTGGTAACGATGACATATTGACGAGGGCACTAGGGAAACCGGAACATTCAGGACATGTTCACAGTCAATTGAAGTATGTGAAGTAGTCTCAATACTTCAACCTCTAATCAAGTTCAAAATTAAATTCCTAAATGTAGAAGATACAGATGGAAATTGCAAAACTACGAGGTCTTGTGACTGAGCTCATTTCCCAAGAACGTGTCAGGTCGACGAATGATAGCATCTCATAATGCAACAACTTTAAGGCTAGTTGTAACCCTCCTGACAATGTAGTAGAAACTCCAGAAGCTCCAAAAGTCTAATTGTCATCTCATGGTCAAGAGCGCGAACAAGATCAAGAATGCAGACTCTTCATTGAGGATAGAATTAATGGTGGGTGTGCACTTGTTGTGCTTAGGAAGGCATGGATGGAGAGTCTTTGAACTGATATAGTCCATGGAAGACTATTAGGGAAGAAAACGCACGTGTTAGCATCACTACCATTAGAGTTAGAACAGCTAACTTATCTGTTCCAACATTTGAAGGAACAACTGGGGGTGAAGCCATCGGAAGGTTTGTCGCATGGCCGAAGAGGTTAGTTGAAGTCATAACAATGATGAAGACGAGTCGAGCGCCTAGTCATGTTCCACAAGATCTAAGCGGAAAGAAATCTCTACAAAAGCAAGACAATCACAACTTGAGGTAGAACAAGAACAAGAACAACCCGTTGCGAATGAGCCATTGCCTGCATTTAACTTCACTTTAGTACCTCCAAAATTTATGCAGTTAGCATTATATGCACATTCTTTCATGTGCAATAGGTTGATGATTTAGTGCCTGATATCAGTAAATGCCATAGGCAATGAATTGCCTATCTATGTGAGGTATGAAGACGTTTATTCCTTCATCAACTTTGATCAAATTGGGGCAAACTGTATCCTGGTATACCTCAGGTAATAATTGTATCCTTAATTCGTAAATTTTAAAATGTAGGTAGAGTAGTGAGGTGTTTTCAAATAATTGACTATATTGTTTTTTTTTTTTTGTAGTTTTTTTGGTGGAACTTCAAGGCAAGGCACACAATTTCGGCTTCATATCTCTGGCGATTGTTTTAAGTGCTGCAAGAGACCTACACAATGACTATAGAGAGCGCACCACGTCACTTCTCCACCTATTAACTCAAGCGCCAAGGGGGAAATTATTCTTCGTGCCATACCATGTTGGAGAATATTAGATGTTGGCACTTATTTCGCCATGGAAGGACCAAATATATTGGTTTGATCCCCTCATACACCCACCATGTGATGATTTCATATCAGTTACAAGATTGTAAGTATTAATATTCTCTTATAAAATTGGCTGTTTTGAGTTTTAAATAATTGCATTGTCTATTAATTCATTTAATCATGCCACATTGTTAGAGTGCTTAACAATTGGAAGCTTCAAGCGGAAAGCGGTGTCACAAACCGACCAAACAGAACGCTATATTCTAAACGTATGTGTCCAAGACAACAAGGAAACATAGAATGTGTTTTGTTTTATTCTACGGTTCATGTGAGATGTAATTAATAGTAGTATACAAGCCGTAAGAAGAAATTTTTGTTATATACATACAGATATAAATGAAGTTAGATTAGAGTAGGTACAATTTATAAATAGGTATGGCATATTTAGATAGAGATTATAGATAAACGATTATTTAAAATAGCTCAAATGTAAATGATCTTGTATATACCTTGTAATTTTAATATACATCAATTTTTGTATGCAATCAGGGCCTTGTTGTAATGAATAACACACGAGCTTGGCTATCCTATAGGAAATCACAAATTTTCGCAAATTTTTTTTGTGCAATGCCAATTTTGCACAACGGTTTTATAAAAAAAGGTCGTGGAAGGCTTGTTGTTGGACAATTATAATGTGAAGTTTCTACAACCGTTTTTTAGAAAACCGTCGTGGAAACTTCTGTCTTTCACGGCGGTTTTTTAAAAAAACAGTTGTGAAAGAGTCTCTCCCACACCCCTATTTTGGCGCCAATTCTGAGGTTCTATGATGGTAAAACACCGTTGTAAAAACTCGATTTTGTATTACAACTAAAGTTTTCACGATGGTTTTTTAACTGTTGTGAAATTTTTCTATGACGGCTTTAAACTATCATAGAATTCACAGTCTGTAGTAGTGAGAGATCATATTGTGCTTTTAAAAACTTTATACATGGGATCCATTTGAAGATCCCAATAAAAAAAAAAAATCTACTCTTCTTTTTACCCAAATTTCCATCATAAATTTTAGTAAAGATTAATAACTTGAGAATGGTTAAAAATTCCATATTCTTTATGAGATTGTATGCATAATTTCTCCAACTAATACAGCGTATCCCGCATTTAGATCTTCATTTTCTATTTTCATTGTTGTTTATTTTAAGATGAATTTGACGTTAAATTTAAAAAAAAAAAAAAAAAAAGTAAGCTACATGCAAACTTATGGAAGTACTAGGCTTGCAATTTGTCCTCTTTTTTTTTTTATGATTTTTGATATCATCGTATTAGCAAAGCACTGAATTATCAGTAGTGCTCTTGAATATCTTAATAAAGGAATTAAATCGTACAAACTTGATTCTTTAAAACGCTAGGTGGATTTGGTCTTATAATTAAGAGCCAGGTAGAATCACATGATCAGAAAATAACAAGGATAATTACTGCGTAAAGATTATATATATTATATGAAAAAAAAGAAGGAAAATTTCATTCAGCTCAAATATGAGGAACACAAACCAGAAAATACTACGCCGACACATGAAAAATTTTAAGAATATTCGTTTTGTAATTCTTTTTTATTTGGCTATATTGAGTCAATTGGCAAACCCGTCTCTGAAAACAAATAAATAAATAATTTACAATTGACTCCCTTGAACGCAAAAATATAAGCAAAAGCACTATATAAATCATTAACACCATAAATTTTTGCAGAATATCTAAACTTTTCTAAATTGGTATCTCAAATTAAACGTATGCATCAATAATCACGCAAACTTGTTATTTTGTCCTTCAATTTTCTTGTGGTTATGGATGCAGAATCCGGCATTACACGGCTTAAAGGGACACATTGTCTCAAAAATAAATATTGCGTGGAAAGTTGCAAGGAAACTTACCCATCATCGTATGGGGGATTTTGTTCAACAAAAAATAAACTGGGTTGGGGCAAATATTTTTGCTGCACAAAATCAACAAAAATAGTCTGGTATTTATCAATTTCTTGTAAAAAAAAAAAAATGGTCGTTATCACCTTTTCCTTGAAACTTTCTTTTTATTATTATTATTCTAACGTGTATCCCTCAATTTTGTGATCGTTTCTACCTCTCTTGAATATAGATTATTTGGCAAAGTGGTGAGAACCATTAGTTAGAACTGTTTTTACTATATTATGTGAGAGCTTTACAGTATAATGATATATATTTTTTTATAGTTACTGTAGTATGTGAGAGCTTTACACTATTTCTAACTGAAAAGATGGTGTAGATCATCTTTGCCAAACACAAGGATATAACTCTCACTCTACTTCTTAATTTTTGCATTCGTCAAAATAACCCCCTCAGTTAGAATTTATGTTAAAAAAAAAAACGGTGAAAAGCGGAAGATAAGTGAAGTGGTGTGGCCTTTTTTCATTTATTTTTAATTTACAAGAGATTAAGCAAGATCAATTCTCCTTTTCTCATGTCGGTTTTAATGAAAATTCTAATAGAATGAATTAAGTGGGACTGATTAAAGTTTGAGGAGGCAAATTGGGAGGTTTTAAAGTTCAAAAGAGAAAATAAAATAGCCCCAAAGTTAGAGGATCACAAATGAGATTGACCCTTTTTTCCTTTTTTTATTTTTTTTATGGACTTTTTCTTTTTTGTAGGCAACGAAATGCAATCAAATTAAGAACTTCATATTCACTTCTTTTTTTTCTATAAAATTAATGCCCACATTTTTTTGTTTCTGAATTTTCCGATCTTGTTGTGGATGCCAGAATCTGAAATTATACGGCTTGGAAGTACAGTACGTTTCAAAAATAATTTTTGCATAGAGGGATGCAAGAAAACACATCCATCATCATCTGGAGGATTTTGCTTGAAACCACATGTTTTAGCTTATGGCCAATGTTTTTGGTTCAAAAATTAAGAAATATAGATTGGCATTTTTATCCACGTCTTGCAACAAATGTCATTAATGTCTTTTCCTCTAAACTTGCAAGACAAAATATGTGCCTATGTGGTCATTTACATAAATAATTTGATAGTTTTAGTTACAATTTGGCTTTAAAATAATTATTGCTATGCATTTTAAAATCTGCTATTTGATATACAAACTATAAAGAGTATATTTTAATAATGGTTATTTGGCACTGTTGTCTATTGTACTTGTCGTATCATTATAGTTTGCGCTTTAAATTTTTAATTTTGACAAGTTACAACAGACTTACAAATTTATGCAAATTACCCCATTAATAATAATTTTAATATTTTTGACTAAAGTTGACATGTAATTTTTTCACATGACTCATTAGTTAAGAGCATGAAAGAATGTTTATTATATAAATATTAATTTAAAATTTATATTCAAAGCAAAGTTAATCTACGATTTTTTATTTCGATGAAAACTTTATGAAATATATTAATCACAATAAATAAGAGTAAAAAGATTTAAAAATAACCATATATGTCATCAATCAACTATTCTTATATAAATTATATGTCAATTTCAATCAAAAAAGTAAAAAAAAGCTATCAATTAGAGGTGATTTTCAACATATTTATAAATTTAATGTACAACTTACTAAAAGAGTAAATTGTTTTATAAGTCTTTAAACTTTTAAAATGTGACTTATTGGTCTTCTTTTTTTTTTTTCCCCTGACTCGTTGACCCTAAACCCAATAAAAAGGGTGCAAAAGTACTCATATAACTGAAGAATGTTTTTTTTCCCCTTTTTCCAACCATGTGTGTCATGTGGACTCTTTTTAAGGTTAGTTACAATTATGCCCTTGTTTTGAAGGGAAAACAAACCAAAGATTTTTAAAAATGACTTTAAGAAAAAAGTTATTTTAGACAAATGATTTTTTTAGTAGTTTTTTTACACTAAAAAATAAATTTTTTAGACATAAAAATTATTTAAGTTTTTTTTTCACTTTGTTGAGATTCCTTTTTTTACTATAATTTTTTTCTTTGTCTTTTAAAAAAAAACTGAAACAATTTTTTTAAAAAAAAACATATTTTTTTGTAAATAAAAAAAAGATTATCTGTTCAATTCAAAAATTTGTTTTTGGCTCCTTTTTCAAAATATCATACGAAAGGTTTAAGTAGAAAAAAAACCTAAAAAATTCTCGTATCAGAAAATCAATATTCCTCTGCTCTCCTCTCTTCTCTTCGTCACTGCTCTCTCTTCTCTTCATCACTACTACTAGGGTTTTTGTTGAAAATGTTGCGACTGAAGACTGATTCAAGAGAGAATGGCGATTATTTGTTCTAAAGGGAGTTTTCAACCTTCATACCGTGAGTTTTATGTAATTTCGTTTTTTTTTTCACATGTTTAAATTTTGTTTGATAAAAGGTTCTTTGTGTGTTAATATTGGTGATCTGTAACTGAGAAATTGTTGGGTATGAGAGTATTTTAATGGGTTTTACGGGTTTTTTTGAATGTTTGGTTTTGTTAAAGAGATATTTTAACAGGTATTTGTGAAATTTGTTTAATGACACTTGTGCGTTCGATATTGTAATGCTTTTTTTTCTTATTAGATTTTCTTCAGTTTGTGTTCATTTATTTTCTGAATATTAATATATTGTTTTTGGATTTTTTTAGGGTTTTGGTATATATTTATTAGAAGTTTATATTATGAATGTTTTGGGATTTATTCATTTATTTTGTTGTCATATTTAGGAGGAAGTTTATATTATTAATCTTATGTTTTTTTCATTTTGATGTTTCCTTACATTTCGTGTGCTTGCATGTTCTAATTTATTTGGGTTTTTTTCTTACACTTGAAAATATTTGCATTTTGAACAGCTCTAGATAGGCCTAAAATGTATACAATTAAAGTGCATTATATGGGTCGGGGTATTTATGAGGAGGATGGAATTTATGTGTATGTGGGTGGGAATGTAATATCTTTGGACTGGGTGAATAGTTATTATTGGCCTTATTTTGATTTAGAAGAGTTGGCTTAGGACATAGGTTGCAAGGAAAAGATGGATTTTTTTTTTATAAACCCGCTGGTCAACAGATGTTTTATTCAATAATAAGTAACCAAGGTTTGTATGACTGTTCCTCCAGGGCCAATTATGGTAGCTAATATTTACTTGTGTGGCCCTACGACCCTTACAAGTTGAAGATCCGATTGGGGAGGATGAGGATAATTGGAAAATGGATGGGGATGATGACCTTGAAGATGAGTAGGATGTGAATAGCAATAACTGTAGCAGTGAAGATAGTGATTGTAACACAAGCAGCTAGCCCTCTTTTGAGCAATTTAGCAATGATCCCAAATCCAATAGTAAGGATAGCTGTTACATTGTTCCCCCCACCATAGAGACACATGATCACAGCTATGGAGACACATGATCACACTATAATTGTCTCTCCTCCACACCCCCACCCCCACCCCCACCACCACCACCCCACCCCCCCGAGACACATGATATCCCCATTGTCCCTCCCACAACCAAAACAAATAATGATGATGTCATTATGATTTCGAGTTTGACAAGTCTGATAAGGATGAGGAGTACATGCTAAGGAATGATGTGGGAATTACAAGGAATTGGCCTGGTTTTGAGGATGATGCACACAATGAAGAACAAGGTGAAGGACTAGAAAGTGATAATAATTTCTGAGGATAAAGATGGAGATCCTAGAACAAGAAGGAATAGTGGGAAATGTGAGTATAATGAGGCAGTTGATGTCCGTGAGCACAAATTTGCACTAGGATTGCTTTTCTGTACTTCAAATTCATCATATGAATAATAAGCTTGTAAAGAATGACAAGACAAGGATAAGGGCCAAGTATGAGGATGATTGCCGTTGGATGGTCTATACTGTAGTTAGAAGGGTGGCACTTCCTTCATACTGAAGACATTAAATGAGCAACATACTTGTGGTTTAAGCTTCACATCCAACAAGATTTCTTCTAGATGGTTGGCCAACGAGTATCTCAGCCAGTTCAAGGCCAATCTAGATTAGAATTTGGCTGGTTTCAAGCAACAAGTACTGGATGATTTGAAGCTAGATGTAACCAAGTGGCACTTCTACAAAGCTAGGAAACATGCCATGAAAATCATGTAGGGCTTCATCAAAGAATAATACAGCTCGTTATGAAATTAGTATGAGGAATTATTGACATCCAACCTAGGTTCAACAGGTGAAGATGATGTGTGATTCTCAGACTGAAGGCACAGCTAAATTTGTTAGAATTCATATCTATATGGATGCTCATAAGAAAGGTTTTTTGGATGGTCGTAGACCATTGATTGGTCTCTGTGGCTGCTTCATCAAGGGTTAGCTGCTTGTCACAGTTGGAATAGATCCCAACAATGGATTATATCCAATTGCTTATGCTATAATGGAGTCTGAGTGTTATATGTGTTTGAAGTTCCTAGCTGAGAATCTCAACATAGACAATGAACAGAAGA
Source organism: Artocarpus heterophyllus (assembly GCA_025403435.1). Classification (NCBI taxonomy): domain Eukaryota; kingdom Viridiplantae; phylum Streptophyta; class Magnoliopsida; order Rosales; family Moraceae; genus Artocarpus; species Artocarpus heterophyllus. The sequence goes on from JAJQZP010000354.1 coordinate 301,868, forward strand.
TAATTTAGATGTCAGATCAATAGAAAGGCTTGGTTGAAACAGTAAGGAATCTTTTTGGATCAGCTTGTTATTGGTTACGTTTCAAACATCTAAACAATAACTTCAAGCAACAGCACAAAGGACTTTTTGTTGATACATATTCTGCAAAATGTATCTCGTGCTACCATCGAGCGGGGGTAAGGTTCCTTTCATTTTCTTTTTTTATTGCTCTTGAAAATTACTTTTTCTAACAAAATTAATATAATGTCTAGGTTTGAGGCTAAAATGAACAAATTAAAGGATCATAGTGAGCATGCATATGAATGGGCCGAAAAGATAGAACCGAACCATTGGTCCCATGCATTCTTTATCTAGGAGCCTAAAACAGATGTCTTGCTCAACAATATCTACGAGTCTTCTACCTCTGTGGTATTGGAATCACATGAAAGCCAATAATTAGTTTGCTTGAAATGGTAAAGAAGATACATTATAAAGCGTATTGTTTCCTAATCTGAGGGTGTTGAGAAATGGAAGAATCATCTTGGACTGAGGATCTATAAAATCATTAAGGACGACAAGGTTGCTTCTATGGACGGCTTTGCTGAGTATTGTGGAGATTGGAAATTCCAGGTTATGCAAAATCACTATTAAATATATGATTAACCCTGTCAATCTTTATATTGAGACTGTTTTGAGAGTGATAATTGATAATTTGGTTTTATTAAGTGATTTCCGTAAGTTTTTTTGTTGGTGTTTGAGCATTTTGTTAGTGTTTTATTGTATTTAACTTTGCTTTTGTAGGTCTAATGCAAGAAGGAGCAAAAAGAGGAAGTCTGGAAGAAGAAAATGTGTTCTTTGAGTAGCCTAGGGTGCTGTAGCGCCAGAAACATCCGCTGCAGCACTAAAACCCGTGTTGTAGCACTAGAAACATCCATTGCAACACCAAAACCAGACACTAGCGAATTTATAGGCTGCATTACCACTTCTCGGCACTACAGCGCTCTAGCCAGAACCAGAAAGAGACAAGTGCACAGGCTACAGCGCCAACTCTAGGTGCTGCAACGCCCTAGTAGGAAAATAGTGAACCACTGCATAAGGGAATCCATCCGCCGCAGCGATCGAGCCTGAGCCCTAGGGTTCTCCTTACTGACCCTTGACGGCGCTACAGTGGGAAATACATCTGCTGCAGTGCTTGGACACGTGTAGCTGTCATTTTACTGCTATTTTGAGCAAAGTGTAAAAGGAAAAGGGGCAAGATTTCAAAGGGAGCTTTTGGAGAACCAAAAACAGAGACACCAAAAGGGGAAAATCTAAGGTTTAGGAGCACTCTTGGAGATTTAAAGAGGATTGAAGGCTTGAAGCTTGTTGGCATCAATGACTTCTTCTTTTCTTCTTTTCTTTCTCCCTGTTTAGCTTGTGAACTTGTATTTTCCTCGAATTGAGATGAACATGGATTTGATTTGTGAAGTGATTTATGTGTAGCTAAACTTCTAAAGCTAAAGGGGTTGATGTAGCTTGTAAGCAACTATGTTTTGAATCTTTAATTGGTTGTTGATTGAATTTCATTTCCAAATCATTCATGTTTCTCCATGCTTATGTTCTAGTTTTTTTGTTGACAAATTAGACATTTTAGATACGCGGATTTAATCTTGGGAAAGACATTTCCAAAAAGTAGCTATAGTATATTGAGTTCGGAGGCCATTATACTTGGGTAATCAATAGAGTAGGTTGATGCGTAATGAATGCTTAATCAATTGAGTTAATAGGGATATTAATTTAGTTGGTTTTGCATATATTTTACTTGGCACTTGGGAGAGGAAGTGAAATTAAAAGTAGAAAATCTACGACTGATGATTTGGATGAAATTGATCAACAAGCTATTGAAGTGGACAACATAGCCAAATCAGGTTAAATCAAAAACCCCCTAGCATGCATAATCATTGAGTTCCCTTCAATCCTTATTCAATCCTTTTCTCCAGTTCGCATCATTAATTACTTTCCTGCTTTTAGTTTAATTAATTATTTTAGTTTAAGTTTACAAATTAGACTTGCGTAGATAAAATTAGAGTTATTATAGTCACGGTAACTGATTGATTTTTTAAAAATCAATCTCTGAGGAAAACGATACTCTACTCTCATTTTATTGCTTATGATCGTGCAAGTGTGCACGCCATTCAACAATAATAATTCAAGTTTTAATATGAAATTGCTTCAGGTTCAATGTTGATACTCTAGGCAATATGCGGTGGACTTAAGGGCCAAGCATCATGCCAGCAAAAGATAGGGCCTATGTGGCATCCCTTGCCCTTGTGCAATTGCTTACATAAGGAACCATTCTTTACAAAGTTTTGATTATGTCCATCCAAGTCTATCAAAGGCATGCTATCAGCGAGCGTGCTCTCATCATGTGAGGCCAATTAATGATCCTAAATTACAGCAAAAGATGGGGTCTATGTGGCATCCCTTGCCCTTATACAATTTTAAAAATACTCTCAACTCAATTCCTCAAAAATTTTTATTTGTTAAAACAAAACTATATTCATACTTTGAAGACAATACCAAACAAGCCCATAATTACCAAAAGATCTTGATCAGTTCTCGGATAGCTTCATTCATCAACCATTATTGAAAACTTTGTTGACTACAAAACGAAAAGGAAGCATCACTGAAAACTACGATATGGACTTTGCTAATCAAAAGTTTCATGGTGCACAGATATGGACTTTACATTTGCATGAATCTGTTCATTCTTGTCCATAAAATACAATGAAATGATATTACAGTGTAAATCCCGATATTCACCACTGTGATATCATCAAAATTATACTATTGGAAAATGGAAACAATAAATTAATAGCGGACGCCGGAGAATGAAAAAGACCTAACCAACATGATACACAGGCCAAAAGAACAGTTACCATGACTTGAAAATTAGCTAAACCGAGTACAAAAGAACTAACCTGAAACCTCATTGGGGGGTATTGCACCCTCAAGAATGAAAATGGCACTTCTTCCTAGAACACATGCTTAGGCAATTGCGTACTTGAGTGCCTCGGATTCGGTAGGCCGCCATGAGGATTTCTGGACACACAGCAAACCTTCATTCTCCTTGGAGTAGGTCATGCGGACCTCCCACTGCATCGACTTCACCATGTTCTCCAGCTCATTAATGATCTCAACACTGTCACGCACGATAAGCTTTCCTTCTGGCCTCAGGAGACGATCAACCTCGGCAACTACAGCCACTAAATTGCACCTGTACTCACAAACCATTGCAAAGTTAGTCGTGCATGAAGAAACGGATCATATGACAATACCGACTTTGGTTAGGAATGAGAAACAAGAAATACTACTCACCTCTTTTTGAGCTTGGAGAATAGATGCTCGGCATGTAGAAGATCGTAGGTCCTTGGATAGGTGCTAAATGACTCGCACCAATCATGATAGATCCCAAATAGACCTCGATCGTAGATTATAGGTAGTGTATCTGGGGAGTCTACTGAGACCACGTTCATAACCCAAACATTCAAGTCCTTCAAAGCCGCAGCAAATCTGGTAGCAAATATATTTCAGAACTAAAGAAATTGGAAAAGGGATTTCAAAAATAATCCTAAAAAAAATACAAAGGAAAGATGGCGATGAAGTTTGAGATTTCCCATTCATCAGAAGAAAACCTATTAAAAAATCAACTCCTAGAGGACCACAGGATATCTACACAAGATAAAACTTTGACCAAACGAACCATTTTACTTACCCTCCATAGACAGATCTCATGTCCATAACATTCCTAACAGACGACCAATTAATTCCCATTCCACTTAGATATGACTTGCCGACGACACGTTTCCAGTGCTCATAGTCTGCAGAGAAATCCTCAGGAGCCGGTTTTCCATAAACTCCAACATGGGAACTTGACAACCAGTAAGGTGTTTTGTCCAATCTTGCAGGCCATTGCTCAGGCCATTGAGACCCACGTTCTGATGCATCAACAGGCACCTTGTGCATGCAAGCTTCAAGGGGCACATTCCTATACAAAATAAACGGACAATGGTTAAGATAGAAACCAGGCTGAAAAAAAGAATCACTATATGTATGTGTGTGTAAAAATATAAATATCTTCTTTTTTTCCTCCCAGAGAAAAAAAATATATCAGCAACATTAAGCTACTACTCTGGCGCAAGACTAAGATATGTTCATGACTAAAAAACCATGAGCATATGTAGTAACTTAATCCTGATTTTAATTAATTATCATATTCTTCAAAAGGCATAGCGTTTCTCTTCGTTTTCATGAGTAAACCCATTGGAAACGTATTTCCAAGTACTTAAGACACTTTTTCCTATTCAAATGAAAAAGATTCTCCCACAAAACCTAGAAAGAATAGTCAAACAAGTAATATAATATTTTTATCATTATCCAAACATCAATAATACCAGGCAGCATTTGGATCATCAGTAGTTGGGCAAAGAGGAGGCTTATTTTTCAATCTTTGCTCATAGCATTCATTGTTAGCAGGCTTCTTATATACAGCAACACCCACACCATTTACTCTATCTTTGCTAATTGAAACAACTTCCCAGCATATCGCCTTTGTTAGTTTCTTCATGGCTGTAAATAGTTTCACACAATATGCAAAAGTTATTAAAAGTACTACACCAACTAAACTTCAAACTCATGAAAAAGTAAAGTATATGTAGATTTATAAATCATGTACCTTCCCATATTCCAACATCTTCAGGCAGCTTCTGGTAAATTGGGGTCGCAGACCACACAAAGTAACCACCAGGTCGCAGCAGACGATTCAGTTCCAAAAGAAGCTTACCACCTGCATATTAAAATTTTCAATTAACTATTAAATCTCCAGGGTGAATAAAAAAATTAGGACCAGAACAAACATTACTGAATGCTGTGTCAAAAGAAGTTGACAGGAGAGACCTTTTAACTTTTTTTCTAATTCCTGCAACATACTAGGTCAAACACGAATATCAAACTTGGACCTTTAGCTCATTTAGTCATCAGTTATAAAACCAAAGTCATAGAATACCTTCTATATGCCATGGGACTCTGCAACGAGCACAGTGTACAATATCAAAAACTCTGCCTGGGAAGGGGAGCCTCTTTGTTCCCATTACAGCAGATATCGCAGGAATTCCCCTTTCAAGTGCAAATTGGACTTGAGCTTCGTGTTCATCTTTTGGTGCAAGTGACATAGTAAGGACATCTCTGTCCAAGAGAAAACCACCAAAACTCGCAACACCACATCCAACATCCAAAACGACACGGGAACGCTTTCCCCATGCAATATCAGGCACAATCTGCATAATATAGAGAATCCATAGTAAAGCTAATTATTGGAGAATGCTAAGAACACATCACATTTTTGTCTAAAGGTAAATGCATGTTAGTTATGGGAAAGGATCACTTCACAGAGTCAATCAAAGAAAACCATTTATAAATAGAACAAAAAAAAAAAAATTGTTTCCTCAGAAAAGAACAAAAATCATAAATATAATTCTCCATTTTATTTCTTTTTTATCGTGGTTAAGATAAGAATGGGTTAATTAGTCGAATGCAAATACTTTAAACCAATTCTATAGGATAGGGGGCAAAAAAAAGAACCAATTAAACAAATGTGAATAAAAGCACAAGAGAAAAAAGACCAAATTATTGAAGGAATATACCTCCTGGATAAAATCAATGTAATGAAGAGCGCCATGCTTAAATTGCGTTCCACCACCGGGAAAAGTTAGGTATTCACCAGTGACTTTCACCCAATTCTGGTGCCCTTTGACTTGTGCGAGCTTGGTGTGTGGGACATTGGCGTACCATACCTGCAACAATGCACCTTATCAATCAATCTTAATACAACAAACATGATCTAGCGAATAAAGTTAGATAGTCAATTTTTTAGAAAGTTTCCACAACGATTTTCAATGTTTTAAAAAGTTTCCGCAACGATTACTTGGAAAGAGAAAATATATATAAGCAGGCTGGAACAACAATTTGGAATACCTTTTCCCTGCTCTTAGGCCACTTAATTGAGCGCTTATATCCTTCAGGAAGAGGAACAAGGCATGTGGGGGCCTCTTCAGGACAATGCCTTTCCCGATGTTCATAATGCTTGGTACTGTGAAGACTCCTTATTGCTTGCCAATTGTCAAGGCATGGGATGAAATCAGGTCCAGCAGTGGAATTACACAGCTTCCAACCGTAAGTGGTTTGCTGGTTTGACGAACGTTGAGCTTCCTTTTCATTCTTTGACTCGGCAGCCTGAGTTTTCCAGGCACTATTTTGAGTAGCAGTTCCGTTCAAAAGTTCAGACCGAGCTCCAGACGGATAAACCTCACTTTTAGCCTGATTATTTTGCTGTTTCTCACCAGACCCACCATCCGAATCCTTTTCATTTTGCTTGACTTTCTCCTCTATCTTTTCTGCATCTTTTGTTTTGTCAGTGTCCTCTGATTTCTGTTCATTATCTTCTGTATCAGATTTCATCTGGCTCTCATCTGAATCAGACTTGTTCTCATTATTATCTCCACCTTCTGAGCTTGACTCCCCATTTTCTGTTTCAGACTTCGATTCATCATCAGTCTTCTCTTCAGGCTTGCCCTCTGGATTCTCCTCGGTTTTCTCCTCTGATTTCTCTTCAGATTTTCCCTCCGACTTCTCTTCCTTCTGATTATTACCATTAACATTGCTGTCTCCCTTGGTCGCATCCTCTGGTAAGTCACCCGGATTATCTTCAAACTGCTGAGTATTCCCCTCATTGCTCACATTGCTCTCGTTGTTCTCGTTCTCATTGTTCTCGCTCACCTCAGTCTTACTCTGTTGCGCCTTGATCTCACTCTTATTCTCCGGCGGAACATCCATGTTTTGAACCGGAACCACTGACGACGAAGTCATCATCCAAACCCCAACTAGACATAGCGCCACAAACACCACGATCGTCACCGTCGAGCAATAACTCGACGACGACCTCCTATTGTCTACTCTAGTGTATTTTCCTAACGCCATACTTAATCCTTTTTCGACTAAACAGCTATTTCTTTCCAATACCTATAAACAAACAAACAAACAAAAGCAGCTGAAAATTTGAAGTTAAGCCAAGTATGAGCAAACAATCCAATCCATTCGTAATCCGACAGATCCAACGAAAATTCTCACAGATCTAACAATTAAGCAATTACAAACAAAACCGAAACATCATAATAACGATAAAGCAAGCTCATCAAAGGCTTAAAGAATTAAAAAGAATACCAAAAAAATACTTTTTCAATGGCCGATTACAGAATGAAAGTTATCAGTTATCACCATTTCAACAAGATTTGGAAACGACAAAGTGAAGAACATCAATCAAAACACACCAGATCTGATCTGAAACGAAAATACATGGATCTAATCATCTAACAAGCTGAAAAATGAGAATTTTTTTCTCTTTTTTTTTTTTTACCTTGTTCTTGAAGGATGGAAAACTGAGGCAGATCTGAGCGAGAAAAAACAGCTACGAGCGCGTCCTCCACATTTCTGCGTAGGAGAAAGAAAGTAGAGAGAGAAAGAAAGAAAGAAAGAAAGGATTTTTGAACCACTTGTGAGAGAAACTGGGTTGGAGATGAGGGTGACTTAAGGGCAGTTTCGTTAGAGAGAGAGAGAGGGATTGAGAGAGAGAATTTTCTCGGTTGCTTGATGTACACTTTTTAATTATTAAATTTGTCAACACAGATTGACTTGAAGAGGCGTTGAATTTTTTTTATTTTTATTGATGACGAATTTGCATCTAAAATATTAATTCCATGGGAAAAAAATGGAAATAACCAGAATGGGAATGGAAGGACACAAATTGAGGCTTTCAGAGAAAAAAGAGAAACAAATAAACAAACGATCAGCCGTGAATTAAGCGAAACAATGCAAATCCGCGTAACATAGGGATAAATTTGTAAATTAATTAATTTTGTAAAACTTTTTATCCCGTCTAAATTTTGGGTAGATTTCTTTTAAACGTGGTTTGTCTCGGTTTTGTTTTTCTCCTACAAAATTAGGGTTTTAAAAAAATAGTTTAAACTGTAAACAGTTCTTACATATTACAATATAAAAATATTTTATGCTACAATTTTTAAACTTAAATTGAAAATTTATGCTACTTTTTCATAGACCTTATAAATTATTGTATTGTTTTATATTCAAATTTTTCGTTTGACTACCCAAATATCCTTTTAATGTATCCATTTCTTTGACCATTTTTTATCACCCAAACTTGTATGGTAGGTGTTTTAAATTATAGCGTTTTAGATTCGCCCGTTTGGTTCGAGTATTTGAATAGAGTATTTAAATGAAGATTTAAATTTTTATGAGAGAAAATACTGTAGCAAAAAGATTCAAACAGTGATTCGAGTATCGAAACAAACGGGCCCTCAAACTATTCCCTTGACTTTCCAAATGAGCTTTTGTATTTTATGTTTAGTAAAACTGGTCTATATCATTTTTTTCAGTTATAAATAGTGTAAATGTTTACATGCTAAAAAAATTGCTATAGTGTAAAGCTTTCACATGCTACAATAAAAACAATTCTAACCAACGGTCCTCACCACCCTACTAAACACCTTATTAATGTATCCATTTCTTTGACTGTCTTTTTATATATATGACCGTAGGAATCATCTATTTGAGCTTATATTTCTTTCAAGGCATTTCAAGGGAAACAAAAAAAAAAATTATTATAGTATTTTTTCTTATAAAATTTGAACTAAAAGTTGGGTGGAATTACATTGAGTTCTCTAACGCTAAATCAGACCTTAAGATCAAGAAAAATTCTAACATTGCATTATTTTAAGATGTCAAATGTTCAATTTGTTTTTTTAATTTTACCATATAATTTGACTTTCAAAAATTATGCAAATATAATGAGAGTATTTGGCGGTACTTTACAACAAAATTCTACTAAAGTCAAATATTTACCATCAATATCTTCGTTTGTACGTAAAGTTTCCTGAAGTTTAGCTATAAGAAATATTATTTTAATGAGATTCGTTATTAATTTGTAACTGACCTTTTCCGAATTATGAGGGACAAACTGGTAAAAGCACCATGAAAATTATGTATTTGTGGATCTTACTCAACTTGGTGCTATTAAGCCTGCAAAGTGTAATCATCATAAATGTCAGGTGTTTTTTCATCAAATGTTATAGATTAAGGTGTTTGGTGTCTAAGCACTTTCATTTATGTCTCGTGAAAAGGAAAAGGTAAAGCAAAAGTCCAAATGCATTTATCTACCCTTTTTGGTGCAAACTTACCCATTTCTTTCATGGAGTATCTTTCACGTCTTTACTTTGACCTAACCTTGTTCAGTGAAATATCCAATATTTACTCCACGTTTGTTTCTTGGTAGAAGCTAATCCTAAATATTTAATGTAACTCTGTGTTATATAGGATATACTTATTTAATTTATAAAAAAACCTGATAAAATAAGTAGATTTCAAAGAAAACCTAATATTAATATATAATTCATTTTACCTCAAAAAGATATATAATTTATTCAAAAAGATACAATATATAATTCCTCAAAGGATAAAAAAGAACAAAATCAAAATCATAACGATTTGACATATTCATTTTTATTCACGTTTAAAAATGAATTTTAATGTTGAAAATAAAATAAATGAGAAAATGTTTGGAACCTAAAGAATTCTTGTCCAAAATTAACTTTGTTTGTTTATTTAAAACGGGCAGTATACCTAGAAAAAGAAGAAAAAGAATAGACCAGTATTCCTAAAAATAAAGAAAAAGAAATTTTCAATATTAACTTCTTCTTTTTTTCTTTTTTTTGCAATCAACTGCTTTTCTAGGAGGAGAAATACTAGGGCTAGCAATTTTCAGACACAACATGATGATACGATACAAAAAGATATGAAATAAACAGATTTAGACCGCACATTTTTTAATTAAGCCATAAATAGGTTGGTACAAATAATAAGAAAATAAACGGGTTGAATTTGTGCTAGCACGTTTAACACGCTTTAAAATGTTTAATTCAACGGGCCGTAAACATGTCAATACGACACGGCACGACCTGCCCGTTTATAGCATATTTAAACTTAAAAATAAAAATATTTGAAATATTTTTAGTTTTTTCTTTTATAAATTTTCAATCAACTGGGTCATAAACCTAGCATATACGTGTTTTTATCGTGTCAACCCGTCACAGCCTGTTTAGTAATCGTATTAATCGTGTCACGCCGTGTTACACATGCCATGGGCGTGTCGTGTTCGTGTTTGCATTTCAAGCACGTTTATTAATCGTGTCGTGTTTGTGTTCAACCTAATTGTATCGTACTGTAATCGTGCTGACACGAACACAATACGTGCATGAATTGCCAGCCCTAAGAAATACACCATTGTATATATTTTTTCTTTGCTTATTCTGTGAAAGTAAGCAAAAGAAAATCAAAGCTTCTACCGATGTTAATTATCAAAAAGAAACGTCTGATCTCTAATGTAATATTATTGCCTTAAACCGGAAAAGAAAATGTAAAATCAATGCTTCTTTTTAAACAAGAGCTTTTTGCGGAAAGATATGTTGAATAGTGGTGTGTATTTCTCAAAATGTTAAATGTTAGACTTAATCAGAATAACATTAAAGAAAAATGTGAAAAACTGACAAAACTTGATTTTGACGGTTTAAAATTAAATATAATCAATAAGATATTTTCTTCTAAAAAAATCAAATAAAGAATATTAGTACTTTAGTTTTTTTGTTACTCCTAAGAAAATGGTGGGCACCAAAATTTTGACGGTAACAAATAAATTCCAAAATTGCAATGGAGGAGGTTTGTAAGGCTATATTGGCTTTAAGTGAATGTCGGTGACGGAATTAATAAATATTTTTCTCGTGAAGGCGGCCACAGGACGCGCCATGTGCCCGATCCAAAAGCAACACCGACTATATGCACAATCCCTTGGTTTAATATTCCAGGAAAATAATAAAAAAATAAATTATTAACATTGTTCGTTATTAACTAGGAATAGTGGCATTTTGGGTACTAAGCTACATTATCTATAAATTGCTATATAAATAATTATATAATTATATGTAAAATGTTCCTGTCGCTCTTGTTAAAACTCGTTAAAAAGTATTAAGGCATCTGAAAAATAAGTGTGAATTAAAAATCTTAGTTCAAACTCGTAACAATACAATGGTTTTTCTTATAATATCTAACTAGTTATGATACAAATTTAAACTTTTTTGTTCAAATTTATTGCCTAATATAATGTTGAGTTTAGTGCAACTATTTGGTTAAAACTTTTTTTATTGTGCAATAAAACGCATGATTATTTAAGTTAAAACTAAGTTGACCAGTAGGTGAGCCACCATGCTGCCAGATCGGAGAACGTGGGAGCAAGTGATACCACCTTCAGCTTGAAGTAACAAATTTTTAACATCAGCTCAGACTAAAGTTGAATCATCCACAAGCTCATCAGTACTAAGGCTACTAACTACGTTAGCTGCATCAGATTCCACGTGGTGAATTCCAAAGCCAGGGCGAATTCCATATCTTCCCGAAGAGCCACACATTCTGCTATGAAAGGGGAGTAGTTTCCATACACTTCCTTGGCTAAACACGCAGGCACCACACTTTCATGGTCTCTGATGACCGCACCTATCCAACAAAGTCCCGGCCTTGTTTAACTGACGCGTCCACGTTGAGTTTGAGTCGTCCAGGAGGGGGAGCTTTCCATTCATCTGAAAATCTGCTAGTAGCCTCCCTGCAGATTGAAGTACCTCATTTGGGGACCTCCAATTGGCTTCGAAAACACCACGGTTTCTTGTCCACTAAATGGACCACGCAATCACACTGAAGATCTCCACTTCATCATCCTGCAAGTGAACGGCCAACATAAATACAAAGACCATCGAACATAGACGCCAAGGAAGATTTTAGTTTAGCCAAAATAGCGCTTTTATTCCAGACCTGCCGGGCTTCTTGGCAGTTCCAAAGAGCATGCCAAATTGTTTCTCCTTCCTCCTGGCACCGAGGACACGCAGTTAAACATTTCACACCCGGATTACCAATCCATGCATACACGGGAGAGGATCATTGAAAACACGCCACAAGAAGATTTTGACCTTACTAGGGAACTGTAGACTCTATCAATCCCGGGAGAGGAAGAGCTTTGGTCCTTTTTGAGGTCCATAGCTAGCCAGTCCCCCGATTTCAGTGTATATAAGCCATTGCAGCTATAGTACCACATAAGGCGATCGCGCGCCCCGGTTCCAGGAAGAGGTAAGGATACTACAACCTCCGCATCAACAGGCCACAACACATCATACAATACACTTCTATCCCATTGGTTGAAAGAGATGAGATCTTCTACTTAGCATTCACGACCACCTTCCACTGAAGGAGTAGTTGGTTTTGAAGAGGCGGGGCGGGGAATCCAAGGAGAATTAAACACAAAAATATCTGCCCCATTTCCAACTCTCCATCTCAAGCCCTTCTCAAGGAGTTCTCTTCCTCATAAGATACTACGCCAAGAATATGACGCGTTCTGACCAATCACCGCCCCTAGAAAAGACGAGTTTGGGAAATATTTATCTTTCAAAGGCACAACTTACTAAGGAATCTGGGAAGTGCAGCAAGGGCCACCCTTGTTTAGCTAGTAGGGCTTGGTTGAAAGGACTTATATCTCGAAATCTCATCCCCCGGGCTCCTTTCGGTTGACAAAGTCTCTCTCATCTTAGCCATTGAATTTTTCTTTTATCGTCTGGACCTCCTCCCCACCAAAATTTGGATACAATAGCTTGTAAATCTGAGCAAAGACCCAATGGGAGCTTGAAAACACCCATCATGTAAGTTTCGGTGGCTTGGGCTACTGCCTTAATGAACACTTCCCTACCACCAATTGAAAATGTTACAATGTGGAGCCAAATCAACCTAGCAAAGGAGAAAGAAAAGAAAAAAGAGGGGGCAGTGGTCTAGCGCCGCGGTGCCCAAAAGGAGGGCCACGGCACCCAAAAGAAGGGCCGCAGCGCTCGAACCCGTCCGAGAGCAAACCAACGCCGCGGCGCCCGAGGTCTGATTTGTTGCAAAATTTTGAGTTAGAGTCGAACTCAAACGTCCAAAAAACGAGAAACTACTACGGTTTTTCATTAGTTGCTATTTTTCTCTTCCTTTAGGTATAAATAGACATAAGGTAGCTAGGGTTGGGTGTGTGTGACATTGAGAGTGGTATTATTTTGTGTGAGACATAATTCTTGAGAGCTCTATCCTTGAGAGAGAAAAATTCTCATAGGGTGCTAGATAGAAGAGATTTTTGGTAAGCACAATTTGAGAGTGTGAGAAACTTCTCTTGTAATCTGTAATCTCCTTCATCATAGTAAAATCTGCAAGCAGCAGAAACAAGACGTAGTCTCGAATTTGGACGAACCTGTATAAAAATTTGGTGTCTCTCTTTTCTTCTTTTCTCCTATTTATTTTCTGCAATTATTCATTCTTGCGATCCTTGGAATTAGGAGTTGCCTAATTCCCCAACAAGTGGTATCAGAGCAGAGGTTTTGATCAAGAACAATGACGGGAGAAGAAGGTATGGCAACCGGTATCATCAAATTTGATGGTTCAGATTTTTTCTATTGGATGATGCAAGTAGAAGACTACCTCTACAGCAGGAAACTGCACTTGCCCTTAGGTAATAAGCCTGAAGGCATAAAGGATGAGGAGTGAAATCTCCTTGATAGACAGGTGCTAGGTGTGATCCGTTTGACCCTGTCAAAGAACATTGCCCACAACGTTGCAAAGGAGACCACTACAGCATGGATGATGAAGGCTCTGCCAGAGATGTATGAGAAGCCCTCAACCAACAACAAGGTACATCTCATGAAGAAGCTATTTAATTTAAAGATGCCTGAAGGTGCCTCGGTTGTAGAGCATCTGAACAGTTTCAACACCGTTTTGAACCAATTAGTCTCGGTAAAGATTAAATTCGATGATGTGATCAATGCCCTAATCCTCTTGGCCTCGTTACCGAATAGTTGGGAATCCATGAGGGTGGCCATTACAAATTCGCTTAGGAATGCAAAATTGAAGTTTGTTGATGTCAGAAACTCTATTTTGGCGGAAGAAGTTCGCAGAAAGGACTTGGGTGAAGCCTCAACATCGAACTCAGCCCTTAATGTTGATAATAGGGGTAGAAAACTTGAGAGGCATTCCAACAGGGACAATGGCAGGAGAGGCAAGTCGAGGAATGGGAGAAGCAAGTCAAGGAACGGTATAAGTATGGAGTGTTGGAACTGTGAAAAGACTTACCATTTGAAGAAGAACTACAGGGCTCCAAGGAAAAATGAAGACAAGAATAATGAGGTAACTAATGTCGCCACTGAAGAGCAATAGGATGCCTTAATCTTGTCAGTTGACAGTTCTTTTGATTCGTGGGTGATAGATTCTGGAGCATCATTCCACACCACTGCACATGGCCATGTCTTGGAGAATTATGTTGTTGGAAATCATGGTAAGGTTTATCTTACTGACGGAGAACCTTTGGATATTGTTGGCATTGGAGATGTCAGTTTAAAAATGCCTAATGGGTCTGTGTGAAAAATTCATAAGGTGAGACATGTTCCCAAACTAATGCGCAACTTGATTTCGGTGGGACAACTGGATGATGAAGGACATAAAGTGACCTTCAATTGTAGAGGTTGGAAAGTCACGAAAGGAGCGATGGTTGTTGCTCAGAGACGCAAGGTTGGAACTCTCTACATGAACTCTAGTTGCAAAGATACCATAGCAGTTGCTGATTCTGCTGCTAATACCGAGCTATGGCATTATAGGCTCGGTCACATGAGTGAGAAGGGTATGAAGGTGCTTCACTGCAAAGGAAAACTATCGGGTTTGAAAACTGTTGATCACAGTTTTTGTGAAGCCTGCATCTTTGGTAAACAGAAGAGAGTTAGTTTCTCAAAGATGGGTAGAGAGCCTAAGTCTAGGAAATTAGAGCTAGTTCACACTAATGTGTGAGGGACTGCGTCGGTGACTTCCCTTAGTGGCACAAATTACTATGTGACGTTCATAATTGACTCAAGCAGGAAGGTATGGGTTTACTTTCTGAAAAACAAATCTGATGTCTTTGATGCTTTTAAGAGATAGAGAGCCATGGTAGAGAACGAGACAGATTTGAAGGTAAAATGCTTACAGTCTGACAATGGGGGAGAATATTTAGATAATGACTTCAGGCGGTACTGTGCTGAGAATGGAATAAAGATGAGGAAAACCATTCCAAGGAAACCACAACAAAATGGGGTAGCTGAGAGGATGAACAGGACTTTAAACGAGTGTTCCAGAAGCATGAGGTTGCATGCGGGGCTGCCAAAGATGTTTTGGGCTGAGACAATTAATACAGCCACTCAGCTGATCTGTTAGACATGTATGCTCTAAGGAGTAAAAATGTAATACGTTTTTGGAGACATTTTTTATCAATAAAGAATTTATTCATTTATATATATACCAAATATTGTCCTCTTTACGTTCATATTTGTTGAATGTATGATAAGCAAACAGTAGTCTGAGACTGTCAGTCTAAACCTTAAGAGTTGGGCATATGATGGGATGATTATGCGGTAGACACGACTCTTAAGGTGATGGTCTAAAATATATGATCCGCAATCGAGGGAATAAAGTTGGGCGCTTTATTCATGTAAAGATTGTTATGTTGTCTATATCCCTTTTGGGAGATGGTTTGTCTTGGCCATCGGAGTTGGACTCCGTGAATAGAAACATTGGCGCGTTGTCATAGGTGACGATGTGTTGGATCGGGACATAAAGTGAATTGATTTGGATTAATAATTCTGTCTTGTCAAATCGATTCACTTTAGACAATCATTTGTATTGTATCTTAATCCTGAGATGAATAATGGGCCCGTTGTCTCGATTTGTGTCTTTTGATGTACCAATGGGTGACTCCCACATCTCTATAGTGGCATGCATGCCGGTACGTTGGAGGCATGACTCTTGGTAGCGTAGACTTGTTATTCATAGATATGGAATCCATAGCTCCTCTTTAGGAGTAATGATATCCTCTTATATGCGTTGTCCTGTAATTGGAAAACTGGAGCGCTCAACCATTTGGATACATAGGTGTAACCGAATGGTATACTATCTTTTGATGGTAAGTTTTCTAATGGTGAGACAATGGAACGTAAGATAAAAATAATCGGGAAGGTAAGACAGAACTTGTCCTTAAGCCGATTATGGATGATCATATGGAAATGCGATACACTATGATATGTCATGGAGACTTAGCTACACGAGCTTCGTAATTCTATAAAGTTCGAGAGTGCAACTCCAAGCTTTTAGTGGAGTAGCGTTGGAGTTGATAATTGTGAAATGTATATCTGGGATATTGGGTTTCATAGTTATCATGAGCTTGAACTTTATAGGTCCATTTTGGTCCCCTTTGCTAGCTCACAAAATCCTGTAACGACACGGCGTGCTTTTCCAATAATTGGTGACTTATGTCGGATTTATCAGATTGGTTTAAAATTTATAAGAATCAAATAATTCATGTCTGTTTATCGGTTGAATTAATTATGTAAGAAATTAGTTCAAGATGAACTTGTTGAATTATGGCGTTCGGATAATTCTTGTCTGTTTATCGGTTGTTTTAATTTTGGACAATTAGAACAAGATAAACTTGTAGAATTATTGTGAATTGATTTATTTTCTTAGAGATTATCTTGATAAAGTTTGTTTTGATCAGATATCTTTTCTATTGGGCTATTTGAATCAAAACTGAGACTTTATCCTTTAGAATCTCGGGTGGAAAATAAAAGATTCGCGGAGATTTTTTCTCGGCAGTTCGGCCTGCCGATCAGAAAGTTCGGCCTGCCGAACTGGCCAGTTCGGCCTGCCTATCTCACAGTTCGGCATGCCGACCGCGACAGCTAAGATTACGCGTTTTTCACGCGTATCTTATCAGATATTGATCCGAACTTGATTCTGTTTCGATTTTTGAGACCTAATCTGATATGGACTGACCCCAAGGACCAATAGGTATAAAAAGGGAGTGAGTCTAATGATTTACTCAGATCAATTTGAGAGATTAAGAGTGATACTCTTCTAGTGAGCATCTAAAAACTCCCTGAGAGCTTTTGTTCATAAATCACGAACACTAGCTTTGGGTTCTCTCTATTGGTTGGAAGGAGAGTCACCGGTGGAAGAGCTGTACGTGTGAGCCCACACTCACTCCGGTTGTGGATAGAGAATAGCAAAGAAGACCAGTTGGTTGAGGCTCTTCTGGAACGTTACTTCTCTACACAGGTCGCGGAGGTTCTTCAGCACACTGAGGTTAGTAAGATCTGTTTAATTTATACATATAACATGTCAAACTTGTGTTTTGGAAAATACTCTGATGAAAAATTTAAAAAAAATTCCGCTGCGCACTTTGTTTCCAACAATTGGTATCAGAGCCGAGTTTTTTACATAAATTTGCAAGTTTGTGATCATGTTATATGCATAAATTATTGTGATCTTAATCTCTCCGATGCTTGAATTAAATTTTATAGAGAGATGGCACTCTAGGTTTCTATATAATATATATGTTGTCATGGATTATATGGTGAATGTTTATTAATTAATTATGGTTGATTAAATTGTTGTTTAATTATTTATTAATTAATTAATACCGGTTATGGTTCCTTAGAGGTTAGAATGTGTATCTAGGTTTTTCATGTAATTAGATGGCGGACTATCATCTCCGTCTAGGAATTATTATTTAATTTGTAAGAATTTTGTAATTAAATAATTATTCGGAGAAGACGGAACGAGAAGTCGGATCTTGAAGATAGATGATGGCGCCTCCAGGTATTTCCTGAGTCTCTAATTTTATGTTTTTGAATTGTTGAAAATAAAATTGATGAATTGCATTAAAATTGTATTTTCTGGATTGAGGGTTTTCTGCTCGGTCGGCATGCCGGACCTCACAGTTCGGCAGGCCGAAGGTCACAGATCGGCAGGCCGGACGTACGGTCCGGCAGGCCGACAGTGGGGCAGAAATTTTGGTGCTCTGCCGGCAGGCCGAACCTTCATGTTCGGCAGGCCGAACCACCATGATCGGCAGACCGATCACCCAGATCGGCCTGCCGACCGAGAGCTGCCAGGTGTCCAGAAAAGGTGCGATTTTTTCAGTGCAGTTTTAATTTTATTTTTGGGACGATTCTGAGAAACATTAAATTTGGATATGACCGGAAATATGAAGTGTTCGATTCATACGGGATTGAGGACTTGAAGATGGATATTACATGAAGAAGGATACAGCTTAAGGATTCAAGGATGAAGAATCGATAAATGTCTCGATTATTCTCTTGTAATCTTATTTTTTCTATTCTCTAGGGTGGAACCATAATATTACGGTTATTATTATGCTTGTAGCTTTGCTTGATTGCTTTGCTTGTCTGCATTATAATATGATTTACCATGTATATTGATAACATGTCATATAGAATAGGGAGTGCCGCTCATATTAAAATTGTTCATGCATAATTTTTAAAAATAAAACCTTGACTTCAAAAGATTGAGTGGGAGAAGGTTTTCGAAGAGAGAACCTAAGGCCTCCATCGTTGGTCCATAGGAAGAACATGATGGTCCCAACCCCTAGGAAGGGATTTCTATCATGTACCAGATTGGATCTCTGAAAGGATAAGGTATTTTAGTATGATTTATGGTTGCACACCCCTAGGTGGTGATTATAAATCATGGATAAAATATTAAAACGGTGGTTATACACTCACGTTAACTTTATTATTAACCTCCCCTAGGAGCTCTGTTAATAAAATTAATGGCCAAAGAAACGATTATTAGTATATGCTGGATCATACGGGTCCTGGATGGCATATATTAATCAGGAGGGGATCCGTGTTCCTGATTGAATTTGGCATGACTCCCCTAGGAGCTTGTCGAATTCTGAGTTGGGAATTATCGTTGTAAGGTTGTGATATTTTCAAGGTTTTGACACATAAACACATTTGTATGATTTTACATGATTGTGTTATCTTACTAAATTATTATATATGTTTGCTTATGTTTGGTATATGATTCTTTATTGTAGATTGAAAATGTCTAAAAACGCTTTATCATCGATACTTGACAAAAACCAATTGACCGGTGAGAACTATAATGATTGGAAACGGAACCTGAACATCGTCCTTTCCTTTGAGAAACTGAAATATGTTCTGACAACTCCTTGTCCTCCCGAGCCTACGGGAGACTCAAGTAATGAGCAATTCCAAGCGTACGAACGCTGGAAAGATGCTAATGATCAGGCCCGCTGCTATGTTATGGCTAGCATCAATAACGTGCTGCAGGCTCAACATCAGGATTATGAGACTGCGAAGCAGATCTTGGATAATCTTGAGGACATGTTTGGAGGCCAGGCCATAACAAAGCGGCAAGGGGCGCTTCGGAAACTCTTAAACTGTAGACAGAGACCGGGGACATCTGTAAAGGAGCACATGATGTTGGTCATGGGTTACCTCGCTGAGGCTCAAACCAATGGAGCCGACATCGATGCTGAAACTCAGATGACTATGGTCTTTGAGACTCTGTCTAAGGAATTTATTCCGTTTAGAGCTACTTTTAATCTAAGCAATAGACGGGATATGACCTTGACAGAACTGATGAAACAGTTACAAGAGTTTGAACTGCTGATCAGGGAGTCTCCTGCTGGTGGAGAGGCCAATTTGGTAGCTGCTTCTGGTTCCAATCCTAACTCTGGGAATGGAAAGAAACAACGGGCCAAGAGTGGGAAGTCTTCTATTCCTATTGCTACCAAGAGCAAGAAGAAGAAGAAGAAGAACCCAAAGAAGCTTAAGTGCTTCTTTTGTGGTAAGGTCGGGCATATAAAGAAGCATTGCAAGGACTTCCTTTCCAAGGGAGGTAGGTGTGATCTTCTATATTTAGAAACTTGTTTGGTTGAGGAATCCAGTGACATTTGGGTCATAGATTCTGGTGCAACTAATCATGTTTGTGTTTCTCTGCAGGGATTCAAAGAAACGAGAAGTCTACTTCGTGAAGACTTAACGCTTCGGATGGGCGATGGATCCTTGGTCTCAGCGGAAGCAGTGGGAGATGTCCATCTTTATTTTGATAATTATAGGAGTTTAATTTTGCGAGATTGTTTTTATGTTCCTAAATTTAAAAGGAATTTAATTTCTGTATCTTCTTTATTTAAAGACTCCTACGTGGTATCTTTTAATGAAAAAGTGGTGATTCGTAAAAACAAATCTTTTATCTGTTCTGGATGGATGCAAAATAATCTATATTTTATCAAACCTAAGATGGACTTGTTGCTTAATGCTGAGATAAATGATAATAACTCAAAAAGACTTAAAACTTCTCACTCTAATAAGACTTATCTTTGGCATTTGCGCCTTGGCCATATTAACCTAAATAGGATTCAAAGGTTGGTAAGGGATGGACCTTTAAGTCACTTAAAGGTGGAATCTATACCTCAATGTGAGTCTTGTTTGGAGGGTAAAATGACCAAAAGACCATACGGGTCTAAGGGCAATAGGGCCGAAGGGGTTCTAGAACTTGTGCATAGTGATGTTTGCGGACCGATGAACATCCGGGCACGAGGAGGGTATGAGTACTTCGTTACTTTTATTGACGATTACTCTAGATATGGGTATGTGTACCTAATGCACCACAAAAGCGAAACTTATGATAAATTCAGGGAGTTTCGGGCTGAAGTGGAAAAGCAATTGGGTAGACCCATAAAGGCACTTCGATCAGATCGAGGTGGAGAATACCTTTCTGATGAGTTCTTGGGACACTTGTTAGAGAATGGGATTTTATCCCATTTGACTGCGCCGGGCACTCCGCAGCAGAATGGCGTAGCAGAGAGAAGGAATAGGACTTTGTTGGACATGATTCGGTCCATGATGAGTTATTCATCATTGCCTTTATCCTTTTGGGGATATGCACTACAAACCGCATGTTATCTTTTGAACAATGTGCCTTCAAAATCGGTCCCTAAAACTCCTCACGAGTTGTGGACAAGACGGATGACATCCTTAAACCATATTCGCATATGGGGATGTCCAGCTCATGTCCTGTTTAAGGATCCGAATAAGTTGGAAGCACGTTCAGAAGTTTGCGTGTTTGTAGGATATCCAAAAGGGACTAAAGGGGGTTATTTTTATAACCCAAAGGAAAATAAAGTCGTGGTTTCAACTAATGCAACTTTCCTTGAGGAGAGTTACATGAACGACTTTAAACCTCAAAGCAAAGTGGTGCTTGAGGAGTTGAGGGGTAATCCGTTTACTCCGGAGGTTCCGAACGAAACCATTCCGATCGGTGTAGAAAAACCAAGCAAACCTGAACAACAACCTCAGGGGCTTCGGCGTAGTGGGAGGATCGGTCGTCAACCTGAGAGGTATATGTTCAATGGGGAGGTCTTTTTGGCTGAACCGGATGAACATGACAGGGATCCTTATACTTACGCAGAAGCTATGGAGGATGTTGATTCAAGACTCTGGACAGAGGCCATGAACATTGAGATGAAGTCTATGGAGACTAATCGGGTCTGGGAGCTTGTGGATCTTCCCGAAGGGGTAAAACCCATAGGGTGTAAGTGGATCTACAAGAGGAAAAGAGGAGTGGATGGAAAGGTCGAAACCTTTAAGGCTAGACTGGTAGCTAAGGGTTATACGCAAAAGGAAGGAATCGATTATGAGGAAACCTTTTCACCTGTAGCCATGCTTAAATCCATCCGGATTCTCTTGTCCATAGCTGCCGCTCTCGACTACGAGATTTGGCAGATGGATGTCAAGACGGCTTTTCTGAATGGCTATCTTGATGAGTCCATTTATATGGAACAACCAGACGGGTTCAAGATCGCGGGTCAAGAGGGTAAGGTTTGTAAGTTGCTAAAGTCTATTTATGGACTTAAGCAGGCTTCTCGTTCTTGGAAAATAAGATTTGATCAAGTGATCAAGACTTATGGGTTCTCACAAAATGTGGATGAACCATGTGTTTACAAACACATTAAGAATGGGAAGGTGGTTTTTCTACTACTCTATGTAGATGACATTCTGCTAATTGGCAATGACGTTGGGGCGTTGTCATCGGTCAAATTATGGTTGACCAAGCAGTTTGACATGAAGGACTTGGGTGAGGCTAATTTTGTTCTCGGTATCCAGATCTTTCGGGATAGGAAGAACAAAATGATAGCTTTGTCACAGGCCAGCTACATAGATAAAATTCTCAGGAGGTTTGCAATGCAGGATTCCAAGAAAGGTGGGCAACCATCTAGGTCTGGAATTACTCTTTCTAAGAAAGACTCTCCAAAGTCTAATGAAGAAAGAGAATACATGAAGAAGGTACCTTATGCTTCGGCAGTGGGTAGTCTCATGTATGCCATGCTTTGCACTCGACCGGATATTAGCTATGCGGTCGGGATTGTGAGTCGATTTCAGGCGGATCCAGGACCAAACCATTGGGTTGCGGTAAAGCATATTTTCAAGTACCTGAGAAGGACTCGAGGGTATATGCTTGTGTATTCGGGTGAGGATTTAACTCCTCTAGGATACACTGATTCGGATTTTCAATCCTGCCTGGATTCTAGGAAATCGACTTCAGGGTTTGTGTTTACTCTAGGTGGCGGTGCCATCAGTTGGAGAAGTGCGAAGCAAGATTGCACTTCGGATTCAACGATGGAGGCCGAGTATGTGGCGGCTAGTGATGCTTCGAAAGAAGCAGTGTGGCTCCGCAAGTTCCTTGGGGATCTTGAGGTAGTTCCTGGTATGGATAAAGCGGTATCACTGTACTGTGATAACAGTGCGGCGGTAGCTAATGCTAAGGAACCAAGATTTCACAAGAAGAGTAAGCATATTGATCGGAAGTATCATGTGATAAAGGACTTCGTTGAGAGCGGGCATGTCACGGTGTGCAAGATCGCGTCAGAGGACAATTTAGCTGATCCATTTACGAAGACACTTTCTGGGAGAGTCTTCGAAAGGCATGTGGAAGCTATGGGGATGCGAAATTTGCAATATTTACTCACTTAGTGCAAGTGGGAGATTGTTAGACATGTATGCTCTAAGGAGTAAAAATGTAATACGTTTTTGGAGACATTTTTTATCAATAAAGAATTTATTCATTTATATATATACCAAATATTGTCCTCTTTACGTTCATATTTGTTGAATGTATGATAAGCAAACAGTAGTCTGAGACTGTCAGTCTAAACCTTAAGAGTTGGGCATATGATGGGATGATTATGCGGTAGACACGACTCTTAAGGTGATGGTCTAAAATATATGATCCGCAATCGAGGGAATAAAGTTGGGCGCTTTATTCATGTAAAGATTGTTATGTTGTCTATATCCCTTTTGGGAGATGGTTTGTCTTGGCCATCGGAGTTGGACTCCGTGAATAGAAACATTGGCGCGTTGTCATAGGTGACGATGTGTTGGATCGGGACATAAAGTGAATTGATTTGGATTAATAATTCTGTCTTGTCAAATCGATTCACTTTAGACAATCATTTGTATTGTATCTTAATCCTGAGATGAATAATGGGCCCGTTGTCTCGATTTGTGTCTTTTGATGTACCAATGGGTGACTCCCACATCTCTATAGTGGCATGCATGCCGGTACGTTGGAGGCATGACTCTTGGTAGCGTAGACTTGTTATTCATAGATATGGAATCCATAGCTCCTCTTTAGGAGTAATGATATCCTCTTATATGCGTTGTCCTGTAATTGGAAAACTGGAGCGCTCAACCATTTGGATACATAGGTGTAACCGAATGGTATACTATCTTTTGATGGTAAGTTTTCTAATGGTGAGACAATGGAACGTAAGATAAAAATAATCGGGAAGGTAAGACAGAACTTGTCCTTAAGCCGATTATGGATGATCATATGGAAATGCGATACACTATGATATGTCATGGAGACTTAGCTACACGAGCTTCGTAATTCTATAAAGTTCGAGAGTGCAGCTCCAAGCTTTTAGTGGAGTAGCGTTGGAGTTGATAATTGTGAAATGTATATCTGGGATATTGGGTTTCATAGTTATCATGAGCTTGAACTTTATAGGTCCATTTTGGTCCCCTTTGCTAGCTCACAAAATCCTGTAACGACACGGCGTGCTTTTCCAATAATTGGTGACTTATGTCGGATTTATCAGATTGGTTTAAAATTTATAAGAATCAAATAATTCATGTCTGTTTATCGGTTGAATTAATTATGTAAGAAATTAGTTCAAGATGAACTTGTTGAATTATGGCGTTCGGATAATTCTTGTCTGTTTATCGGTTGTTTTAATTTTGGACAATTAGAACAAGATAAACTTGTAGAATTATTGTGAATTGATTTATTTTCTTAGAGATTATCTTGATAAAGTTTGTTTTGATCAGATATCTTTTCTATTGGGCTATTTGAATCAAAACTGAGACTTTATCCTTTAGAATCTCGGGTGGAAAATAAAAGATTCGCGGAGATTTTTTCTCGGCAGTTCGGCCTGCCGATCAGAAAGTTCGGCCTGCCGAACTGGCCAGTTCGGCCTGCCTATCTCACAGTTCGGCATGCCGACCGCGACAGCTAAGATTACGCGTTTTTCACGCGTATCTTATCAGATATTGATCCGAACTTGATTCTGTTTCGATTTTTGAGACCTAATCTGATATGGACTGACCCCAAGGACCAATAGGTATAAAAAGGGAGTGAGTCTAATGATTTACTCAGATCAATTTGAGAGATTAAGAGTGATACTCTTCTAGTGAGCATCTAAAAACTCCCTGAGAGCTTTTGTTCATAAATCACGAACACTAGCTTTGGGTTCTCTCTATTGGTTGGAAGGAGAGTCACCGGTGGAAGAGCTGTACGTGTGAGCCCACACTCACTCCGGTTGTGGATAGAGAATAGCAAAGAAGACCAGTTGGTTGAGGCTCTTCTGGAACGTTACTTCTCTACACAGGTCGCGGAGGTTCTTCAGCACACTGAGGTTAGTAAGATCTGTTTAATTTATACATATAACATGTCAAACTTGTGTTTTGGAAAATACTCTGATGAAAAATTTAAAAAAAATTCCGCTGCGCACTTTGTTTCCAACAATTGGTATCAGAGCCGAGTTTTTTACATAAATTTGCAAGTTTGTGATCATGTTATATGCATAAATTATTGTGATCTTAATCTCTCCGATGCTTGAATTAAATTTTATAGAGAGATGGCACTCTAGGTTTCTATATAATATATATGTTGTCATGGATTATATGGTGAATGTTTATTAATTAATTATGGTTGATTAAATTGTTGTTTAATTATTTATTAATTAATTAATACCGGTTATGGTTCCTTAGAGGTTAGAATGTGTATCTAGGTTTTTCATGTAATTAGATGGCGGACTATCATCTCCGTCTAGGAATTATTATTTAATTTGTAAGAATTTTGTAATTAAATAATTATTCGGAGAAGACGGAACGAGAAGTCGGATCTTGAAGATAGATGATGGCGCCTCCAGGTATTTCCTGAGTCTCTAATTTTATGTTTTTGAATTGTTGAAAATAAAATTGATGAATTGCATTAAAATTGTATTTTCTGGATTGAGGGTTTTCTGCTCGGTCGGCATGCCGGACCTCACAGTTCGGCAGGCCGAAGGTCACAGATCGGCAGGCCGGACGTACGGTCCGGCAGGCCGACAGTGGGGCAGAAATTTTGGTGCTCTGCCGGCAGGCCGAACCTTCATGTTCGGCAGGCCGAACCACCATGATCGGCAGACCGATCACCCAGATCGGCCTGCCGACCGAGAGCTGCCAGGTGTCCAGAAAAGGTGCGATTTTTTCAGTGCAGTTTTAATTTTATTTTTGGGACGATTCTGAGAAACATTAAATTTGGATATGACCGGAAATATGAAGTGTTCGATTCATACGGGATTGAGGACTTGAAGATGGATATTACATGAAGAAGGATACAGCTTAAGGATTCAAGGATGAAGAATCGATAAATGTCTCGATTATTCTCTTGTAATCTTATTTTTTCTATTCTCTAGGGTGGAACCATAATATTACGGTTATTATTATGCTTGTAGCTTTGCTTGATTGCTTTGCTTGTCTGCATTATAATATGATTTACCATGTATATTGATAACATGTCATATAGAATAGGGAGTGCCGCTCATATTAAAATTGTTCATGCATAATTTTTAAAAATAAAACCTTGACTTCAAAAGATTGAGTGGGAGAAGGTTTTCGAAGAGAGAACCTAAGGCCTCCATCGTTGGTCCATAGGAAGAACATGATGGTCCCAACCCCTAGGAAGGGATTTCTATCATGTACCAGATTGGATCTCTGAAAGGATAAGGTATTTTAGTATGATTTATGGTTGCACACCCCTAGGTGGTGATTATAAATCATGGATAAAATATTAAAACGGTGGTTATACACTCACGTTAACTTTATTATTAACCTCCCCTAGGAGCTCTGTTAATAAAATTAATGGCCAAAGAAACGATTATTAGTATATGCTGGATCATACGGGTCCTGGATGGCATATATTAATCAGGAGGGGATCCGTGTTCCTGATTGAATTTGGCATGACTCCCCTAGGAGCTTGTCGAATTCTGAGTTGGGAATTATCGTTGTAAGGTTGTGATATTTTCAAGGTTTTGACACATAAACACATTTGTATGATTTTACATGATTGTGTTATCTTACTAAATTATTATATATGTTTGCTTATGTTTGGTATATGATTCTTTATTGTAGATTGAAAATGTCTAAAAACGCTTTATCATCGATACTTGACAAAAACCAATTGACCGGTGAGAACTATAATGATTGGAAACGGAACCTGAACATCGTCCTTTCCTTTGAGAAACTGAAATATGTTCTGACAACTCCTTGTCCTCCCGAGCCTACGGGAGACTCAAGTAATGAGCAATTCCAAGCGTACGAACGCTGGAAAGATGCTAATGATCAGGCCCGCTGCTATGTTATGGCTAGCATCAATAACGTGCTGCAGGCTCAACATCAGGATTATGAGACTGCGAAGCAGATCTTGGATAATCTTGAGGACATGTTTGGAGGCCAGGCCATAACAAAGCGGCAAGGGGCGCTTCGGAAACTCTTAAACTGTAGACAGAGACCGGGGACATCTGTAAAGGAGCACATGATGTTGGTCATGGGTTACCTCGCTGAGGCTCAAACCAATGGAGCCGACATCGATGCTGAAACTCAGATGACTATGGTCTTTGAGACTCTGTCTAAGGAATTTATTCCGTTTAGAGCTACTTTTAATCTAAGCAATAGACGGGATATGACCTTGACAGAACTGATGAAACAGTTACAAGAGTTTGAACTGCTGATCAGGGAGTCTCCTGCTGGTGGAGAGGCCAATTTGGTAGCTGCTTCTGGTTCCAATCCTAACTCTGGGAATGGAAAGAAACAACGGGCCAAGAGTGGGAAGTCTTCTATTCCTATTGCTACCAAGAGCAAGAAGAAGAAGAAGAAGAACCCAAAGAAGCTTAAGTGCTTCTTTTGTGGTAAGGTCGGGCATATAAAGAAGCATTGCAAGGACTTCCTTTCCAAGGGAGGTAGGTGTGATCTTCTATATTTAGAAACTTGTTTGGTTGAGGAATCCAGTGACATTTGGGTCATAGATTCTGGTGCAACTAATCATGTTTGTGTTTCTCTGCAGGGATTCAAAGAAACGAGAAGTCTACTTCGTGAAGACTTAACGCTTCGGATGGGCGATGGATCCTTGGTCTCAGCGGAAGCAGTGGGAGATGTCCATCTTTATTTTGATAATTATAGGAGTTTAATTTTGCGAGATTGTTTTTATGTTCCTAAATTTAAAAGGAATTTAATTTCTGTATCTTCTTTATTTAAAGACTCCTACGTGGTATCTTTTAATGAAAAAGTGGTGATTCGTAAAAACAAATCTTTTATCTGTTCTGGATGGATGCAAAATAATCTATATTTTATCAAACCTAAGATGGACTTGTTGCTTAATGCTGAGATAAATGATAATAACTCAAAAAGACTTAAAACTTCTCACTCTAATAAGACTTATCTTTGGCATTTGCGCCTTGGCCATATTAACCTAAATAGGATTCAAAGGTTGGTAAGGGATGGACCTTTAAGTCACTTAAAGGTGGAATCTATACCTCAATGTGAGTCTTGTTTGGAGGTTAAAATGACCAAAAGACCATACGGGTCTAAGGGCAATAGGGCCGAAGGGGTTCTAGAACTTGTGCATAGTGATGTTTGCGGACCGATGAACATCCGGGCACGAGGAGGGTATGAGTACTTCGTTACTTTTATTAACGATTACTCAAGACCATCAAACCGCCGCAGAGATACTCTCCTTCTCTGCATTACATCTTGTTGACCGACAGAGGTGAGCCAGAGAGATATGATGAAGCCATGAAGGCTGAAGATTCGGTCAAGTGGGAGTTAGCCATGAGGGATGAAATGGATTCCTTGATGTCAAATCATACATGATAGTTGACAAAGTTATCACATGGCAAAAAGGCCTCACACAATAAGTGGGTATATGGGATTAAAGACAAAAGTGATGGCAGCAAACGGTATAAGGCAAGGCGGGTGGTAAAAGAATCCAGAGATATGCTCACCAAGACGGTTTCGATCGAGAAATTGAAGTTGTGCATAACTTCAGTTGGACTTCTCCATGAGGCGTGAGAAGTCGTTGCCGCTGCAGTTGAAGACATGGTGATTGATTAGTCTCCAAGTGGGAGATTGTTGCAATGTGGAGCCAAATCAACCTAGCAAAGGAGAAAGAAGAGAAAAAAGAGGGGGCAGTGGTCTAGCTCCGTGGTGACCAAAAAGAGGGCCGCGCGCCTGAACCAGCGCCGCGGCGCCCAAACGAGGGCCGTGGTGCCCGTCCGAAAGCAAACCAGCGCCGCAACGCCCAAAATGAGGGCCGCGGCGCTCAGAGTCTGGTTTGTTGTAAAATTTTGAGTTCGAGTCAAACTCAAACGTCCAAAAAAGGAAAAATTACTAGGGTTTTTCATTAGTTGCTATTTTTCTCTTCCTTTGGGTATAAATAGACATAAGATGGCTAGGGTTGGGTGTGTGTGACATTAAGAGTGGCATTATTTTGTGTGAGACATAATTCTTAAGAGCTCCATCCTTGAGAGAGAAAAATTCCCATAGGGTGCTAGATAGAAGAGAGTTTTGGTAAGCACAATTTGAGAGTGTGAGAAATTTCTCTTGTAATCTGTAATCTCCTTCATCATAGTGGAATCTTCAAGTGGCAGAAACAGGACGTAGCCTCGAATTTGGACGAACCTGTATAAAATTTTGATGTCTCTCTTTTCTTTATTTCTCCTATTTATTTTTTATAATTATTCATTCTCGCGATCCTTGAAATTAGGAGTCGCCTAATTCCCCAACAAGTGGTATCAGAGCAGAGGTTTTGATCAAGAACAATGACGGGAGAAGAAAGTATGGTAGTCGGTATCACCAAATTTGATAGTTCTGATTTTTCCTATTGTAGGATGCAAGTAGAAGACTACCCCTACAGTAGGAAACTACACTTGCCCTTAGGTAATAAGCCTGAAGGCATGAAGGATGAGGAGTAGAATCTCCTTGATAGACAGGTGCTGGGTGTGATCCGTTTGACCCTGTCAAAGAACGTTGCCCATAAAGTTGCAAAGGAGACCACTACAGCAGGGATGATGAAGGCTCTGTCAGAGATGTATGAGAAACCCTCAGCCAACAACAAGGTAAATCTCATAAAAAAGCTCTTTAATTTAAAGATGCCTAAAGGTGCCTCGGTTGTAGAGCATCTGAACAGTTTCAACACCGTCTTGAACCGATTGGTCTCGGTAGAGATTAAATTCGATGATGAGATCAATGCCCTAATCCTCTTGGCCTCGTTACCGAATAGTTAGGAACCCATGAGGGTGGCCATTACAAATTCACTTGGGAATGCAAAATTGAAGTCTGTTGATGTCAGAAACTCTATTCTGGCGGAAGAAGTTCGTAGAAAGGACTCGAGTGAAGCCTCAACGTCGAACTCGGCCCCTAATGTTGATAATAGGGGCAAGAAACTTGAGAAGCATTCCAACATGGATAATGGTAGGAGAGGCAAGTCGAGGAATGAGAGAAGCAAGTCAAGGAACGATAGGAGTATGGAGTGTTGGAACTATGGAAAGAATGGCCACTTGAAGAAGAACTGCAGGGCTCCAAGGAAGAATGAAGACAAGAATAATGACGCAGCTAACGCCGCCAATGAAGAGCAACAGGATGCCTTAATCTTGTTAGTTGACTGTTCTTTTGATTCGTGGGTGATAGATTCTAGAGCATCATTCCACACCACTGCACAACGCCATGTCCTGGAGAATTATGTTGCTGAAAATCATGGTAAGGTTTATCTTGCTGACGGAGAATCTTTAGATATTGTTGGCATTGGAGATGTCAGTTTAAAAATGCCTAATGGGTCTGTGTGGAAGATTCATAAGGTGAGACATGTTTCCAAACTAATGCGCAACTTGATTTCGGTGGGGCAAATGGATGACGAAGGACATAAAGTGACCTTCAATTGTGGAGGTTGGAAAGTCACGAAAGGAGCGATGGTTGTTGCTTGGGGACACAAGGTTGGAACTCTCTACATGAACTCTAGCTGCAGAGATACCATAGCAGTTGCTGATTCTGCTGCTAATACCGAGCTATGGCATTATAGGCTCAGTCACATGAGTAAGAAGGGTATGAAGGTGCTTCACTGCAAAGGAAAACTGTCGGGTTTGAAAACTGTTGATCATAGTTTTTGTGAAGCCTGCATCTTTGGTAAACAAAAGAGAGTTAGTTTCTCATAGATGGGTAGAGAGCCTAAGTCTAGGAAATTAGAGCTAGTTCACACTAATGTGTGGGGGCCTACGCCAGTGACTTCCCTTGGTGGCGCAAATTACTATGTGACGTTCATAGATGACTCAAGCAGGAAGGTATGGGTTTACTTTTTAAAAAACAAATCTGATGTCTTTGATGCTTTTAACAGATGGAGAGCCATGGTAGAGAACGAGACAGATTTGAAGGTAAAGTGCTTGCAGTCTGACAATAGGGGAGAATATTTAGATAATGACTTCAGGCAGTACTGTGTTAAGAATGAAATAAAGATGAGGAAAACCATTCCAAGAAAACCACAACAAAATGGGGTAGAAGTAAACTTGATGCCAAGTCAATAGAAGTCCATCCACACCGTTAAAGTTCAAGCAACCAGAAAAAGTCTAGAGCCATAAAAAGGTTGATCTCTCTTACTTGAGGGTGTTTGGTTGTGTTTCCTATGTTCACATTGATCCTGCTGCTAGAAGTAAACTTGATGCCAAGTCAAAGAAGTGTTTTCTACTTGGCTATAGTGGACTTGAGTTTAAATATCATCTCTGGGATGACCAAAGTCGGAAGATTATTAGGAGCAAGGATGTGATCTTTAATGAAGGCATTCTGAAGACAAAAAGCCTAAGGTGATTCCTTTGAAGGATCTTCCTGAAGTGGAAGTGGAGAATCCAAAGGTTGAAGACCAAGAAAATGTAGCTCCAGAAGGAAACCAAAGGACTCCTGCCACACTAGTCAGGAGGTCTACCCAGACCATCAGACCGCTGCAGAGATACTCTCCTTCTCTGCATTACATCTTGCTGACCGACAGAGGTTAGTCAAAGAGCTATGATGATGTGACACCCGTTATTCTCCTAACGGGTATTGAGGTAATTAAATTAATTTTTAGTGTATAAAAAAAAATTGCTTCATTTAAATTTATTTTATAATATTTATTTTTATCTATTTTTAAATTTTCTAAAATTCTCCTATATTTATTTAGTATGATTACTAAAAAGCCTTAGAACTTCTAATAAATCTCAAAAATGTCATATTGGCATTATGTGTGTTAAAGTCTTTAGATGAGACATAAGGATATCTTTTCCAACTACTCTTGACCCTCATTTTCTTTATTTCCTCCGTGACATGCTTCAACATGTCTCCTCTATAATTGTTTCTATCACTTCTCTTCAAAGACTTCATCTTTTCTTCCTTTCTCTTCCACGGTTTCCACACTCTTCTTCTCATTTCTTTGCTGAAGCAAAATACTTAGAGAACTTCTTCAAGGCAGCCATAAAAATCAGCCACCATCACCTCCATTTGAGCAAGAATTTCAGTCATACCGAAGTAAAGGAACCTGTTTTGAAGCCATTTCAAGCTTCCAACTAACCATAATCCGAGGTTAGAATCTTATGAACAAATTTAGTCTTTCATTTATAAATTTTCTTTTATACTAAAGGATTATTCAAATTTGCGTTCTTAAACCTAAGTATATGTTTGTTGCTATTTTGGAGCATATGTATGAAGTCTAAGTGTATATGCCCTAGACAGAAAATTTATATTGTTAAACTTTGTAATACCTCTATGGGCAGTGGTTATTTCTTGAAATTCTAAGATTAAATTAAAATGAATTTTATGAATTGGTTTGCATATTTGAAAAGTAGTATCCTAGGCTTTCTAACGAGCTATCATAAACCTAAATCGGAGTTGTATTTTATTTTCTAAGAATTATTCAATTTTTGTATTGGAAACTAGTAAATCTGCCAGTTTGTTATGGTATACCAGCTGCTAACCTGAACCAAGAACCCATCTTTGCTCACCACCTAATTCTTTAATGTCTTGCAACCTTTTCAATATTATCCTAAGTGATTGATGAATCTTATTAGGGACTAAAACATATAGATTACTTGTTCACATTTTATATTGTGTTAAGACAAAAATTGTTTACTGTGGTATTCAAAAGAGATTTATATAAAAGCTTTAATGGCATACTAGCAAGATAGGTTTACACATGATTTATTTATGAATGTAGTTGTATGTTGTGCTTTAGTTTTAATTTTCCTTATGCACGCCTTAGGATCAAGGGAGTATGGAGCTAACGTTAATTGATTCCAGGATTAAAAGATTGTTGATAAGCTTGAAAGGTAGGGATTCTATTACTCATCTTTTGTGAGGTTTTTATAGAATTAAAATTGATTGTTTTGCCGCAATATATATATCTATGTTGAACTAATATTATATGAGTATCACATATGAAACTATGACATGGACTCGTCTTGTATTGTTCGGCGAGGAACATAATGAATTGACACATGTTATAAATTGAGAAGCATGGTTAGGAAAACTAACTCTATTAATAATGATTCAATATAGAGAAATTGTGAGACATGAAGAGGGCGACGGTTACGTCCTTGGGCATGAATACCCTAAAAGGTAAAATAGGGGGAAGGCGATGACGCTTCCTTGGGTTGAAAGTCCCAGAACACACTGTACAGGAATCGACTTGGTGAGGACTCGGGGCTTGATGTCCCCTCACCGGAACACCCTTGGAATGTTTATAGGGTGATCAAGTGCGCCCATTTGGGTTTCGATGAGTTGAGTGATACTCAATTTAACATGGATACCTAGGAACAATGATGATTGGTAATATTTGTATAAATGTGTAATTATGACACTTGGTAACGATTAACTACGGTATCCATAAGATGTGATCATAATAAACCTCATAATCTGGAATATGATGTAACTTACTAACCATGCAGGTTTTAATGTGATAATGATAAAAACCTAAAGGTGAGTAATGGCTTTCTCTACTGAGCATAGTGTCGCTCATTCCCTTATATTTTTATCTTTTCAGGACTCACTAAGTGTGAGGTGGCTACGAGAAATATAGTTGAGGAAGTGATGTAGCTATATTACATTGGGACTGCTTCAATTGTTGAGAATGTTCTTCATGATAATGTAAGCATCAATTGTTACTTTCTGTGACTGTATTACAATGTGTTGAGGGTTAAAATGATGATGACAACAGTTTATATTATTAAATTTAAGGTGCTACATTAAACTGTGGTTTATTTATCGTTTATATTTTTATTTTTGAGTTGAGAGTTTTCATTTAAGTCCCGGGCAAATTTTATTTTTAAGGTTTTACTTTTATTATTTATTTTTATTTTATCTCATTAAAAACTGTTAACCCCCATATAGGGGCGTTACAGAATTTTTGGTATCAGAGCCTAGGTTCGGTTAACCTAGGGAGTGTAGCACCACTTTAAAAAAATATATTTTTGAGATGGTTTTGAAGCTGAATTTTCATTGTCATCATCAAAATGAACCTTCACATTGATTTATACAGTCTAGGAGGATGTAACATGGAAAGGCCATAGAATGAAATACTAATGGTTATATAAGTACAATAATTATATAGAAGGAAAGTTTTAATAGTTATGAGGGAATGATAATTATATGGAATGAGTTTATAAGTAGAATGCTTATGAGAGATTCGTATAATATTAGGATCTATAAGCATATCTAATTCGTATAAACGATGAGAAATTCATGTAGATACGAGGATTTAAGAGCCTTTTGTCTCGTGAAAAACAATAAAAAAATATAAGGCTTGATTTATTGATTTTAAAGTTTGGCATAGATATGCCAAATTTTTCGTAATTGATTCAAACCTAAGTAATGATTATGTGTGGATTCGATGGAGCACATAAGTGTCAATAACTTTTCTTGAAAGTTCTATTTATTTGAGGAATATGATATAAGTTGGGAATCATGGTATTGAATCTTGAGAGAGATAAATGTTAGACTTTTGGTCTGTTGAGGCTGTGTAAAATCTAGAATGCATGAATCTCAAAATTGGAATATTTTGTTACGTACATTGTATTTAAGTGTATCAGTGAATCTTTATATATAGATGCAATAGAAAAATGATCAATAGGAGTTTCCTTAAGTAAATCATAATACTTAAGGCACTTATAATAATTTTGGATAATTACGATAAAATGTTTAAGTTTTAGATGTTTAGATGTGAATCTTTTGGTTACCTACGGTTTTGTTATATGAGGAAATTCGATATTGTATAAGTAGAATTGTGGGGATTGTAGATGTTCTTAAGTAGTAACATCTAGTGTCTTTGTTCATTGATATGGTCTACGTTGAAAGACGTAAATCGTATTGATTTCAAGGTTAGTCACATTCTAAACCCTTGGTAGTAATGATGATGAATCCATTGATAGATGTTGAGTATTATCAATAACATATGGGTGTATGCATTGTTCAATAAGGTTTTGATTAAAACAAATTAATTGAGTTGCTTGAAGATTATGTTGTTATGAAATGATTTTAAATATCATTCAGGAAGATCCTTGTTGTCGTTAAATT
>JAJQZP010000355.1:0-47507 GCA_025403435.1 Artocarpus heterophyllus
GAGAAAAACATGGTAGCAACAAAGAGAGAACGAAAAACAAAATGAAAAAAAAAGGAAAGAAAATTAAGAAGAATGATGTAAAATTAAAAATTTAGTGTTTAAAAAAATACATAATTCAAAAAATACTATGTATTTTAATATATTTAAAAAGTGTGCTATTTACTTATATTAAAAATTGAAAATGTGTTATTTGGTTGCAATTTCTCTCCGTCTTTTTTTTTTTTTTAATGAAACCAACTTGCATAGTTGATCCTGACCCTTTCCAAGACCATCAGACAAAAAATTCCTTCCTTTGTTCTATATTCTGTATGTCAGCCATAGTAGACAAAAAAACTACTAAGGTTTTACATAATTGACGGAATCATGAATATTTGTTGCTAGTTGTCCTGTCCAAAACGTCCTTTTACTTTCCATGCATTCTGTTTATTCCTTGTCTGTCCAAAACCAATAACGCAACGTGCCTCACACAAGCGGGTATAACAAATCAAAGCACCTAATTTGAAAAAAAGATAACCAAACATGGAGCTCTGCCATTTTGTGGCTCGTTCTTTGCTTATAGAACTCTCTTTTAGTCTCTTTAAAGAAATAGTAGGTTAATTTAGCTCTAAGATACATCCCCTTGTCTTTTATTTTTTTGTCCTCCTCAAGAAATTACTTATGGTAGGGATTTTTTTGTTGGTATTTTGTATTTGTAAATGCTTGATCATGTCACACCCATATCATAACAATGTATATAAATATAAAAGATTTTAATTAAAATTTTATAGTTCAAAATATTATTTGCGTTATATATACTATATATATACTATTTGGCAAAATTCTCCCCAAAGTTAGGATAATATTTGGTAGCAATATATAGCATACAATTACATTTTGCACAACTAAAAAGGAAGCATGTACTGCTCGAAATGTTAAGTTGTGAAACTTATTTAGTGTGTTACAAAATTTTTATCAGGAGTAGTTTGGGAATTTCATACTTGTAAAATTTGGTTGCTCTACAAATAGGTCCTATCAAAATTCCATTTTCAGTAAAAGTCCAAAAAATCAAATAATTGTAATCCTCTGTCAGTTGGATTAATGGATCGTTCAATTGGAAATGATAGCCAAATGCATAGGTTGTTAGAAGGAGTTCGATTATACATATACAAAGAGTATACCACCTAATTACCTTATTTCCTCTATGAGGAAGAAAGAAAATTAGGGAACCCGCAAATATTGGCAAAACTATAATTATCGTTAACCAAGGAAAATAATTCGTGGTAAAAACAAGATATACTTGGACCAGAAAAATGGACCATAAAACCCCGTGCTCAAAATAATATATTGAGCACGGGTTTTTGTCGGTTAAGGTAAAGTTTTCCTATATATAAAGGGAGCGCTAGTTTAGGAATAATATAGAGGTTAAAAAAACAAAAATTAAGAGATATATGATTTTCTCTTATAAACTTCTTTTTACAGTAAGTTTCTGCAGCTGTTGAAAGTTAACAAAATTACCATATGAAACAATGAACAGTTATACATTTATATTTTTCGTTTTGTTATATTTTTTTTCAGCATTTTTGTTTTCCTCTCAATAAAATAGAAATAATATAGAATTAGGGCTTTTAATTTTTAACAAGATATAGGCATGCGGAGTATTATACGTTGACTCAAGACATAGATAACATTGCCCAACATTCTTCCCCAATATATTTCTAATGCCTTAGAAATTTACAATTTAATACAAGCAAACTTCAAAAAGAAGGAGCTACTATCTTTTTTATGTGTTCTATCAGAATAATATAAAATGCAAAATTGTCAAGATTTCAAATGAAGCCCTTGGAGCATCATCTTCAATGCATTAATTAATGTCAAATTATTTCACAAATAATTAGTGCCAAATTTTAGTTTTTGGACAAGAAAACAATTTTCCAATGCAATATTATATTTTTTTATGCTAAATTTGACCCTTGTTATAAATATTACAATGTCAAATTTGTAATTTAGTTGCTAGAAGTTGAAAAAGCAGGATAAGAAAATCACTTTTCTGAGGCAATGTTATATTTTTTATGCTAAATTTGACTTATGTTATAGATACAACACATGTGAAATTTGTAATTTAATTGCTACTAGTTGATGTGTCAATGTTTTCATTTAATAACTGCAATATTATCATTGTACTTTTACAAAGCTCTAAAGTTTAATGTTATAACAAAAAGTAGAAATAACATTATGGTTAGAGCACAAAATAAAGCATGATATCAGATATGCCATTTTCACTTTTGTGTTAAATATGACATTGATATTAGCATTTATATTAAAAATGGTTGCATCGAGACAAAAGGTTTCCAATGAAGTTCATGTCTACAGGTTAAAAAGAGATAATCCACGTATTGGGCGTTCCATTTAGAAAGAAGAGGGAGATCAGCTTGAGTTGATTGGAGTCATGTAGGTTAATTTTGTATCTTTAAAATAAGGAATATATTTGACACAAAACATTAAGTATGAGAAAACACAAAGCAGCAAAAAATAAACTTGAGAAATAGGCCATAAGTTATGAATTACTTCTCTAAATTTAACTCTGGCTAGGCAGCAAATAGTCATGAAATAATGGGATTAAAAATCAGGTTTGTTTCCCAAAAAAAAAAAAACATATTATCCCATAATCTAGACGCAATCTCAAAGTTGGCCATGCTTTGAGGAATAAATTGTCAACTTGACTTTGCTTCAATCCCAAATTTCTATAATAAAAGTAAATAATTTAAAGGAAAGTTTAGGACCGTGGGACAGATTTACATTAGTCCCAAAAGGGTATATAAACCTCTGCTCAATTCTTTCTTATCTATGATTATTTTATCATGGATATATGGCCAATAGTTACATAGTCCTCAATTTGCTTTTACATTTCTACCTATTTTTCTATATTACTATGTCTTTATGTCTCTTGTCTGGCCATGCAAATTAACTCTCTCTCTCTTCCCTTTAACAAGTCAACAAGTGAGAATCCCACATCTAGGGCACAACTTTATTTAAAAAATACGGAGTCTGACAAGTGTGCCAATTTTCTTATGATTTTCTTCTTTATACTATAGTGAGCATCCCAACTGAGTTGACTGAGCAACCTATATGTTACATCAAGCCCCCAACTTGGTAAAAATAAAGATAATAGAAAAACAGCATTTCAAAAAAAGCTCATAATATTACAGTGAATTACTGCAGTACTTCTTATGCATAATATTTTTACATTAATAAAACTGAATCATTATAAATCTTGTGTGTTTTTATTTATCATTTTTGGTTTTAATTTTATTGCTCCCGCAAGTAAAGAATTAAAGAATTTAGTTCTTGATACTTGATATCGTAGAATGTATTTATACACAAAAACTTTTTCATCTTGGATTAGAAGAGCTATTATCACATAGCCGGTAAGAGTTTTTACTTTTTAATTTTAGGATAATATAATATTGAACATAAGATCTACTATTGTTATTAATTCCTCAATTGCAAAAGTTTGTCTAATTAAGTTATAGCCCCCTCACTAAAATAGAATCCTGAATCCTAAATAATTAGTACTTATCACTGATCAGAAGAGTCAATAATATTGTTATTAGATTACCCAAGAGCACAAGACATGAATATTCTTGATAATGGTCAAGCAAAGTATAAACCAGCAGACCAAGTTACATAGAAATTAAAGTATCCAAAAAGTCTTGAGGAACCAACTAGCGCCTTGTTTTTCAAAAAATGCACATATGCTTTGCACTGGAAGGTAAGAAACCCAAAAGAGAAAAAGGAGAGAGAGAGAGAGAGAGAGAATAAGAAAAAGACCCAAAAGCTTCACTGCAACAGCATGTAAAAAGTTCCATTGCACATTGGCCTACAAAAACCCTCATTAGGGCATTGTTCATGTCACCACATTTTCTTCATTCAAACCAGCTAGCAAGCTTAGTGTGATCAGGCATATTTTCACACTCATATTTTCAATGGCAAATACAATTTTCAGATCATCAGAATACCAAATTAGAGCATTTCAGGTTTTGGGTTTGTTGCTTTGTCTCACACTGTTGGTGCAGAAGATCAGTTGTACCCCTAATAATTTCACAATTGGAGGCTCAAAGGGTTGGAGTGTTCCTGATGATCCCAATGCACCACATTACAATGCGTGGGCAGAGAAGAACAGATTTGAGATTGGAGACTCTATAGGCAAGCACTGTTTCTATACAATTATATATATATATATATATATATGCACACACAGATATATGTACATTTTGTTGTTTTCATCTTTCCATGTTCATTTTATGATCAAGGAAATTTTTTCTAAAAGCCTGAAAAATTTTCCCCCTTTTGATCCTCTTTATTTACTTTTTCCAGATGAATAAAAAAGGTAGCTTACAAGTGAAAATTTTTCAACACAACAAAAGGATTACACGTCATAAAAGAGAGTGTAATGATATATATTTTTAAAAGCTGCAACAATATATTACTTTATTATTATTATCATCATTATCATCATTATTATTATTATTATTATTATATGTCTGAGCAACTCTACGTCATGCTTTCATGACGGCAGCTATATATTAAAAGATTTTTTTTCTGAATTCTGAGGACACATATATAACAATCCACACAAAATTTCTGATCGCTTAAAAAATTATTTATTATAAATATACTTAGAATTTTAAATGATATATATGTATATAATATCATATCAATTCATTTAGTATATATTTGAGTTTCTTTTTTCTTTCTGCCAAATTCATCATATATTTCAATTGAGCTTCATGTTAATTACTAAAAATATCTCCACTTTTTGTAGTCTTTGTGTATCCTGCTGATAAGGACTCAGTTCTTCTTGTGAACCAAGAGGACTACAACAATTGCAACACCGATCACCCTCTCCAAAAATTCGACGACGGCAACACAGTCTACACTTTCCAGGAATCCGGGCCCCACTACTTCATCAGTGGGAACAAAGACAACTGCCTCAAGAATGAGAAGGTTGATGTGGTTGTCTTGGCTGATAGGAGCAACCGGACAAATTCAACCTCTCCCACCCCCTCTCCCTCGGCGGAGACACCCCCGTCCCCGGCCCCGGCTGGCCAAGAGTCCCCGTCACCGCCCGCCGGGACCGTGAATATCAACCCGGCCCCGGCTCCTATCAGTGAGCCTCCGCCAGCTCCAAGTAGTGCTACTTCTGTCTACATGAGCTTTATTGGCTACATTGGTGCGCTTGTTGCTGCTTCATCACTTTTATTCTAGTACATCCTAATTGGATTGACAAAGCTTCTTTCTTTTCCTTTTTCTTTTTCTTTTTCTTTTATTTTATTTTATTTTTTAGTTTTACCTTAAAAGCTCAGAAGATTCATCTGGGGATTTGAGGGGTGTTAGGTAGCTGTTTGCATCAGTACTGGAATAAGCTCACTGAAGTACGTAGTGTATAATATATGAACGAGGTTGGGTGTGCATGTTTGTGACATCATGATGATGTGAAAAAAAAAGCAATAATGTGTTTTTCAAGGAAATAAATTGATTTTTACACTGTATGGTTAATATTTTGGTCATTTGGCTTAAATCTTAGTGTCCGTTTGATACTTTAGTTACAACTCATTAGTTCTAACTGTAAACATTATAAAACTCTTAACAGTTATAGTAAAAAAAATAAAAAGTTACCACTATATAAAAGTCTCATATACTATAGTTTTTAAATTTAAAACTTCAGTTACAAGTAAAATGTCAAATGCCATATTATTATTTTTAGTGCAATGAAAGGTGGTCATGAACCTTTTCTATTTTTCAAGTAATGATTAAAGTTGTGGCGTATAAGTGGGATTGTTCACGGATTGGATTTTGTAGATTTAAAGTCAATCTACAATCCAATCTGAAATCTTTAGATTGAGAAAATCCTAATCTACAATACGATCCAAAGCCCTCAGATTAGATTTATGGATTTGCAAATTAAGCTATGACCTTTTAAAATAAGAACATTAAAAGTTAATTTTCTTTAACATCAAATATTTTAAAAAAATCCATAATATAAAATAACTTAATAAAATTAAACTTGTTACAGCTAATCATCAAGACATGCCAGCTTCAATAAAACTTAAAATCAAGTCTTCTTTTAAAAAAAAAACTCAAAATTAATTATTCATTCATCAACCATGCTTAATTAAATCTTCAAAGCATTTCAGCTTCAATCTTCTCTCTTAGGATTTCTCCCTTTTAACTTAGATTGGGTTTTTTAAACACAACCTGATAATAATTGTTTGGCAAAAAAATTAGAAAAGTTTATTTTTCTATAAAAAAGGAAAAAGTTTTATGTAAATATAAATTATCAAAATTCTAAAATATATGAATATATATGGGGGTTTCAAATCGATGAATTGAGAATTCTTCAATTTATAATCGGAGCAAAAACCTTCAGATTGAATTGGATTAGGCGAATAACACGAATTTATGGATTTTGTGAACACCTCTAAGTGGGATATGGATAGGGTTAACATATGTAGTTGAGTTATATCATCAAACTTTCACAAAAAACATAACTAATCCAGTTTCATATGATCATAAGCCCACCATGTACAGATCTGTTCGTGAGCGTGGGTTTTCCATTTTGATTTCTTGTTTGAAAATTTCTTCAAAGTTGCAGAATCAAAAAAAATAAATAAATAAAAAGAAAGTTATGTGCACTGATTAGCTGGCAAATGACTATGACGTAGTTCCAAATTATTGAACCACGTGTCATGTTTTGTGTGCTCAAGATTGTGCACCGAATTTTTACACAAAATCCACTTGACCAAATCCCGCTTTTGTTTCTGACATTTAAAACGTTCCAAAGCTTCCCGTGAACTAACTTGGCATGACAAATACAGTGCTCCGATTGTATTTGTGTTAAAGTTTAGACGAAAAGAATCACGTGCCACCCGTGCTTCACCTAAGTAAAGGTCAAATGGATATTTGAGTAGTTTTTAGGGCGGGATTAACTAATTGAATTACGAGTTTGTGGCGTGTACATATTCTGCTCTTGGGTATCTATCTGGTTCTCCCTAAATATATGATAAAGTTCCAATAGAAATTTATGGGCATTTACGACCCACTTTAATGATCCAACTACTCACCATGCACGACTCCATTATTTTTTAACAATCAACTAAGATAGATCAGGGTCAGTTTTGAGACGTTTTAAACGTCAACACCATGATGTATTTGTGTAAAGTTCAAGAACCACTTTTTTTAC
Organism: Artocarpus heterophyllus; assembly: GCA_025403435.1. Lineage (NCBI taxonomy): Eukaryota > Viridiplantae > Streptophyta > Magnoliopsida > Rosales > Moraceae > Artocarpus > Artocarpus heterophyllus. The sequence continues at coordinate 7,220 of JAJQZP010000355.1, forward strand.
TGACCCCCTTGTTTTTTTACAATAGATAGATGAAGGCGACAAGCTCATTTCAATACAGTCTTGAATCATCAAATGCATTATTAACAATCGTTGAAGTTATGAAGAAACCTTTTTAGATTTAAGGATTTTTCTCATTTGTGCCCCTCAACTTTAGGGTCATTGTTAATTTGGCCCCTAAACTTTTAAATCACCTACTTTGCTCCCTGAATTTTTAATTAGTCCCCACTTAACCTTCGGTTGTTAAAATTCTATTTAAAATAAACAAACAAGTGAGGTTAAATGAAGTTAGGCGGTCTTATTTTGTGTATTTTGAACTTAATTCTAAAGAAATTCTAAGATAATGGGTTAAGTAAGAACTAAATTAATATTCAAGGGGCAAAGTGCAATATTTTAAAGTTCAGGGGCCATAGATAAAATTAATCCTAGATTTAATAATGAGTATGGTAATCTTCTATTAGACAGTTTCAATTTGTCATCTTTCGTTTCAGGACTCCAAACTAGCCAAGTGTGCTTACCAACTAATTTGGCCCCTTGTATTTTAGCGGCCAATCATTCACTCAATCTACTTAGAAAAACCCCCCTCCCATTGACTATCTTTATTGTACTGGATACTTTAAATAGAGATACATCCTTACCCAAACCCCAGTTTGAAAGCCTAGCAGATCGTCTCTTCAAAAATCTACCAAATATTTCAAAACATATTCAAGACGAAAAAAAAAAATGAAAGATAAAAAGGGAGATATTATTTTTACGGTCGCTGCATATATTATGGTCGATATACACCAATATAAACTAATCTCATGCAATATAACGGTATTCTATTGTCTTGTCATAATACCTTGGCAGTTTGGCACCATGTTTTTGGCATCAAAATCCTACTTAACTGGGTCCTGGGAAAACCAGATTTTCTTGTACATCGAGAAATCTCAACTATTAAAAATTCTTGCCTAGTTCAACCTTTTTCATCAGTCTCATAGTGTTGTGCAGAATGGAATCCAGTATTCCGGCTACCTGAAAAGGGGAACACAAAGAAAAGTATTTTGAGATCGGCATTCTTGAGGGTAAAGGAAAAGATAGAAGAAGAATGAAGAAGATAGAAGAAGAATGAAGTACTAACCGTGAAAACACCACCGATAATGGCGCACACGTTAGTGATGAAGTGCGAAAAGGACTTCCGATTTTCTTGTATCAGAACCTAGTTATAGAAGATAAAAGAAAGATTCAGAGAGGAAATAAAATCTCCATATAACAGTGAACATAAAATTATTGCCTCGTCACTACCTGCATTGGAGAGAGCTCAAAATGGAATTTTGCCACGGGAATGTATAGACTCTGAATTATACTGCTGTGGGCCGTGTACTCGTACTCCTGAATTAAGGTGTGATGTCGACTTGTTGTAACCTCAGCTTTAACCACTTGAAGATAATGCTCTATCTGCAAACGCAAATTCAAACATGCGGAATGAATAAGAGCTTCAGTCCAATGTTACTCTTTTTTCTTTTTCTTTTTTCCTCTGAAACAGAACAGTTTTAATCTAATATTCATTTTGTCAGTCAGTAATCAAATTATGAGGTGTCCCAGCAACCAAAGAAAAAAGAAAGAAAGAAGACAAGGTTTCATCGATATGGCAAACTTACCGTAACATTTGCATCTATATCACGGTGATTTATGAATGACCGACCGTTCAATCTGTCATGGCTTCTCCCAATATAAGGTGCTAATCTCTTTACTTCACTCAGCATCTTAGGCGTAATACTCTTTCCAAATGAAAAACGTGATATGACATGTGACATATTCATTTGAGAAGCATCGAAGGAATGAGATCCTGAATGAGCTGAAACGATAAGGTTACCAGGAACCTGCAATTACAACTCAAGCTTAAAAATCTAAAGCAAGCGGCAGCGCGGTAAAGAACGCCTATCTGCACTACTTTCTCCTAGTGTCTTCTAATCAAAATAACGGCCAGAACACATAATCAAGATAAGATGTATGTTTTTAAATTCATTAGTTTGATCAAGATGGGATGTATTTTAACATAAATCACTAAACAGAACTTAATATAAATGCTTCTATTACCATCAAGCAACCCAGAAAGCAAGCTCATTGTCATTAGACGTAAAACAAAGTAACTAGGCAATCACATCTTTCTTCATGTTAAAGCAATAATCATCTATTTCTAGGCTGTTCTTCTAATGCCTCCATCACCATTGTAAACCCACCTTTTTCACACGCACGTGTCCTTCAATTCTACATCCTGGAGCCTTTGGTGCTGGTCTTTTTGCATGTTCAGTTGTATTACTACTTCCCGAAGGTAGCTTCTGAGACTCCAACTGGATAGGGGCAACCAAAGCTTCCATTGTCTGCAGTAAGTAGAAACTTAAGATCAGGCCAGCTTTTACTCTATCGAGGGTCTCGACATCCAACAACACTCACAAATATGACTATGTTGACCTTCGAAGCCATTGCTCAAACCTTGAAACTAGATTTGGGATAAAGTAACGGAAACTCAGACTCTATGAGTTTGTACCTGGACCAAGCTATCTGTGTCCCGATCTCCATAGTAAGATTCATGGTCATGGTGTCCATGGTCGTCCCTGTGACAGAAAGAAGCCAGATAAAGCTTAATAACAATGAAGGAAAGCTACATCCGTTCAAGTGGATGGTTGAAGAAGGAACACGAATATATACATGACTGAGTGCGTGCAAGTGTAATATATCTAAGTGCACATGAGACAGTTCAGTTTCTCATATTATGCTATACATTTGGGGGAGCACTAGAAATAATCACCATAAATAAACACTTCAAAACTTAAAAAACAATTTTTTGATATGAAAAAAACTGCAAAACAACAAACAAATTAGAAAAATCCTTTTTTTCTGCCACATTACCACCAAATGTTCCAGAGGGACACACTAAACAACAGACCATTGAATGAATGATAAGGGCACTAAAGGAAATATATAATTCACCTCAAATCACTTCCTTTGCGAAAAATGCGAATAGATGGATACCCTTGTATATGATGCCTGAATTTGTTGGAAACAACAGTCAGAGTCGACCAAAAAATTCGCAAATTTACAAAATCAGAGGCAAAGGCAGAAAGAAGAGGATAAAGTTGACATCCAAGAGAAGAATGTGAATCCTTCATGTGTTTAATGTTTCAAATAAAAAATCTTAATCTTTTATATTTTTCTCATCAAGAAAACATTCCAATGTTTATAGGTATGCCTCAAGGATTCTTTCTTTAAGCTTTTCTGCACCACTTTAGATAAATCAGCAATTTGAAGTGAATCAATTTCCTCAAGTATCCTAAAATGAAAGAATTCAATGTTTCATTTCATTGTAATAAAGAAAATCAGCTTGAACGTTAGAATCATAATTTAAAATGTACCTTTTACATAAGTCGACTTCTAGAGTACAATCAACCTTTCCTAAAAGTATACGTCCGTCCATTTCTGGATCATATCTGGAAAAAGGTGAAGAAAGAAGGATCCATGAAGTTTTGAATAACAAGCAATAATGTGGGACAATGAAACAATTTCACAAATACTTTTTGTAAATTATTTCCAGGAAATGCAAACAACATTAAAACACAGTACCTTTCTCGAATTATTTTTGCTGCCTTCTCCCAAGAGGGTTTCTGAAACAAAAGAAAAGGTCAGAAGTACGTACTAATAAAATTTTTGAGAAGGGTGATGAAATGGTTTCCACCATAATAAGAAGTGATTAATTTAATTCCACAGATTGTTCATTCAGAGAACCCTAGAACAGATAGATATCTAGAGACAGAAAGGTAGGAAGAGAAAAATATATGTGACGAGGGATATGAGGGTGTAATTTGGAAAGAAAAAAGCGAGAAGATACTGAGTTTGTGGTTTTGGAAAAGTTTGAAATGAAATAAGAGTAAAAGAAAGGATTCATGGAGTGACCGTGGGCGCATTTGGTCTGACAAGAGAAGCTCTTCAAAGTTATCTTGCCATTTGATTACGTTCTGGGCAACCATCTGAATGTTGATGGTACGATTTGCAAAATGTCAAAATTAAGAAATTATATCATCTATTTTGGAGATGTAGATGTATCCAAAACTTAAAAATACTGGGGGTTAATATTTATTCTAGTTATCTCAAGTTCAACAACTTTATTGGAAAAATAAGGGCCACATCCAACATACACCCGCATAGATATACAAGCAAACGAGAGTAGAATTAATCAAAGTAGCATTCTATGTTAAATAAGTTTCTAGAAGTAATGGAAGGTTCCAAACAAAGAGATAGCCATGCCAAAAGTGGCCTAATTTAGTAAAGTCATATAATTACTTCATTTTTTTTGTTTAGGGAAATTACTTTATTTACTTAATCATAAAAACTTGAACCACCAAAAGCTTCAGCTTATAGAAGCAACTAACCTTTCCTTCTTATAATAATGACATTGTAAGTTGTAATACAAAAAGCCAAGAAGGAAACTGACAACTGAATATAAGCATCTAAAAACTTTCATACCAAAAATCAGAGATAGATGAGAAATACTTACCAGGCGATTACTCCAGTAGCACCAAGGAGCAAAAAAATTGACAACCAATATCGGATACCTGCAAAAGAATCATCACACATGTCAAGAGAAGAATACTACAGCAATTGCAATATAACAGCACAAGTCTTCCAGAGGCGAAGCTAATTTAAACACAATTTGAAAGTCAAACTTAGCCCACTTACTGGTGAGAAAATTGGTCAAAATTACTGCCCGTTAGCCAGACAGAACCTTCTTCGGATTCTTCTTCAACATCATCCCCATGCTTAATGTAATTTGAAATTGGCCCCGAGTGAAACTCAGCACCAGTGGGTTTTAAATGGGCATCTATACAGAATTTTTTAATTGTTTTTGTTATATTCAACCTGTTCTGAAAAAAAAGGAGGAGAATCTCAGCCCATGTCATTGCCCATTGCAAAATCAATAAAGAGACAAAAGAACTAATAGAAATATAAAGAAAATCTCAACAAACTTGAAATCCAAATTTATCCAATAGAAATAGCAAACCAAGACAAATTGGGAAGTGAAAACTTACTGTTCCTAATATGTCACTCACGTCAACTGATGCAAATTCACATGAGAGAGCAGGAAAGCTACAGTACAATTAACGTGGTATTAGTACTCAGATGCACGGACATACACAAAGGTTATATCTATTTTACTGGTACTACATTCGTGAACATTTCAAAAAGATCATTCAATTGCCAAATAAGAGATACTTCTAAGAAAAATCAGTGGCAAAATGTTGTAAATTCTTCATCCCATTAATAACAACCCCCTCTACATGAGTGTGTGTGCACACACGCATAGACTTCACAAATGCTGACTACTCATTACATGTGACATATAGAGAAATTTGTACATCTAAACAAAAGCACTTGTTGAATAAATAATGAAAAAAGGTATCACTGTAATAATCAAGTCAGAAATGCTCTAGTTGTTGTTTCATGAAAAGAATGCTGGACACTTTAAAAAAAGAAAAGAATGCTGGAATAGGAAGGACAGATGTCCATAGCTGGGCATAATGCTGGTATAAATATCCAATCCTGTACCACAGCTTCACAACAAACTAAAATGTTGATGCAACTATTGAACTGTACCTTATATCAAAATCAATACGTAAGAAGTCCCCATCAGTGCTCTGGTCGACGACAACAGAAGTAGATGTGCTGACGGTTAAATAATTATTCAGTTCCTGTAAAATATATAAATTTTACACATCATGAGGTAAAGAAACAGGGAAAATGAACGACTAAACAAAAGCCAAGTAGTTATTAGGAAAACCACAAATGAATATGGATGCAGTGGCTATCAATGTACTAGATTCCGCACAAATAGAGAAAATGAGAAGTAATAACCAAATAAAAAATAGAGGGAAAAACGAAGCAAGAGCTAAAGTTGGAGTAAGACTATCAGTACATCCCATTACATTCAGTTGTATGTGTGCAGCCCAAAAATCTCAACCACTAAATGAGCCTTAGTGATGATCTCATCTGTTGAATTTTTTTCAGGCGATTATTAAGTATTAATGGCTCAGATCGTTTTTTTTTTTTTTTTTTCAACATCCAATGGTTGTACATAGGATGCAAGCACATCCCAAAATTTTGAGATGCATTGTAGTTCTACAAGTAAAATCCATAGGATCTCAAAACAGAAAACCTACCAACATAGAAGACCCATATGAAGTTGAGTCTAAGACTGAAATAAATAGATAAGACAGATTAACCAACCATTCCAAATAAAAACACCATGGAAAGAGCTGCTATTATGGATAACCCTGCACCTGATAATGATGCCTCTGTCAAATCCCTCGGAATCTTCCTGTGGACAGAAATGTAATTGTGATGGAGACAGGTAAGATTCGGGAAACTGTCTACCAGTACGACAAGCTTAAAATAAAAGATTAACATTGAAATTAAAAAAAAAAAAAAATCCATCACTGACCAAAAAAGAGAAGAGCAAAATAAAATAGGGGAAAAAAAACGCTAGCAGAGAATCATGAAGTTCAGTTCAACGTTTTTCCTTTTTTTTTTTTTGACGTATTCATTTCTATTTCATTACAATTATCATGCATTCTTCTAGCAACAATAAAAAAATGTATATAGATTCGATTCCTTTGTGAAGTGTTTCTGCTGTACAATCCACAGTGATCTGAAGACAAACCAAATGACATATAAAGCAAGTGATATATCTCTGTGTGTGTGTATATATATGAATATATATATTTATGTATACACTTTTGCTTCACCAAGTCAAAAACGAGAACAATTCAGAATAAAGAGCAAGAATCCACAACCAAAATCGACAAAAACCTGTCGGAATCAACCAAATATTCCACCAAACCTGTCGACGATAAAAGAAAGGAAAAAACCGATCACAATTTCTAATGTCCAAAACTCAATCAACGACACAATTGAGTAATGAACAAAGAAACAGACGTCATCAGAAGTTTTCATAGGCCATTGACGTAACAGTAACGAATCCAATCACATGGATTTGATTATCGAAACTCCGATTCCAGAGAAAACTCGCAACGATAGTGAAAAAGCGAACGAAACGTGAATAGATAGAGAGAGAGAGAGAGATCGGACCTGTAGAAATCGACCGATTTGAGCTTGCCAGAGGAAAGCATGGTTGCGGAACGGAGGTGAATTGCAGAGAGGAGAGAGAGAGGTCGGCAAATCAAAGCCTAAGGAAGACGCACATTATGGATCTGTATGTGAGCGAATGAGCAAAAATGGCTCAAGGACTGACACCCTCTCTCCCCCCCCAGGCCAGCTCTGCTTGGTACTCGCCCTCTCGCCTTTTTTGCGGGGGTTTTTTATTTTAATTTTAATTTTAATTTTTTTATTTGTTATTTTTTTATAATCGATTTCCCCATTCTTCCTTCGTGAAAAAGTTTGTGGTGCATGATTAGGACCAAAAACTATAACATATTATTATGTGTAAAAGTTTTATATTGTTTATATATAAATTTTTTTATTAATAGATAATAGTGATATTTGAGAGAAAAGTTAAAACTATATGATTGAAATCACGGACTATAATATGTAAGAGTTTTACATTTATAGCAAATTTTTGTTTTAAGCTATAACATATAAAAGCTTAACACTATCTACAGTTAAAATTGTACAGTTAAAGGAACTGATAAGATTGACTTTTTCCTTCTTTTTTTATTATCGATAGATGATTGTGTGTTTAGAAGAAGGGTTGAAGCAGTATGATTGGAATAGCGGACTATAATATGTGAGAGTTTTAAATTGCGACAAATTGTTGTTTTATATGATAACATGTGAAAGTTATATATTGTTTGTAGTTAAAACATGTTATTGAAACCAGCACTCTAAACATTTTAATAGGGTGTTTAAGAGAGTAGTTTAATTTATCAGTTTAAATTTAAAACCTGTAATATATGAGAGTTTTATATTGTAGTTTTTTACAGTAACATGAAGAGTTTTACGCTGTTTACAATTCAAACTTCCAAACATCCTATAAATGTTATTTTAATTGTTGGACTAGCTTTTAGCTCGTCAATTTACAAGTACCCAAATTTAAAATCTGTAATATGCAGTGCAAAATTACTTATATCATAACTCATGTAGTTGAAAAGTAAATCCTTTCATCTATATGACACTAGCTTCTAATATGATAAAAAATATGTCCTACCACATGTTTTGTCTTGCAATAAATTTATGCTTTTTAATTTCAAACTCCATTATTTTCTTTTTTAAAATTCTACCTATGGGTAAAAAAAATATATTTAAATATACGTTATGCAAGTTACCGTATGTTGAAATATTTTCAATAACTAGAGAAGAAAAAAAAAAAAAAACCTCAAAGTATGTTGTATTACCTAAAATATAATGGAATGAGTGATCAATTTCTTCAAAAATATTAGAAGTTTCTTAATTTTTTTAATTTTTAATCAATCGTTTTGTTGTTATAAATTATCATAATTAATGTTATACTAAGGTATTTCGACATTAGTTTTGAACAAAGAATAACAAGCTAAACTTTCAAAAAGGAAGAACATTTGAGAACCTTTATGTATGTTTGCATGGACCTAAGACAAAAAAAAAAAAAAAAAAAAAAAAAAAAAAAAAAAAAAAACCTTAAAGTATTGACATCTTTTAAGGCAATTAAAAAGATTGAGTTTAACGGTATCAATAAATTAAGAGTTTAAGAACTCGAGTATCCAAATTTTTAAAATAAGGCTAACTATGCTTTTTATTTTAGGAATTTGAATGTCTAAATTCTTAAAATAGAAATTTATTGTGTCAACAAATTAAGAGTTTAGAAACCTAAATGTTTAAATTTTTAATATGAAAATCTAAATGTTAAAAGTTACAAAGTTTAAGAACCTATGATGTAAAAATTTTCTATTTCATATTGTAAACTTATAACTTTAAATGTTCAATTATATTCTTTCTAAAAAAAGAGGTTCATTATTTGTACTATCACTTTTTTATATAAAAAGTTGTCTAATGAATCTTATCATGTGTGGTATGAGTCATTGGATGAGGTCACAAAACTAGCAGCGAAGCTCTTTGGTGAAGAGTGATTTTATCCTCCATCGATAAAAACGATCTGACAATGAGTATTTAATCTTGGGTAAGGTTTTGTGTACTCCTGTCCACGTTGAATTGTAGCGCAAATACAATAAAAATAATTGAAAACTAATTATATATCTAATTATATATATATATATATAAATTTATAAAGACAATGACCAAATTACCACATTTTTTATAATAAATTAAACCCATCTCAACGAATTAGTACACATTACAAAAAACCATATTAATCCCTTTCTTAAAAAAAATCTCCATTATTAAATAAATACACAGATCTCGTAAAAAATAAAATAAACGGACTACTCTAAATTTATATACATATCATATAATTTCACAAATAAAAAATCAAACCAATTACAGAATTTTTACGAATATAACAAATTAATACATAATTAATCTCAGAAATACAATTAATTTTGCTATACATAGTTAATTTCATAATACAAAGAAAAAAATTTCAGTACAAAATCAAAGGAACTGACGACATGTGATTGTGGACCACAAGACGACCACTTGCAGATGGTGGTGGTTTCGCGGAGGGGCATGGGGTGTGAAGCGTCAAAGCAAAGACGGTGGTAGGTGGGCAAGCGATTGTATCTCACCACCCATGGTTTGCTCGCCGACATATGTGACAGTGTAGGTGGGTGGCCACGCAGAGGACCGAGGTTAAGATGACACATAATGGGTGTTGCCAGGCTTGGAGCAGGGTGCAAACTCCAGCCGAGACCAAATCAGATCCGATGATGGTAGCTAGAGGTGGCAATAATCGTGTTCGTGCCGGCATGTTTACAGCACGACACGTTTAACCCGAATACGAATACGACACGATTAATAAACGTGTCAGAAATGCAAACACGAACACGACACGCCTATAGCACGCGTAACACGACACGATTAACGATTATTAAACGTGCTGTGATGGGTTGACATGATAACAACATGCAGATGACACGTTTATGACCCAATTAACTAAAAATTAAAAAAAAAATAAAAAAATTTCAAGAAAATTTCAAAAAAAAAAGACAATAAAGAAAATTAACAGAAACACAATATCTACTTAATACTAACCTACTATAAATATTTTAAATATTTTTATTTTTAAGTTTAAATATGTTATATATGGGCGAGTCGTGTCGTGCCGTGTCAACACGTTTACGGCCCGTTTAATTAAACGTGTCAAGGCGTGTTTAGCGTGTTAGCACAAATCCAGCCCGTTTATTTTCGTGTTTCGTACCAACCCATTTATAGCTCAATTAATAAACATGCAGTCTAAACCCGTTTATCTTGTGTCGTTTTTATATCGTGTTATCGTGTCGTATCCGATATTGTCGGCCCTAATGGTAGCTCTCTGATGGCATTGGAAGGTAGATGACTAGGCGAAGTGATAGATGAGTGAAGGGAGAGATCTTGTTTGAGGGGAGAGAGATATATATATATATATATATATTTTTTTTTTGGAGAATCAGAAACTGTTACTATTAATTTAAATAATCAAGTACAATAACAATTTTTATAGATGAAAAAGATTCTTTTAACCAAATAAGCTCGTTATCTATATTAAGAGCATAAAAAGCCAAATAATGAGCTGCATATTTTGTTAGCTCAAAATACGTAGCTCATCTTAACTCTTGGAAAGAAAGATAATAAATTAGCTACATCTGATAATAAAATACCAAACTCATTAAGCCAAAATTACTAGTCTTAACCATTGTCAATGCATTAGACTTCACATCATGGGGATTTAGTCCGACATCCTTAGCACAAACCAAAACTTAAAGTACGGGCTTTGCCTGCGGCTTCAAGAGCAGCAAAAACACTATCTATCTTCTTAACCAAAGCTGTCATAACAGATCATGCCAAGTGTCCTATAGCAGCTTCCACTCCCATAGACTGTTTTGAGATAGAGATAGCAACATGTACATTGCTTGTAGCAGATTAGATCCAATGGATTCCATTTAGCTTGGACCCTTTCAGTAGCATGAACTTGCTTTTTGTTGGGAGTTTTCTATTGAGCCTTAGTAAATCTAACTAAGAGTTAATAGTCTGTTCAATAATCTGAGAAGAAAAACAGACTTTTGAACTGTGAATTCTATTATTTCCTTCCCCCAGATACTCCATGCTAACAAAGAAATAATTTTAACTCAACCTAAAATTTGGATTAAAAAATTAAAAGTAAAAATAGTTTAATGTACATGAAAACTGCAGTAGAGATATACGCAGTACAACAAACTCATTAAAGATAAGAATTAATATAAAGAAAAACCGCAATAGGAATAGACGTGGTACTGATGAAAAGCGTTTCGTGCGAGTTTATATGCTATAATCAACTATATACGCTACAAACTTACTATTTACAGTAATAATGATATGACTAATAATAATAACAATTAATCCTCTTAAAAATAAAACTAATAATAACTTTTTTTGGAAAATAAAATTAATAATAACTGTGTATGTCACGCGGTTAACTAATAAAATCACGGCACAAGCTTTTGATATCGTATGAGATACCTCTTCGTTCAAATTTGAAAAAGAATCCTTTGCTAACTGCCGGTAACCAACTCGGACACCATGAATCTGTGACACCTGCTTCATCGGAGAGGCTGATATGGGGAAGCACCGCTGGCAACCACCATGTTGAATATCGAAAGAAGAAGAGAAACGCACGGGACTTTTACTCTCAGAGAGAAACCACGATGAGAGAGAAAGTAATCATGAAAGAGAAAGTACGGGCTAGCTTCTTCGGACCGGACTTGGTGGATGTTGTCGACGTTGGATCAAAAATTTACTGACCAGGCTTAACGTCGTCTTACTAGAAACTCCTAAAATGCATTATTTAAAAATGCATATTAGAATTATAGAGAGATTTGAGTGATAAAGAGGTCTTTTTCATTTAGTGAGAGAGATTTGAGTGATTGCAGGAAAAAAAATAGTGTACAATCAAGACTATTTTTAACTTTTGAAGTTAGTTCATGTCATCCGTAGATCAAAATCTAATGGTTGAGAAATCATTCTCCACCAGAAATGCCACTCACCACAACTTTTCCAAAAGAATATAATCATTCAAAATTCTGATTAAAAAGCTGAAAAAGTTGTTCTACTGGTAGGGCAAAACACCATGCTATATTGTAAAGCATTTTGCTAAATATTATTAGTTCATAACTTTAAAAGTTACTATCTAGACGGTCAATATGTATTAGATTAATTTTTCAACGATATAATCTTTGATTAAATACAAATTTACATTGTGTATGATAAGTTTTTAATATAGAAACTTACAAAATAGATTACAGAAAAAGTTATCCAAAGGTTAAAATAAATATACCTATCTATACAGGAAATAAAAAAATCTGTCCTATCAAAAAAAGGTCCTTTTTGTGATTAAATTAAAAAAATTTCTATTTCAAAATATTTTTCCTTTTTTCTTATTTATTTATTTTTGAACTTTTATGTCACAAATCGTGTTATTATCGAGGCATTTTTTATATGTTTAACATAAACCCGACACTATTAGCAATCAGAGTCGTATTATTGTTGAGGTATTTTTTACACGTTTAACCTAATCCGTCGTATTGTAACCCCGTATTCTGGCTGGATTGGTGTCGGGTGAAATAGAAGGCAACAACGTGAAATCCTCGTGCTTTAGTGCAGTGGAAGCTGTAAAATCTTTGAGCAAAGAAACCTCAATTTCGTTGCTATTGGCTGGTTTTGGATCTTCCTTTGTTTGCTCAAAATGGGTATTAAATTTACTGTGTTGACCAACAATTTTTGGTTGCGTCGTCGGGTTCATTTGGGAAGAACATACTGCCACGGGCAGCTGCGCTTTTGGATGTTTCCCTAATCACTGATGTGGTTGAAATTTCTAATTCTCATTTGTTTGTTATGTTGGAATTAATTCCAATAAAGTATGGGCTAATATAGTAAATAAATGTCTATTAATGCTATTAGATAAGACTAGCCTAATTAAAATGATCTAATGAAGTGTAAAATTTAGGTTTTAAAACATCTCATAAAGTGTGGGCACAAAATTATGTGTAGAGACTTAAAGTCTAATTTTCTATTTTTACGATGGGCCAAAATAGAAATAAGACAAATTAAGAAATAATTTATAAAAAGTGTCATGGTCCCTAAGTCATATGGTACGTATTTTTTTTAGCATCTTATCACTGGAAAAGAGAGAAAAACTTCCTTTCAGAAAAACTGTACTGACTCAAAAGATCAAGAACCAAAATTCAACTGTTCAAATAGATTCAGGTATACTTTCGCTAAAATTCTTGATGAATTAACATAAGTTTTAAAATTTGATTATGGTTTTCATCTGTAAAATTCTTTCCAACATGTGAGGTATATGTAGACTGCTTTTGGCATGTGAAATGACTTTTGATCACTTGCTTGTGCATTCATTGCAATGCGCTTCCATATACTTGATGAGGCCTAATAAAATACAATTTCTACAAGTGGAGCTATAAGAATCATAATTCATACTGTTCATGTTGATTGGACCATAGATGTTTGCAAACTGGTTGGTGATGAGAGCTCGGAAACGTGCTTGTGCAGGCCATTTTTCTAACTTCTTTACCATTCAAAATCGCATAATGCACAATATCGAAAGATTTGGAATTGTTATTGTCAAGTTGTGCAGCACATCCCACAAGTGATCCTGGTTCTAGGTTTCTACTAAGTGCTAGAGGCAACATGTTCCTGCTCAATGGTCGTTAGAATGATTGGTGATTGGCAAATGTCAAGTAATATATGCTGGAAATGCACTTGCTGACAGTCAGATCAACATCTTTTCCAGTTGCTACCATCATAGATGATTCAAAATCTAATGAAGTTCCCATCACCCAGGTTGATCTCTCCACCTTTAGTGAAGGTCTGTTTATCTTTTTCTTATGCATAGTTGACACATTGGCCAGCCCTTAAATGTTCAGAAAAATAATATACGTCTTATCCATGATTGACTGAAGTTAAGCAAAATTTTAATCATAATTTCTTATTCATTATTTGCAGAGTGAAGCCTTCATTTAAAGACACTGAATGGCCTGATCTTGGGAATGCTCGTGTAGTGGTTACTGGGGGCTGTGGCCTGAAAAGTGCTGAAAACTTCAAAATGATAGAGCAACTTGCGGAGAAATTGGTGCAGCTGGTAGCTCTTCCATAAAAATCTTTTTTCCGAAAATGGCCGTCTATTTTATTTCCACAATGGCACGATCCGGATTGTTCATTTTGGTTTAAGTGTGTACGCATGTATTTGTGAGTGCGTGTGCGCGCGCTGAAGACATGGCATGCAAATTAACAATTTGAAAGGAGGATGTTTTAAATGTTGCGAGGCTCTTGATTTTTCCAGCTTAGATGAAGCTGCATATTGTGTTGTTTTTAACAGTGCTACTTCTCTTTGTTATATGTAACTGAAATTTCTCTCTTCTTTTTTGCTTAGCTGGAGCTACTCGAGCTGCTGTCGATGCGGGTTTTGTCCCTAATGATCTGCAGGTAATTCAATAATGGCTACTTCCAACCTATTTATATTTACTTTTTACATGATGCTTGACATGACTGTTTTATGCAATTTGACACTCGTGTTTCCATATGTTACCTTTTTTTTCGAAAATAAAATTCAAGTATGGTTGCTTGTAGAGTATGAATTGAAGCATCTTATTGGCGTTATTATGCTTTTCATGTTTCACATTTCTTGTAAAATTGTAAACAGTCTATTGTGTGATTCATTTGTTTTAGGTTGGTCAAACTGGAAAGATAGTCTCCTGAGCTATGCTTGGCTTTCGATGTATCCGGTGCCATTCAACACTTAGCAGGCATGAAAGATTCGAAGGTCATTGTTGCTGTTAACAAGGATACCAATGCACCGATATTTCAGGCGATGCTTTGAAGTTAGAACTTGTAAACTTTTTTTCTCAAACAGAAAGTTACTGGGGTTAAGTTAATAATCTTGTAAGTTTTTGTTTCTCCTCCTAATATGAGCAAATGTTTAATAAGGACTTGGTTGTGCTTGCTTGTACAATATTAACGAGTTCTTTAACATGCGCTCGCAGGTTGCTGACAACGGACTCGTAGGTGATCTCTTTGAGGTGATACCAGAGTTGCTAGAGAAGATTCCTAAGAAAAAGTAACCTATTCTTGTAAGGTTTTGAAGGTTTCAAAATGCTGAGAATTACTGCATCTTGTCTAGAAGAAAAGTCTGACCTTCCTACAAAAATGTATGGTTTTTTAAGTGTGGTAAAAGTTGCTTAACATCTTTGTTCAGTTCATGAATGACAAAATGGTAATAACTAATAATTACAGTTGGATAACCTCCCCATTCATAACTGTCATTAGTTTGTGGATAAGTGGATGTAATGGATTAACACACATTATTGTAAACACTAGTTGAAGTTAATAATGTCAAGGTATGATTTGCTACCTTCAATACCAAGGAATCTGAATGATGTAACTTTCTTGTTGCATGATTCAAATTCAGGTCTTCATATAAAATTTTCTTGGATAAAGAACTTTTAATTTTTTTTTGGTTTGGCAGCCTATGTTTTTGTTTTAAATTTTGGAATTGAATTTCCTTAGGTTTCTAAACTTGCTGAATTACTAGCAAAAAAACAGAAGATACAAAAGTACATACGATTTATGAGACATTCTTCTTTGGAAAAGTTTTAGTTTTAGATTTTTTTTAAATATTGTGTTACAACTATGGATTTTAGGAAATGTTCAAAACTTTGTTATTAAAAGTGTACATTTTTTTTTACATAAAAAGTGAAATAGTAATGTGATTAAATAAGCCATAATTTTAACAAGTTTTTTTAATTTACTATTATTTTTATGGCTAAATTAGTGTATTTTTCATATAAAAAGTGAAAATGGAACGTGCTTAAATAAGAAATAAGTTTTAACAAGTTTTTTCAATTTACTATTGGTTATATTGCTAAAACTGAGCTTTTTTGTACACGAGAAGGGAAATAGTGACGTGCTTAAATAAAGAGCCATAATTTTAATGTCTTTTCAATTTACAATTGTTTCTATAACTAAATTAGTGTGTTTTTTATATAAAAATTGAAAAGGATATTGAAAACAATATTTACTTTTATTAAAAAGAAAATGAAGTAATTTAATGGAGTTTATAATGTTTTATCAATGATGCTTCTATTCAAGATTTATAAGGTGTTTAGAGGATTGGTTTGAACTCAAACAGTGTAAAATGTAAAACAAAAGGAGCTACAATATAAAACTCTCACACGCTACAATGTTTTGAACCAATGCACCCAAGTGTTTCCTTGTGAAGGCATATATTGCTAATTTAAAGTTTCTTTTAGAGCGAAGTCTTAAGAGACGATCACACACTTTGAAAGCTACTTCTTGATCTAAGGATTACAAACTAACATATTGTTGATGTGCAATTTAGTGAGGCCCAAATTACTTGTAGGCCCGTGTGGCCCAATATGTTGGAATTAAAACATGAAATGCAGCGGAAGGAACGGATCGTTGATAAACAAAAATTTTCTGAAAACTTTGTTTTATCGGGAATAGATATATAATTTTAATTACAGAAAGCTTTAGGAATTTTTTACTAACCTTTTGAAGACTATCAGGGTATCCTAGCTTTCCTCTTTGACACCACGATCTTCCAAACCAGGCCTCCACACCAATGGAAAGACGAGTGGGCGTCAAACTGCAAGAATGAATTATCCTCACACTTTTCTGAATCTGCTATGTACTCAACACATGAGATAACAGACCTTTTTCTTTAGAGAAGAACTCTCAGTTTTTCTCTCTAAAAATTATGTAAATAAAAATTACTGAGATAACTGTTATCTCTCCCTTTTTATAACTGAGCCATTAGTAATTTTTCTTTCCTTTTCTTTTCCTTTCCTTTTTCTTCTTTTCTTTTCCGTTTTCCTGTTACCCGATTCTATTTTTTTTTCGGTAACACACACATGTATATATATGTAAAGTAAAGTTGCCGTGAATGAGAGTTTGCCTTTTTTTTTTTTTTTTTTTTACTTTGACTTTGACTTTTTGACCGAATACATATATATATATATATATATATATATATGTGTGTGTGTGTGTTGAGGGGAAGCGTGAATCTCATTCACGGCTTTCCCTTTTTTTTTTTTTTTTTTTTAATTATAATATTATATTAATATATATATATTAATATATTATAAAATCTTATATATATATATAAAAAGATTTGGTTCAAAACCATATATATATATATATATCCAAATCTAAATTCAAAAATAAATCATATTTATTTAAGAATAGATTTTAACAATTATCAATTAATTAACTAATGCTCAGTTAAATGTGACAACATTTATCACATTACATTATGTGTCACAGAGAACATTTTTCTGTGTCATGTTAATAATTCAAGTGTGAAAAATTAATTCAGAATTCAAAAATTCTAAATTAAACATGTAAAATTCATTCTATGCAAAATCCAATATAGTGTTACAGAGGTGGTATTGGGGACCTATGGACCTATAACCTAAGCTCCAATAAATTTGACATTTAATTAAACTCTTTAATTAATGTGCCAAATTTATTAGTTTCAGTGTTACTCCACTAAAAACCTGAAACTGAACTCTTAAGGTTGTAGTACAATTACGCAAAGAAAATTAGCGAGTAGTCTATTGATATAATCATTACATATAAGTCAGTCCTCTATAAATAGTTCATAATAAGAGCTAGGTTCAATTTCCGTTTACCTCTCTGATTACATCTTTATCCTTGAGTTCCAATAATTCTCTAATGAACAATTAATTCATAATCTTATTACGAACAAGCGCTTTACTGTTCAAACCTCATCACTCAAGAGAACTATTTTTCTAACTTTCATAGGGAAGAAATGGATTTCATATCTGTATAATATTATTCCCAGCCATTTATTACATTATGTTTCCAAGATGCTAAGTTATGATTTGTGCTTAGACAAATCTTACCATGCAAGTCAAAAAACATAATGTCATAAATAGGAGTCTAATAAATACTCAGGATTAAGACTGTCAAATATATGATCATCATAGTGATAAATTTGAATACTCTATTTGTAACGGATGATTATTAGAGATTCATAATTTATCTGGTCCAGTCTTATATAATCTCATTATATAAAGTACCTCCAACCCAATATCTCTACATTAATAGTCCGGATAATGACTATTTCATTTTAGATGAGATTAGACCGTACTTGTAATTTTTAATTAAAGATCCCAAACTTTAATTAATTATTACGGGCTATTTAGATTATTATCTATAAATTTTATCCCCAAGCAAATAACACTTATATGCTAAATTTATAGTCACATAAATAATCATGGAATTTTCTTGATGTTTATAAATGTATTCATAATACATATAATCAACCAAAATAATAATAAATGTCATTTTATTTATTTATTAACAATATGTACAATGTCACAGCTTTTAGGGCACCAAACCCAACAATCTCCCACTTGCCCTAAAGCAGGTGAGACATGTCTCTAAGACCTAAGCCTTCCAAGTGTCCCTCAAAGCTCTTTGCAGGTAACGTCTTGGTGAAAGGGTCGGCAAGGTTGTTTTCCGACGCTATCTTCACAACTTTCACATCGCCTCGATGCACTATCTCTCTAATCAAATGATATTTTCTTTCTATATGCTTTCCTCTTTTGTGGCTTCTAGGTTCTCTTGAATTTGCCACTGCACCACTGTTGTCACAATACAGTGTGAGTGGTTTATCCATGTCTGGAACTACTTCCAAATCATTTAAGAACCTACAGAGCCAAACAACTTCTTTAGCTGCTTCACAAGCAGCCACATATTCAGCTTCCATAGTTGAATCAGCAATACAAGATTGTTTGATGCTTCTCCAAACTATGGCTCCACCACCAAAAGTAAACATCGATCCAGACGTAGATTTACGTGTGTTTTTGTCTGATTGAAAATTAGAATCAATGTATCCAATGGGAATCAAATTCTTCCCAGAATATACCAGCATATAGTTTCTCGTTCTCCTAATATACTTGAGAATATGTTTAACTACTACCCAATAATCTAATCCTGGGTTAGATTAATACCGACTGACAATACCCACCGCATAGCAAATGTCAGGTCTTGTACACAACATGGCATACATTAGACTTCCTACTGCAGATGCGTAGGGTACCCGTCTCATATTTTCTTCCTCTTGAGGTGTCTTAGGACACTGCTCTTTTGAAAGATAAACTCCATGACGTGTAGGCAAATTACCTTTCTTGGAGTTTTGCATCGAAAATCTGATAAGCACCTTATCGATATATGATGCCTGAGACAGCGCCAACAGTTTGTTCTTGCGATCTCTTATGAGTTAGATTCCAAGAACATAACTTGCTTCTCCTAAATCTTTCATTTGGAAATTGCTGGCGAGCCATTTCTTTACATCAGATAATATGCCTACATCATTCCCAATGAGTAGGATATCATCTACATAAAGAACCAAGAAGACCACCTTCTTATCTTTGATGTACTTGTAAACACAAGGTTCATCAATATTTTGATCGAAACCATAAGATTTGATCGCTTCATCAAATCTCAAGTTCCAAGATCTTGAAGCTTGCTTGAGTCCATAGATGGACCTCTGCAACTTGCAAACCTTTTGCTCTTGACCTTTAACTACAAACCCTTCTAGTTGCACCATATAGATGCTTTCCTCAAGATAGCCATTCAAAAAGGCAGTCTTGACATCCATTTGCCATATCTCATAATCAAGACAAGCAGCAATGGATAAAAGAATCCGAATGGATTTAAGCATAGCTACAGGCGAGAAAGTTTCTTCATAGTCAACTCCCTCCTTTTGGGTATAACCCTTTGCCACAAGCCTAGCTTTGAAAGTCTCAACTTTCCCATCCACTCCTCTTTTCTTCTTGTAAATCCATTTGCACCCTATGGGTTTTATCCCTTCAGGTAGGTCTACAAGATCCCAGACTGAATTGGAGTACATGGACTCCATTTCAAGGTTCATAGCCTCCAGCCATTTTTCCTTCTCAGAAACTTCCATTGCATCACGATATGTCAATGGATCATCTTCACCATTATCAGAGATAGCAACATTTGCTTCTCCAAGTTCCCTGTAGCGAGCAGGTGGTCTCACAACCCTCCCACTATGTCGAGGTGGTATGACATTCTGATAGGAAGATGTGGCCTCCTCATTTTGTCCTTCGACAACAGTTGTCGGTTGCGGTCTGATCTGATCAGAAAGTAACTCTTCAAGTACAATTTTGCTACGAGGTTTATAGTTTGTCATATAATCATTCTCGAGAAAAGTGACATTTGTCGATACAAATACTTTCTTATCCTGTGGACTATAAAACAAACCTCCCCTCGTTCCCTTTGGGTATCCCACAAATAAGCATACTTCAGAACGTGGTCCTAACTTCCCAGTCTTACCTTTCAGCACATGTGCTGGACACCCCCATATACGGATATGTCGCATACTAGGTTTGCGACCATTCCATAACTCTAAAGGTGTTTTTGAAATAGACTTAGATGGAACTATGTTTAGAAGATATACTGCAGTTTGTAGTGCATATCCCCAAAATGAAGTGGGTAATGATGAGTAGCATGGATCTCACCATATCAAGCAACGTTCTATTTCTTCTCTCTGCAACACCATTTTGTTATGGTGTTCTAGGTGCGATGAGTTGTGATAGAATACCATGTTCTATCATATAATCCTTGAATTCAGTATCAAGGTATTCTCCTCCTCGATCAGATTGAAGACTCTTCACTGTCTTTCCTAATTGCTTTTCAGCTTCCGCTTGGAATTCTTTGAACTTTCCAAAAGTTTCAGATTTCCTTTGCATTAGGTATATGTAACCATACCTTGAATAATCGTCAATAAATGTGACGAAATATTCGTAACCACCACAGGCTTGTACATTCATTGGACCACAGACGTCTGAATGTATTAGCTCAAGTGGTTCCTTGGCCCTTTCGCCTTTTGCAGAGAAAGGCCTCTTAGTCATTTTACCTTCAAGACAAGATTCACAAACTGGTAGAAAACTAACTTTTAGCTCTTTTAAAGGACCTTCCTTTACCAGTCTGTTAATTCTGTCAAGGTTGACATGACCTAATCTAAGGTGCCATAGGTATGTTTCATTATTAGAAGAAATCTTTTGCTTCTTGGGTTTAGGTTGTTCAACTTTGAACATTTCGGTATTGAGCAGTGCTTTTTCGTTGGGCCTTAAGGTGTAAAGCCCATTTTCTAGATGCGCAGAACAAATATCCAAACCATTTCTAGAAATATTAACATAATTATTATTAAAGGAAACATTAAACATTTGTTCAAACAACCTGGAAACAAAAATCAAATTTCTACGAAAACAAGGAATGTAATAAACATTGTCTAAAATTAAAAACTTATTTCTAAAATAAAGTTTAACAACTCCCACTGCTCTTGCCGAAACAACCTCTCCCGTTCCCACTCTCATCGTTTGTTCCCCGTCGGCAAGCTCCCTTGAAGAACTAAGCATCTGCAAAGAAGAACAAACATGGTTAGTTGCCCCTGAATCAATTATCCAAGGTGAAGAATCATCTTCAACTAAACAGGCTTCTAAAACGAGTAAATTTGATTTACCGTTGTTCTTCTTTTCTTTGAGCTCCTGAAGATACTTCTTGCAGTTTCTCTTCCAGTGCCCAACTACGCCGCAGTGGAAACATTTTCCTTTAGGCTTCTTTTGGTTGGAGCTCTTTTTGCTGTTATTGCTTTTGTTCTTCTTAGGTTGCCTTCCATTCTTAGACTTACCACTTCCTTCAGTCCCCTTCCTCTTCTTATTCTTTTGGGCAAAAGAGGAAGGTTGAGCTTCTGCAACATTTGCCTCAGCTTCTTTAGTCTTTTCTTTTGAAATAGACTTGAAGGTTTGAAGCTCATTAAGCAACTCAGTCATGTTATATTTTAGCTTGTTCATGAAATAGTTGCTTTTGAACTGAAGGAACGCAGGGGAGAGGGTTTCTAAAATCATCCCCACCTGTGTGGCTTCATCTATCATAGCCCCGTTGACCTCGGCCTCATGGAGATAGTTAACCATGTTGAGAACATGTTCTCTGACCGAAATCCCTGCCTTCATTTTGGCATTCATTACTGCCTTAACGGCTTCGTGGCGTGCCTTTTCAAAAGGTTTACCAAATATGTCTTGCAGAGACTGCATTATCTCATAAGCGGTCTCCATGCTTTCATGCTTCATCCTAAGCACGTCAGACATCCCAGCCAAAAGAAAACAGCGGGCCTTGTTGTTCGCCTCGATCCAACCATCATATGCTTCCCGTACATTACGAGGAGCATTGGAAGCAGGCTCTGGAGGACATTCCTCCGTCAGGACAAACTTGTAACTTTCGCAAATTAGTACAATGTTCATGTTACTCTTCCACTTGACAAAATTATCTCCGGTTAATTTTTCATTTGAGAGAATTGCGATGATTGGATTAGACATTGTTGCTGTAATAAATAAATAAAATAGCATAAATTAAAACGGTTGCATAAACATCATATATGTTTTGGAATAGTAAACGTGATGCATGATGCATATGAAAAACACAAAAAATATTTTACTAATTCCACGATTATTCAATTTTAATAAATAAAGTGCCGCCGTAGGGTAGGTCAAATTACTTATGAATTGAATTGAGACATTCTCAATTAATAAATATATTCAAAATATCTCATATTTTCTATATTTATTAATAACCGTTTATTTTGGTCAAGATATAATTAACAATTTAATTATGTCTTTATGAGTGTAACCCACTATTTTGGATTTTAACAACTTAACTTAAAATTGCCGCCGTAGGGTAGGTCAATTTTGAAATACATTATAAAATCCTATCTCAAGGAAGCCAACCTTGATATTGATTTAAATTGACACCTTCCGTAGGGAGGACGAAATCAAAGCGTCGCGAGGCGCCATCTAAATCTCACGGTGTTGTACTAATAGTGGAGACCGCAAGTTATATTGTCATATTACCTTCTCCCACTCATTATTTTAGAAGATGTGTTTTATCTTATAAAACATCATATGTTTCATAATTCTAGTAGTTAAAAATAATTTTTAATTACTAGATTATATTATGTGTTAATAGAATCTCATTCTATTTACACTTAAATAAATTACCAGATTTTCTAAAAAATATAAATTTATTATGAATTGTCTAAGTTACCAAATATTAAATAATTTAAAATTAGATAACTTAAAATTAATGTGAATTTTACCAAGTCTTAACTGTTAAAACTAAATTCACATTATTTGGTAAACTAAGTTTCTATAAAACCAACCAAATTAATTTAATCTCATTAAATTAATGCTAACACATATTAAATCATTTTATAAACTCTTTATAAAAAAAAATAATATGCTAAGCGTATGCATGTCATGTTACAATAACTATAAGTGGGCACTTTCCTAGATGACATGTTATCATGCATGAACATGTTATCACAATCATCACATGAAAATAAAAATAAAAATAAACAATGAATTTTTGACCGGGTCCTTTTGGATAATTAAAATTACAACCTAAAAAAAATAAAAAATAAAAAAAATAAAATTACAGGGGTCTTCTTGTAATTTATACATAATTCCCTGCTCCAATTTTGTAGTCTTCATCAAATGGTTTATTGTGCAACAATTTACTGGATTGTCTTTGAAATCTGATAGGCCCACAGTTCTCAACTGGGCCAAAAAATCCAATGGACATCTTTTTCTTCATCGCTCCACGTGTAGCAAGTGAAAGAGAGGAGAGAAGAAAAAATAATAATAATAAATTACAAAAAACCTATACCCCTTTATGGATTTACACAGATTGATATAATCAAACTGAAAATAAAATTATTAATCCAAAAGGACCATATAATTAACGACCAAAAATCCTTTCATTAAACAATCATTCATCACATGAATAAAAATTAACAAAGATGCAAAGTGCCCACAAACATGCATCAAAAACATGATATCATCAAAATAAAATCATGTTTAATTAAAATTATATATGCTATAACCCGCTCTGATGCCATTTGTTGGAATTAAAACATGAAATGCAGCGAAAGGAACGGATCGTTGACAAACAAAAATTTTCTGAAAACTTTGTTTTATCGGGAATAGATATATAATTTTAATTATAGAAAGCTTTAGGAATTTTTTACTAACCTTTTGAAGACTATCAGGGTATCCTAGCTTTCCTCTTTGACACCACGATCTTCCAAACCAGGCCTCCACACCAATGGAAAGACGAGTGGGCGTCAAACTGCAAGAATGAATTATCCTCACACTTTTCTGAATCTGCTATGTACTCAACACATGAGATAGCAGACCTTTTTCTTTAGAGAAGAACTCTCAGTTTTTCTCTTTAAAAATTATGTGAATAAAAATTACTGAGATAACTGTTATCTCTCCCTTTTTATAACTGAGCCATTAGTAATTTTTCTTTCCTTTTCTTTTCCTTTCCTTTTTCTTCTTTTCTTTTCCGTTTTCCTGTTACCCGATTCTATTTTTTTTTCGGTAACACACACATGTATATATATGTAAAGTAAAGTTGCCGTGAATGAGAGTTTGCCTTTTTCCTTTTTTTTTTTTACTTTGACTTTGACTTTTTGACCGAATACATATATATATATATATGTGTGTTGGGGGGAAGCGTGAATCTCATTCACGGCTTTCCCTTTTCTTTTTTTTTTTTTTTAATTATAATATTATATTAATATATATATATATTAATATATTATAAAATCTTATATATATATATAAAAAGATTTGGTTCAAAACCATATATATATATATATATATATATCCAAATCTAAATTCAAAAATAAATCATATTTATTTAAGAATAGATTTTAACAATTATCAATTAATTAACTAATGCTCAGTTAAATGTGACAACATTTATCACATTACATTATGTGTCACAGAGAACATTTTTCTGTGTCACGTTAATAATTCAAGTGTGAAAAATTAATTCAGAATTCAAAAATTCTAAATTAAACATGTATAATTCATTCTATGCAAAATCCAATATAGAGTTACAGAGGTGGTATTGGGGACCTATGGACCTATAACCCAAGCTCCAATAAATTTGACATTTAATTAAACTCTTTAATTAATGTGCCAAATTTATTAGTTTCAGTGTTACTCCACTAAAAACCTGAAACGGAACTCTTGAGATTATAGTAGAATTACTCAAAGAAAATTAACGAGTAGTCCATTGATATAATCATTACATATAAGTCAGTCCTCCATAAATAGTTCATAATAAGAGCTATGTTCAATTTCCGTACACCTCTCTTATTACATCTTTATCCTTGAGTTCCAATAATTCTCTAATGAACAATTAATTCATAATCTTATTATGAACGAGCGCTCTACTGTTCAAACCTTGAATTATCACTCAAGAGAACTATTTTTCTAACTTCCATAGGGAAGAAATGGATTCCATATCTGTATAATATTATTCCCAGCCATTTATTACTTTATGTTTCCAAGATGCTAAGTTACAATCTGTGCTTAGACAAATCTTACCATGCAAGTCAAAAAACATAATGTAATAAATAGGAGTCTAATAAATACTCAGGATTAAGACTGTCAAATATATGATCATCATAGTGATAAATTTGAATACTCTATTTGTAACGGATGATTATTAGAGATTCATAATTTATCTGGTCCAGTCCTATATAATCTCATTATATAAAGTACCTCCAACCCAATGTCTCTACATTAATAGTCCGGATAATGACTATTTCATTTTAGATGAGATTGGACCGTACTTGTAATTTTTAATTAAAGATCCCAAACTTTAATTAATTATTACGGACTATTTAGATTATTATCTATAAATTTTATCCCCAAGCAAATAACACTTATATGCTAAATTTATAGTCACATAAATAATCATGGAATTTTCTTGATGTTTATAAATGTATTCATAATACATATAATTAACCAAAATAATAATAAATGTCATTTTATTTATTTATTAACAATATGTACAATGTCACTGCTTTTAGGGCACCAAACCCAACACAATATTGATACGAGTCAGATAGGTCGAGTAAAATCTACTGAGTGAAGCCTAATTGAATTCAAGGTTCGCATTGTTTGTTTGATTCGATCGTCTTGCATGATTTGTATCGTTCTACTTTCGTTGAAGACAATTTGCATTCGTTTTCACGTCTTCATTCAACTGGTTCAATCGTCTCGAGCTAACAATTGACTGCACGAACAAGCGATTGTAACACGTCTAGTCATGGACCAAAACGCGGGAGAGGCGTGATTCTTGCAGCCTATCACCGATCGACACGTGTGCCACTATTGCTGTTACTTATGGTGCTCTATCTTATTCCGCCAGACGGATGAGAGCCACTATCCTTCTTCATCTTCTATATAAAGAGAAGGCTGCTTTTTTGTGGGGATACAAAAAAAGAGAATACTGAAACCCTGCCAAATTGCTTTCACATTTCTTTTCTTGTAATTTTTACTCAAGGAAATCATAGTGAATTACAATGGACGCAGCTCTTTATTAACAGAATAAACCACTATAAATTCTCTGTGTCATTTTTATTATAGTTTAACTTTGTTCATTTTACTGTAATCAAGCAAGTAAATTTGAGTTTATAGATCCATTCAACGGTAATTTGAGGGCCCAAGTTCCTAAATAACTCAATCTAAAATCCTAGCATTTGATTGTAAATTTACCGTCTACATATATTTTTAGAAACATTAGTTTGAACTAATTAGTTAAATATACTATAATATACAAAAGCTTTATACTATAACAACTAAAAAATTTAGTTGAAAGTTATTTTACCAAATAAACTATCATTAAAGTAACTGTCGAACAGGTCAAAAATGCCAATCTTCATTTTTTAAAAAATAAAATGGCTCTCTTGATCCTTATTTCGAACAAGGAAACAAGGCTGATAGTGGTGAAGTACGGAAGAGGATCTATCGGGACTTGGAAAAGTGAGCTATCTGCTCAGGAGGTTTGAATTCTATTCATTTCCGTTTATTAGCCATTCAATCCCTTGCTTCTTGTTTGTGCAATGTAAGTCTTTACTTGACATAACTGTTAGAACTAATAATTTCAACCAATACACAATATAAAACTTTCAGTAGTTATAATAAAAGTGAAGCTCTTAGTTACAGTAAAATTTTAACATGTTATAATTTACAAACTAATATTTTTATTTTCAACCGCTTAACTACTGTATCAAGGTTTAGTCTTGCAGCTTAGCTCTTTTAACAAAGTGGTCTTAAATGCTCAGTTACTTCCCCGTTGTAAAAAATATATATAAGAACAAAAAAGGAAAAGCAAAATAGCTGCTGCCAAATATGCAGTCCTTCGTGCACAAAGAAATTGATTGCCCCCTAAAAGGAAGAAAGGAAATCAATTGGCAAATATTTTTAACAAATTAATATATGGATGGTTCACATCTCAGAAGCGCATCTGGTGTAGTGGTATCATAGTACCCTCCCACGGTACTGACCGGGGTTCGATTCCCCGGATGCGCATAAAAAATTATTGTGAAGATTTTTAGGGCTTTTAATTTTACTTTTTCATTTTTTGGGCGTGAGTCGTACATTCACTTGCTATAACTATTATATATTTTCATACTATCATAAGGATTTTTGGGTTTTTAATTTTATTTTTCATTTTTGGGTGTTGGGGATATATATTCACTTGCTAGAACAACTATATATTGTTAGGGGGAGTCTATTATCATCCCTCTTTCTACTTTTGTCACACATTGTTTTAATATTTTATATTATTACCAAAAGAAGCTCAAGTAAAATTACAATTAAGTCTAAAATAATATAAACATTTCTCTAGCGCTTCTTATACACATAATTCTCTATTATTTTCTTCTTCTTTTTTATTTTCGTACAACAAATTGATAGAGAATAACCTAACTAAAAAATATTTAAAGATTTTTTGTTTTTAATAATTATCAAGCACTAAAAAAAAAAAAGAATAGAAACTAAACCAAGTGCAAGGTCTCTCGGAAAACGACGCACACTAAAGGAGTAATGAGCTTGAATCTAAAAACTATCCCCCAAAAAATTATGATTTCCGCCAAAAGAGACCTAAGATGTGTTTTTTACTTTTTTTTTATTTGTAATGTTTTGTAATTCTTGTAGTTAAGACACGTGGGAGAATGGTAGTAAACTGATAATGTACTTGTGATTAATTAAACAATGATAATAAATCGATGACAAATCAAACATACTATTTTTTGGGTTTGCAGAATGTGGCAAAGAAAGCCACACAACAGGTGAGGAGGATTTTTCTTGTGTTCGAAAAGAAAAAAAAAAAAAAGTTTTAAGGGTGTTTTTGGAACAATGAGGAGGTATAATGAGCCGTTATTTAATTTCAAATTTTAAATAAGGAGTTATTTTAAAAGAGGTATTGGAAAAGTAGATTGGGGTGTGGCAATAGACTCACCCATATTGTTGTCATCATTATTTTTCTTCATTTGCTTACTGTCGTTTATTTGACGATCAAAAGCTTTGTGGGGAACCAAATCCAAAAGATGAATTTGTTTGGTGGGCACAAATAATTAAAATGAGGGATCTTATGACCATGATAGCATGCATATTTCTAAATTTGTTTTACATGTTGTTGAGGGTTTGAGTCTGTCTCTTCATAATGACTATCTACGTGTCAACTTCACTCGTTAATCAACCCGTAAAGTGAAGATTGGAGCACTATATACATATGATCATTAGTGATTAGTCTACTGCATTATTGCGACTTTTGTATCTGATCATGCGAGTTAAAACCATTTTGTATGAAATTGTAATTTATCTCTTATATATATATATATATATATATATATATATAATTAAATGTTATATTTGAATAGAAATTTACCTTTTTATGTGAAAGATTGAAGTAGTGCTACGACCTAATGCCTAGAAGTTGGGTGCCGTGGCACTACAACATCTACGCTAAGTATAGTACATTTTTCAGAGAGCAGGGCACTTTCTTGTTTTGCAACACTAGGTCCATTCCAGCAGGGTGTTGTGGTGTTGTTAAGTTGGCTCCACAATAACGGTTCGTAATTTTCCAATTTTGAAGAGTTATAACATAGTATTGTTTCGAATTGTTGTATTATTTGGTTGTATGTATTTATACAAACTTGAATATTTATTAACAACAGTGGTATCTATTGAAATAAATGTGTTGCTTCATGAAGAGATATTTTTACATAAAAAGGTACCTTTATATGTGAAAGATAGCATGAGTTGATATGGTTGTATGAAACGACACCTTTGTATATTATTAAATTTTCATAAAATTATAGATTTCATATCTCGTTCTAGAATACAATATTATTGTTAGATATTGTATTTTAAGGTTTGTTGTTTTTTGAGTGTAATTTGCTATTATAACCCAGTAGCAAGCTTAGCAGTGGGAGGAAATAAAACCTCTAAAGAAAGTATTCTCATATGCTTCAAACCTAGTCACATTTTTAGATTTTCTTAGCCTCTATTTCTCGTTCTACCCACAAATTCTTCAACATTTTGTTATAATATTTTTCCTCACAAAAATTTGAATTTCTATTCAAAGTTATGAACCAAATGGACCAGATAATGACTACTACAATGTAAAATCCTATTATTATCACTATGACACATAGCTAAACCATGTCGGTTTTAAACATATTTATTATAAACAGATTAAGGCGGTCACATGATCGACGTCGAATCTAGCAAAGTCGTAAGTTGCTGGACTTGACCTTAGTTAAAAAACAAGGTGATACAGAACGACACGTTATAACATGTAAGTTGTAACTATCACATTAATTAGTTAATCCCATAACAAGTGCATGCATCTTTGCAAGACCAAGGTCTTGAAGCTAGCTACTTAGTTATATATTTTTCTAGATTGGAGATGTTTCGAGTCATAAGTAGGTAATTTTATATTTTTAGCCGGCCGGAACTAACAAAAGAACATAATATATGTAGAGTTTCATTTTAACATGATATATCGGGCTTTGAGGTCATCATAAATTTAAAGGCTTCACGAATGGAGGACATGTCCCACGTTCACGCGCACGCATGTATTTATGTCGCAATAACACATTTGTATTCTGTTCTTGTTAATAGAAACAATAAAAAATTGAAATTAATCATATATTGTTTCAAAATTTTGAATAGAAGAGAATATTTTAGGAATCTAGAAGTAATATCCTTGTCAGTTTATATAGTTGCAGTTGAAGAATGTCAACCCTTATACCTCGCAGCCATAGACTTTATGACGCCTCTCTCTCTCTCTCTCTACATATATACATACATATATATATATATATATTTCATTCAAACAAAATAAGCATAAAAAATTTCTATAACCTCGTATAGTTGTTTTATGATCCCAAATTGCAACCAAAGTAACTATATTGTTATTTATAGTTTAGCGGTAAATTCACACATAACGCCATCAAAAGGTGTAGAGTATCAAAAGGTGTAGAGTATTAAGTTGTAGAGTCTAATTCAATTCTATGATGACTGATCACCCTATATATTGGATTACATCGCAACGCTAGAGTTTTGGAGCATTGTTTCTCATGTGGTAGCGTGTCGGCATCATGGCGCCCACTAGGTAGGGCCATTACGTTGGGTTGTAAATTTTTGTAGCACGAAATAGCAGTCAGCGTTGAAGCATCTAGTCGTGTGTCAGGTTTTCTTTTGAGAAACTGTCATCTTTTTTTTTCGTAGTCCTATAAATAAGAAATACTAGGACTTATTTATGTAACTCATAAAATATATATAGAGAGAGAGAAAAAAAAAAGCACACGTATTATGTAATTTTCTCTTGTAAACTTCTTTTTCATCATAGTGAATTTTCATAGCAGTCAAAATTAGACGTAGCTCTCACATTAAGAGTGAACATTTAAGTGTGTTCTTTATTTATTTTTGTTTTGCATTTTTGCCCTCGGTGGGAGAGGGCACCTAATTCTGATCGAGTTCAAATCCCCACCCGTTAATTCGGAAAAAAAAAATTTGCAAAAGTTGTTGTGTTTCTATGTAAGTAATTAACTTGCAGATCGAGCATATAAAAGTAACATAGCTAGCCATTTACAGCATGATCATTTTTGCATGATTTTTCATGCATTGATGAGAAAGAGAGACCAGAGAGAGACACAAACACACACACATATATTGTCCTTGTTTCTTAAGCTTCTGTAATACATATCATCTTGATCAACCAAGATAATTATTCACTAGCATAGATAAAGGAACTAAGCAAAGACCCCTTTTCTTCAGTTCTGTGCAGTCATGACTTTCTTTCCCCTTGTAACCCAATTGCTCGTCCCTTCTTTCATGAGCTCTTTGGCCAGAAGAAGCACTTGATCCTAATTTGTTCTACAAAAACAAAAAAATCCAAAGAGTACAATTACCCTTCTTAAAAGAAATTATAATAGTCTAATATTTCATTTGTTGCCCACCAATAATATATATATATATATATATATATGTACATGCACAATTTATTCATATGAAATTAACAACACATGCATACATACATACATACATACATGCATACATACATACATACATACAAGAGCAAAAGAACGGAAGGAAAGTTGTAATTATATGCTTTACCTCAAACATGTTTGTAATGATATCATCGTCTTTCTCTTTTGGTTTTACACCCAACTGGCTCAAGTTAAGAACCTATTGAGAGACGACACTTTTGTGAATTGAAATGCGTACATTTGCAAAATAAAGAGCAAAAAATTCCTCAATTGACAAAAACCACACAAAAATAAAACAAAATGGAAAATAAAAAAAAAATCTCATGAAAAGTGTATTAACTAGAGAGAGAAACTTGGTCTGACCTTGGGACTATTTAGAGGAGAACTAGCAGTATCCTCCAACGCATCATCAAGCAAAACGGCCTCTTTGGTCTTTCTCTTCTTGAAGCCCAATCTATTGCAACTTCTGTTGAGGATGTTCGCACCAAACCTTACATCAATCTCTTCATTGTCTGCCAACTTTTTTGCATTAATAGCCGACGAACCGGCATCGGAGATTAGAGAGCTCTCATTATAACTTGAAGAGATCAGAGAACTACTATATTCGCCATTATTTTGAAGCAAGAAATCTTCTAAGTACATGGTCCAACTACTTTCTTCTGGGGAATATTGATCAGTTGTTCTAATTGTTTTGGAAGAATTACTATTAATAGGAGGTTTAATCATGGAATTTGCGGAATTTTCCATGTGGAATGACCAAGAAGAATGAGTAGAATATATAAGTGATTAAGCAAGCTTCAATGGATTTAAAGCATTCCTTGATGAAGGAGAATTATGGTTTCTGTGCTAGAAAGAAGACAATATTTAGTTCTAGAGGATACAATAGGGCTTACATATACTTGGAAAAAATTTGGTGTAATGGTCTGTGGACATAAAAATTTTTTGGAGAGAGAGAGAGACAGAGAGAGAGAGAGAGAGGTTGACCTTTAAGGTGCAACATAACACAGGTTTGCCAAAAGTCTTATTGGGTGGCACTTACTTTCTACATTAAAAAATGAGTTGAATGAGTCATTAGTTGATGATCACTGGAAAGAGTTTTTGGGCCAATAATTCTTTTGACATTCCGTTCATTACCCCGGGAGAAATATATACAAATATTCTTGTTTCCTGTCTTTATCTACATGTATATATGCCATGTGGCATGTTAGTTCCCATCTTTACATAAAAAAGGAGACTCTTATGACACTGTTTATTTTGACTCCATTAGTCGATCTTCTTATTTTAATTGTTGGTTGGCTTTTTAACAGTCTGTTTGTCATTGTATATATTTAAAAAAATTTATACACAACGGAGAGTTGTTTCCCGTCATAAATGAGTCGAATGAAAATTTAATCAAATGGTTAAAATAACAAGACCTATTAAAAAAGTCAAAATACATGTCCTACCATTAAGTTTAAAAAAGGCTATTGATGGTATCTCACCAGCCAAGGGCATGTGGTAATGACCTTTTTGGCTCCCATGTTGATTTGGTGCTACTACTTTTTCTAATAAGTAGGGTTTGATTTGAAAACATGGGAAACATATTCATAGCCACTTATCATTGTATGCATAAACTATATGATATACTACTGTTGTAAAACATGTCTACTCTATTGACTTCAATCCGGACACAAACATAAAGTAGAAGTTGAAGAAATTGTTTTTCAAAACGAATATAGCTTGTGGCTTTGGCATTTTGTTCCCCACTAACAATTTGCTTAAAATTTTCTTTGGTTTTGGCAGAAACTTTAATATTCAATATAATTTGTAAATTAGTGCGTCATGTATAACATAGTTCTGCAAGCTTTGTTTTGTTTTTTTTGTTTTTTTGTTTTTTGTTTTTTTAATTGCAACATGTTAACTATATACACCTAATCGTAAGATCAGATTCCGCCGCCTTAATTTATAAACAAAATTTCTTGCAAAGGGTTATCCAATATTTGATTTGTGAGTTAGATAACCACTATATATATATACCTACAGATAGGTCAAAAGCTACTTTTCTTTTAAACTATATATGCTATGCAATAATACTATTACATATGAGATTCCTAATGCCTGGTTAGGAATAGAGTTAATATATTAAGAACAAGAAGTCTCAAGAAATTAAGTTAATAAATATTAACTCTCCAGCCATGAATGTATATTTGATCAATTATTAAATCATCTAATCAAAATCAAAAAGAATTTATAAGCAGTGACTTATTTCTTTTTTGTTTATAGTTCCCCCGAGTGGGAGAGTGATCCTTTATATATATATATATATATATATATATATAATATACATGTGTGTGTGTGTATATAAGATAAATTACAGTGAGGAGTCATATCCATCCTTTTTCTTGCACCAATGTGCAGACCATTGTCAAGATCAAGAATCTTAATTAATCAAGGGTCATTTCTGCAATATTCTTCTAATAATCTATATCTTTTTCCATGTCTCTTTTTGCCCTTTTATTTTTAAACCCTTGAACACCAAAATGTCGTCTATCTGAACCAATATTATATATGTATTTATATCATGTATATACGCAATTGTATATGATAATTCATGTACAAATATCTAGCATTCCATTTTTCAGTCATCAACATACTAATATTGACTTTTTCATATCTCTTATGACATTGTTATATATAATTTGAAGATTTTCTGTAGATTTTGTTGCATTAAACTAATCAAATAATATAATTAGGGAAATCAATATTTGCTTAGAAAATAATAGCCCAAGACCTTACCCCGGCCCTTCCAAGATTAGTTATTGGGTGTCAATCAAGTCACTCAAGGAATCTTGGGTCACAAATTGGGTCTATTTGTATAACAACAATTTTCAATTGATATGGGTCAGCTTGTTGAGAAAAAGAGATATACAATAACAAACAATTGAAGGATGTTTATTCCTAACATGTTTGTCAACAAAAATGTGGGTGCACTTACATGACTAAGGTGCCTTGTGTGATAGTTTAATAAATTTAGTTTAATTGTGCCTTCAATCAAAGCAAGAAAATTAGGAGTTTTAGGGATGGATTTCTTTTCAATAATGCGTTTATGATTGGGAAATCAAGCTTTGTTGTAGTCACCAATTAGAGGGTGTTCCAAACTAAACATATAATTGTTGTTCCTAGATTAGGTTATGTTGCTTGATAAATATGTATCTTTTTTTTTGTCACAGTTAGAGGAATGTGGCTTTCTTGCTATATACCATGACCATAGTTAGAGGGCATTGCACATGTTCATTGATGCACGTGTGCCCTATCCTTTTGCTTTGCACGTGCTACCACATGTTACAGTTTGGAAATGCACACAAACAATTGAAGGTTTTTAGACATGTATTCCAAGTATATGCAAGTTTATAATCATGCCATTGGGAAAAATGTCAGTTGCCTTGAGTGTATCGGAGAGTTTTCGATCTGTTGTATAGTGACAGAATTTAGACTTGCTTATAAGGATTTTGCTTTCTATTTTAAAAGGTCAACAAGTTAGAAGGATGGTCCAATATCCTTATAAATTGTTATTTATTTTAATACTTTGATGATGTAGGACTCGAAATGAATTTCACTATTTCTACTCCTGCTTCCTCTCAAGATGGTGTTATTTTTAGAGTCACCAATCTTGTATTGGTTAATTGAGCTGTTTGTTTAAACTTATTAGGCTTGAATATTAGATGGAATTTAGACTTGCTAAACACTTAAAGTTTTATTTTAAAATGTTAACTTATTAAGTGAGATGGTCCAATATCCTTATAAGTTGCTGTTTGTTTTAATATTTTAATGATATAGGCCCTTTCTACCATTACTTCCTCTCAAGATGGTTGATTGAGCCGCTTGTTTAAACTTGTTGGGCTTGTTTAAGGCAACTTAAGAGAAAATTTCTGAAAGTGGAAAGGACTTTGTAAGAAGAGACCCTGACTCTGTAAGAGGAGATCATGACTTCGCTCTTTTTCCGATGTAAGACAAGAGAATTTTCTACTTTAACTTTTGAAATTTTACATCTACACAAGTATATTTTGGGTATCAATCTCTCATTCACTCAGTCATCATTTTGAGCATATAAATATATCATTTCAATTTAGCCTTAAAATAGTACTTCAAAATATTTTTTTTCCATTTTTTAAATTTTATGACAGAAAATATTTTAGTAAAATTAGTTCGAATTCATGTTCTTAGATGGGTTCATTTTATACGTGAAAATCACTTTGCCTACATTGCCTTCTTCAGCTATTGCTTCACTATATTAGTATAATTTTCAGAGGAAGAAACTATAAGATGTTCTTTTTGTAAATTTTTTGTAATTTTTTTTAAATCATAGTTAGCTATATAGGAGTGATTGGCTTTGTTGTCATACTCATAAAGATTTAATATATTGTGAAGTGTTTTATGAATACACATTAATTTTCCAACGACTGTGACAAATAAACTAATTATCTTACCGAAAAATTATATTTTTAGTGAGATTAGACAAAGCAAATCAGATGAAGGATTAATATCTAATTATAAAGTTCAGAGAGAGAGTGCAATTATTCAATTCCCAAAAGAAAATTAATATCTAATAATAAACTTTAATATAAGTCGCTGAGCTATTGTAAGATATCTATATAACTTGGAGAATTTACTTTAATTAAGGATAAACAAAGGTTGGAAAATGACACCATGAGAATTAAAAATTCCAGTTGTGTACTGGAGATGATCAATCCATATAATTGAACAAATGGAAGAAAGGAAGAGTGCATAATTTCTTCTCCCAAAAAATATACTTCGGACAACTAATTGATAACCAACTGATTAATAAAATAATTTATCTAGGATGGTGCATAAACATGTCAAAACACATCCTTGTGATCTACAAATTAATCAGAATCTATGTTAATAATCCATCGTAAACATATATAATTGAATCTTAACCAAATTTAGGTTGCACTGATCACCAAGAAATTAGAATATAGTCATTGTGCTCATTATACCTGTAATGCCCCGAAATTTGTTTAATGATAATGTAACATAAATGATGAATTAGTGTGCCATAATTAATGTTTTAACATTAATTAGATTATTGGGTTGGATTTTAAATTTTTGGTTATTTTGTTAATTTGTTGAATCCAAATGATTTCTTATTGTTTTAAAATGATGTTTTGAGTTTTAAAACACAACAATTTGTAAAATGTTAAAAATACTTCGTTTTACAAAACCGTAGGCGGCACATGGTTTTCGCACAGTAAAACCGCCCACCGATTTTCTCTATTTATTCTCTCTCTCCCTCTTTCTCTCTTCACTCTCACGACACACACTCTCTCTCTCTCTTGATCTCTCTCGGCAACCCTCTCTCTCTCTATCTCTCTCAAAATTTTGGAACCCAATTTCGAATCCAAGCTTCGGGTTAGCAAGGAGGAAGCTCGGGGACGTGATTTGGCAGCCGAGAACGCGGATTGAAGCTTCGATTCGAGGTTAGTTTTGAAATTTCTAAACTTTTTCAAAATTTTCAATTTTGTGCATTTTTGAAATCTAGGTTTGTTTAAGCCTAGAAAACCTTGGATTTGAGTTAAATGAACTTAGAACAACTAGAATCTAAGCTTAGATTGAAGAAAAACGGATTTGATTCAAGATTTTTCATTTTTCCTCATTTTTCCCTATTTTTGGATTTTTAAGATTTTTGTGTTTGAATCTTGTTTGAATGTGTTCAAAAGTGTCTAAACATGTTTTTCTATCATCTATGAATGTTTTCTATGCCTGGGATTTGAGAAAAACAGGTTAGGATCAAGATTTGTGTTTTGGGGAAATTGAAACCCGTGGCTGAAATTTTCTGGGTTTTTCCAGTTCGACAAGCCGAACTGCGTGTTTGGCAAGCCGGAATAGGGATCGGCAGGCCGAACCTGGGGAGATGACCGGCCGACCGGACCTGGCTTCCGGCAGGCCGAACTGTGCAGTTCGGCCGGCCGAAGCAGGGAGTCCGGCAGGCCGACCGAGGCATGGAAAATTTTGTGATTTTCACCCGTTTTCACTGTTTTGAACCCTGATTTAAATTTCAACCTTATAGGATGATTTTAAAGGTACAAATGGCACACTAGGACATCATAAAATGGTTTGGTAACATAGAATGTCTCGAACTAGATATTGATCGACTTAGTCTGTATCTAGGAATCGTTCGTGGTTCCACGGAGCTAACGTATAGCGGACCGGGATTACGGTGTGGGACACCGGCACGAGTATTGAGGTAGGACTTCTACCCTATTCCTTGGTAGCCTAGTTTCAAAATAATTTGGCTTTGAAAAGGGATTTCTATTAAAATGTTTTCAATGGTTGTTTGAAAATGAATTTATCGGTTATATTTTAATATACCGTGAACTGAAATGAACTTCATAATGAATGTAAATGACAACACTCGGTAATTGGGTGTAAATGATAATGATAATAAACACATAGGCATGATGCCATATCAGAGATCGGGTCGTGTAGCGATCGACCTTGGGGGCAAGTCCCGAAACCCAGCTGGGCCACTACGGTGGTGATATCATGGTTTGCCTAGGAGAGGAAAATGATATTTCTGGTTATCCAAGTAGACTATTCTGGGTAAGAATGGTTTTACTTAAAATTGTTTATTTGTTTATCTATTTATTTATTTAAGGTTTCTTTTAAATAATTCCTGAATAATGAAATATTTCTTTAAATTAAATTATTTATAAAATATAGTCCTACTGAGCCTTTCGCTCACGTTTTATTTGTTTTAAATTTTTCCCTCTAGGTGGTTTCCCATTTAGGTTCGGAGAGGATTCAACGGACCAAACTCAGGAGCAATAGAAGGATTTATTAGATTGTTTGTATAAATTAAACAAGGCATGTAATGTTTTTAACTTTTTTGCGCTTGGATTGTAGTTGTATTATTATATTGTCAGTTCTATATATGTGCACAAGTTGTGGGTCTGTGGGACCCATACTCGCGGTTCTTTATTAATTTTTATTATTTGCTTAACATTTATAAATTCTTTTATAAAATGTGGTTGAAATCTTCTTATTTCTCACTTAATTTGATCCTTAAACCATGGTTTTAATTAAATTCTTATTTAATTAATTTAAATAAACCGCCACGTCACATCCCGTACTCTGGGGCGTGACAATACTAGTTGTCCTTTATCTTCATTTATTAAGAAAATGATACCGCGAGGCATGATATTCCTTATGCTTGTCGACAGTTGGCATGTTAGATCTGAAGTACAGGATTTTTAACACTTGATACTCTGTGGTTTTGGAAAAATATCCCATTGATATCTTGCTATTTGAAATAATACCTTGCTCTTTTCAAAAATAATATATTGGTAACCTAAACTTGTGTTTGTAATGTGAAATGTCTTACTCATACTTCTATTAATGAACCTCAAATTAATTTTGTAAAGTTGTACGTAATAAAAATTAATACAAAAGATTAAACAAACTCATCAGAGAAAATTATACATATGTGCATGGATTTATTCTCTTTTGGTATTGTTTGTATCTATTTTCTTTTATACATAATAATTTGGGATTCATTAATGGTATAAGTTGAAAATTTAACATCATAATATACAGTTCAGGATAGCAAAATCATATTTTTCAAAATAGCATAGTATAGTTTTTATATTTTTAAAATAACAAGTTACCACATGTGATGTTTCCATAAAATACAATACCAAAATGAAAAAAAAAAAACCCCATATTTTTAAGTATATATGCAGCTCGGAATGTTTAATATAATGGGAACTCTTTTGTAAAATTTTGAACATTAGATTTTTCATTAAGATATGCTAAAATGCTTTTTTTTTTAAGGGAGAAATAGCAAAAATAACATATTTAGATTAAAATTTAGTAAATAATGTCTATAATTTCAAAATGTATAGTAAATAGCATTATATGGGAAATTGAATAATATCTTATGAGAAAATGAGAACAAAAAACCCCAAAATACCCCCACATCTTCATCCTCTATATTTCTCACCCTCCTCTTTTGCGGACATCGTAGGTGGCCGAAAAATACCGTATTTATCGTATAATACAAAAATTTACTGGGATTTTGCCTGACCACCGGTGGCCAAAAAACACAATATTATCAAAAAAATACTGTATTTACTATGTAAATATAAAAATTCACTGGCAACTTTGCTGGACCACAACTTCGTTGGACCACCTATGGCTGAAAAATACAATATTTATCATGAAATACGACATTTATTGGTGTAAATTCAAAAATTTACCGACGACTTCATCAAATCGTCGACAGCCAGAAAATACCGTATTTACGGTGTAATACAAAGATTCACTGGCTGACTTCGTTGGACTACTAGCGACTGAAAAATACAATATTAACTGAAAATACCATATTTGTGGTGTAAATACAAAATTCACCACGATTATGTAGGATTGCTAGCAGTCAAGAAATATAATATTTGCCGAGAAATGTCGTATTTCTCATGTAATATAAAAATTCA
Organism: Artocarpus heterophyllus; assembly: GCA_025403435.1. Lineage (NCBI taxonomy): Eukaryota > Viridiplantae > Streptophyta > Magnoliopsida > Rosales > Moraceae > Artocarpus > Artocarpus heterophyllus. Next base: position 47,300 of record JAJQZP010000355.1, read on the forward strand.
CCGATGACTTTATTGGCGGTCGAGAAATACCGTATTTATCATGAAATATAAAAATTCACTGCCATATATATTATATAGTAAATATGTAAATGTAATATGTATGCAATACAGTAGTGTGGTTCCATATAGTGAATAAAAGTTTTAGTAGCTAGTTTTTTGTACAGTATATATTATAACATTACGGCCGAATGTACGAGAGAACATGTTC
>JAJQZP010000357.1:0-22736 GCA_025403435.1 Artocarpus heterophyllus
TAGAGACGGCACGGAGCAGGTGCCGAATTGTGCCAGAGTCACGCGAGAAGCAGCGTCGTCGCCAGAGACGACATGGAGCAGGTGCCGGAGTCACGCGAGGAGCAGCAGCCACGGTTATGTGAGGAGCAACATCGTTGCCGAAGTCATGTGTAGAGTAGCATCGTCGCCGGAGTTGCGCGATAAGTAGTGTTGTCATTGAAGTCACGCGAAGAGCAAGCTTTGTCACCAGAGCGACGCCCGTCATAGTTATTGTTGCCGGAGCCTTGTCCATGGCTAGCATCATCGCTTTAGTGAGAAGAACAGCATTGCTATCACTGTCACTCGAGTAGGACCTTGACGGCGGGTGAGGGAAAAAGAGAGATGTATTATGGAAAAGAAAGAGAGAGAGCAAACCCTATTCAGGATAAAATAGCTAAATTAATATCTTTAAAATAAAAATGGCCTATTATCTTCTCATTAATAGTAAATAGGTTATTTAATTTCTTTAGTTATAAAAGTTGGCCTATATGCTACAATTTTCTTTAAAATATATATATATATATGTATATGTGTGTGTATATATATATAATACATATATATATGTGTATATCGTGCAGTGGAGGGCAAGTAAGGACAAACGAATAGAAACAATAGGTGAAGGAAAGTTGTCTACAATTACTAATTTACCCACTTGGATTTTTTTAGTGCTATACTATGGCGGAGACAACAAACAAGAGAAGGACTTCCTATTTCTTTTCCTGTTCTCTAATGTAATATATTTTTTTTTAATGAATTATATAATTGGAAATTTTGTTATTAAAAAAATAGAGTTTTTTTAAGACTAGCTTCGTATAGAGAAGATTAGCATAGCGTTGCGTAAAGGAAAACATGGCAGATGGGGAAATGACTAACTTCATAAACCATTTATATTTTTTGAATCTTACCATAAGGTGTATCCATTAGTCTAATTATATATTTATGACATTAGTTGTTCCAGATATTATTGAGAGGATATTTTCTTCTATATGAATATGGTGAAATTTATTTCGCAATTGAATAAGTAGTCAATAGATGAAAAAGAATTTGATTTTATACATTGAGAAAGAATTTTTGATAATATTGAATAAGTGATCAATAAATGAGATTATTATGCAATATTTTCAGCACATAAAAACTCGTAAAAAAAATACTAACTTCTTCTTCTCTCAACGCATATTGCGTGTCTTTAATCATTTCTCCTTAGTAAGTTAAAATTCAAAACAACTTTAAGAGTCAAGAAAAAAAACGATAAACAATGTGAAATTGAAAATGTTAGTCTCAGTATCCTTTAATTTTTTGTTATAAAAATAAAAATTTCTCAAACCGAAGAAGAATCAACCAAAATATTAGGAGGAAAAAAATTAAAAAAAAAAGAAGATATTAGTGGCACTGTCAATTTAATGAACCGTGCAGAAGTAATATCGTTTCTCTGCTATTGTTTCTTTGACCAAAAGTTATTACATGAGAAGCTTTACTTGACTACTTCAATGCTTTGTCACAAAATTATTTTACAAATCCTGAACACATTTTCCAAACCCAGAAACAATTAGTTTAATATAAAAACTAAACTCTCAACTCCTTCATTTTATCTTGTAAACCTAGAAACAATTAGTTTAATGTAACAGGTTAAAGAAAGAGAGAGTGACAAACAAATGGTGAGAGGTTCTAGCAGCTGACGGCGGTCATTGGCTGGAAAATTTATCCAACAACAACAAATTTATAACAGATTTCAAACAATTTCTAATAACAAATCCACTTACAAAACAAAAATTAAACCTATTAGCTAAATAACAAAAGAAAACTAAAACTAACATACCCCAATCTATCAAGTTCAACCTCACAACAAATTATATCAATAATTTATAATAATTTCAAACAATATCCATGTGCAAAACATAAATTAAACTTAATTAGCTAAATAATAAAAGAAACTTGAAACTAACATACCCAAATCAATTAGATTCAATCTCACAACAAATTATACAAATAATTTATAATTAATTACAAATAATTTCCAATAACAAATCCATGTGTAAAACATAAATAAAACATAATTAGCTAAACAAATGAAAAGTAAAAGAAACATAACAAACTCGACATTGGAAGGCAGAGGGACGGTGGCAGACGCGAGGGAGGCAAGGTGAGGCAATGCAGGCAATAGAGGTTAGGCGAGGCAATGAAGTGACAAGGTGGGGCGAGACGACAGAGGCGGCCAAGAAGGTAAGAACAATTGGGCAATCGGGAGAAGCCTAGGAGCAATATGTCCTTCGAAAAGATATTAAAAACAGGAAATTAACGATGGTTTATAAAAAATGGTCATCTAAACTGCGGTATGGATTTCTGAAAGATAGAGTTCACTATGCCGCATACAAATATAATGATGGTTTTTTGAGAAATTATCGTCTTTTTTGCCTTGTCTAAACAACATTTTGCTATAGTGACTTAAAACCTAAAATAAATAAAAAATAATATATAGTACTATGAAAACATGTATTTTTTTGAGTTTTAAGTTTCAAAAAAATTGATTTAGATTCTATTATGTGCTTAGTTTGTACAGAAGAAAAACAAAATAGATAAAATGAAGGCAAAACAGGGATAAAGTTAAAATGTATAATTATTTAGTTCAGAACTTTTGTTCTGCTCCGCCTCTCTCCCTGCCTTCAAAAAAATTTTTTTTTCGAACTCTCTCACTATATAAGGGATTCTAATTTTAAGACTCTTTGGAGAAAAGAAGGCTTTAGTTGAAACGCTACAAAGTGATTTATATTCGTGTTATTATTATTATTATTTTGGAACAAATATCATCAGGCATTTTTTTTTCTTGATAAGGATACAAAGAAAAAAAATTCAAAATGAACCAAAGAAAAACTTTCAGACATGCTATGAAATTTCAAGGAAAAAAAGAAGATAAAAATGAGTGTCAGAAAGAGAAATAATGGTAAATAGGCCAATTTATTCCACTTTTGAAAATAAATAGCGTATTTACCAGCATTAGAAAATAATAGACCAAATCTAATTTTTAAAGGTAATGATTTTACATTTTTAACCTCAATAAGATAATACGTTATTTTTCTTGTTCAAGACAATTCTATAGATTCTATTTTTACAAAAATTCTGCGGACTTTTTTTTTTCCCTTTTATGAACGTTGCTCTCAGGTGCTTTCTCTCTTCCCCTCTCTCTCTGATTGCTCTCTCTCTTCTACTTCCCTACTCGTGTCTCTCTCCTTTGTTTCTCTCTTTCTCTCTGCAACTGCTCTTTCTTCTACCTCCCCATTGGTCTTTGTCTCCTCCATTTAGAGATCTAAAGCACCGAACTTCAGAGTCGCATCTGATGCCTCAAATCTGGTCGTGACGGAGGACTTGCAACTGGGAGCTAGGAGCGAGATTTCACAGGGCTGAAGTCTCCCGTTAAGGCTTAGCATTAACATGACAGCGGTATCGGAGGCGTAGCTGATGATCTATCTTGGCGCGCCGTTCGGTGCGTTTATCATGTCCAACAAGCCCACTGTTTTCTTACTTCCATTGTGGGCTCGCAATTGCCAACTTTGTCTTCTCCGGCGTCGATCAAACTACTCTGATTCAGAGTGAGAGGTGGGAGATGTAACGCCTCTACCGCTATGGGGTCTACACGACGGGGCTTCTAGCATAGTCAAGCTTTATACTCGTTACTCATACATACTATCCCTTATAGATATCTAGTGGCCTTTATACTCGTTACTTATACGTATTATCCCCTATATGTACCTAGTGGTCCTTAGGGATTTTTTTCGCGTACCCCAAAGCTTGAACCCAACACCTTCCTATTTATAAGATTTTTTAAGTTAAGTGTTGGTAATTGATCTTGATTTTTTCACATCCCTCAATGCTTGAATCAATTAGTACCAACACTTGACTTAAGAACCTTATAAATACAGAGGCCATGAGTTCAAGCATTGAGGGACACGAAGAAATTGTTAGACGTGTATGCCCTAAGGAGTAAAAATGTAATACGTTTTTGGAGACATTTTTATCAATAAAGAATTTATTCATTTATATATACCAAATCTTGTCCTCTTTATATTTATATTTGTTGAATGTATGATAAGCAAACAGTAGTCTGAGACTGTAGTCTAAACCTTAAGAATTGGGCATATGATGGACTGATTATGTGAAAGATATGATTCTTAGGGTGACGGTCTAAAACATATGATCCGCAATTGAGGGAATAAAGTTGGGCGCTTTATTCATGTAAAGATTGTTATGTTGTCTATATCCCTTTTGGGAGATGGTTTGTCTTGGCCATCGGAGTTGGACTCCGTGAATAGAAATATTGGCACGTTGTCATAGGTGACGATGTGTTGGATCGGGACATAAAGTGAATGGATTTGGATCAATAATTCTGTCTCGGCAAATCGATTCACTTTAGATAGTCATTTGTATTATATCTTAATCCTGAGATGAATAGTGGGCTCGTTGCCTCGACTTGTGTCTTTTGATATGCCAAATGGTGACACCTACATCTCAATAGTGGTATGCATACCGGTACGTTGGAGGCATGACTCTTGATAGCGTAGACTTGTTATTCATAGATATGGAATCCATAGCTCCTCCTTAGGAGTAATGATATCCTCTTATATGCGTTGTCCTGTAATTGAAAAACTAAAGCGCTCAACCATTTGGATACATAGGTGTAATCGAATGGTATACTATCTTTGGATGGTAAGTTTTCTAATGGTGAGACAATGGAACGTAAGATAAAAATAATCAGGAAGGTAAGACAGAACTTGTCCTTAAGTCGATTATGGATGATCATATGGGGATGCGATACACTATGATATGTCATGGAGACTTAGCTACATGAGCTTCGTAATTCTATAAAGTTCGAGAGTGCAGCTCCAAGCTTTTAGTGGAGTAGCGTTGGAGTTGATAATTGTGAAATATATATCTGTGATATTGGGTTTTATAATTATCATGAGCTTGAACTTTATAGGTCCATTTTGGTCCCCTTTGCTAGCTCACAAAATCCTATAACGACACGGCGTGCTTTTCCAATAATTGGTGACTTATGTTGGATTTATCATATTGGTTTAAAATTTGTAAAAATCAAATAATTCATGTCTGTTTATTGGTTGAATTAATTTTGTAATAAAATTAATTTAAAATAAACTTGTTGAATTATTGGATCAGATAATTCTTGTCTATTTATCGGTTGTTTTAATTTTGGACAAATTAGAACAAGATAAACTTGTAGAATTATTGTGAATTGATTTATTTTCTTAGAGATTATCTTGATAAAGTTTGTTTTGATCAGATATCTTCTCTACTGAGTTATTTGAATCAAAACTGAGACTTTATCCTTTAGAATCTCGGGTGGAAAATAAAAGATTCATGGAGATTTTTTCTCAGGAGTTCGGCCTGCCAAATGACGTGGTCGGCCTGTCGAACTAGCCTGTTCGGCCTGCTGATCAGAATGTTCAGCCTGTCGATCAGCGGGAGATAAGATTACGCGTTTTCAAGCAGATCTTATCAGATATTGATCCGAACTTGATTCTGTTTCAAGTTTTGGAGACCTAATCTGATATGGACTGACCCCAAGACCAATAGCTATAAAAAGGGAGTGAGTCTCATGATTTACTAAGATCAATTTGAGAGATTAAGAGTGATATTCTTCCAGTGAGCATCTGAAAACTCCTTGAGAGCTTTTGTTCACAAATCACAAACACTAGCTTTGGGTTCTCTCTATTGGTTGGAAGGAGAGTCACTGGTGGAAGAGCTGTACGTGTGAGCCCACACTCACTCCGGTTGTGGATAGAGAATAGCAAAGAAGACCAGTTGGTTGAGGCTCTTCTAGAACGTTACTTCTCTACACAGGTTGCAGAGGTTCTTCAGCACACAGAGGTTAGTAAGATCTGTCTAATTTATACATATAACATGTCAAACTTGTGTTTTAAAAATTACTCTGATGAAAAATTTTTAAAATTCCGCTGCGCACTTTGTTTCCAACAGAAATCCCTAAGGGCTACTAGGTGCCTATAGGAGACGGTATATATAAGTAACAAGTATAAAACTCGAGTATGCCGGGGTTCACATATGGTGGACCCCATGGGGTTGAGGCATTATAAGAGAAACTAACAGTGATGGGGCGAGGGTACAAGGGTCGAGAAGAGTGATATATTTATAATTTTACTTGTTGGTAATTTTGTTTTTATTATAGTTTGGCCTATTTACTAACTAATTCTGAAGTTTGGCCTATTATTTTTTATTGTTTTACTAACTTAGTCTATTTTCCTCAGCGACCCAGTTAGAAAGGGCGTGTGGGCCCAACACAAAAGTTTAGAGTCTTGAGGATAGTTAGTTTCCTAAACCGATATACATTAAGAAAAATCCTTTTTATCCTAAGGATTGTAACCCTACTACTTATAAAACTAAAGGCTATAGTTTAGTATGTAGTATATTTTATAGACTAGGTCCTATTATTTTGTTAGTAATGGGGTTATAGCCCCATGGGGTTAAATAGAATTGCTTATACATTATTAACATGTTTGGTTTGACACTTAAAATTTTTTTTTTGGCTTTATCAACACTTTTAGGATAAGACAATCATTGGGTGTTTATGAAAAAGCTTCTATAAAAAACTCTTTTATTTGAATAATCTTATGTAACCCCATAGGGTTATAACCCTGTTACTAACAAAAAAGTGAGATCTAGTCTAAAAAGTACAGTACATATTAGACTGGGGCCTAATTTAATGAGTAGTAAGTTTATAACTACATGGAGATGAAAATGACTTTTCTTTTTAGTTACATTTTAACCTTTTGTTTAGGAATAACCAAATACAATTTTTATCTATATCCTTGAATTACACTATTTTTAATATTAGTAAGAGCATTTAACTTATTTAATTAAACTCAAAAGCTTTTTTGAAATAAAAAACACTTTTTCATGTACTATCCAAACAAAAATTATTGAATTAATATGGTGTTCCCTTGAACTTTAAAGTAATTCTTACTTTATTTCTTGTATTTTACAATTTTTCATTTTGCCCTCTAAATTATGAATTAATTAATCCTCACTTAAGTCATTTATTGAAATTTCATTAACAAATATGCAAAGGGGAAAGTAGTCTTAACTAATCTCTTTTATTAGAGTTTATGTTGAAAACAAACAAAATAAGACCACATAATTACCTCACTTAGCCCCTGTTTAGTTTATTTTTATAACAAAAATTCTAATAGAAAGAGTTAATGGGGACAAATAATTAAAAGTTTAGAGAATAAAGTGAGTGTTTTTAAAGTTCATAAGGTGTACTAGGAATGACCTTAAAGTTAAGAGGGAAAAGGTGAGTGATGAGATTGTGAAAATACACATTTCTTAAAGCTAAAATCAATCATTTTGCATCTATATTTTTCATTAAATCCCTTAATTATAGCATTTTTGTGTTAATTAGTATTTTAGTGTGTTTGTGTGAAATACACTTAAAAATATGATTTTAGTGTGTTTAATATTTAATAATTTTTTCAGTAATTTTTACAATAATTTTTTGTGTGTTTAATAATTAATTAGTTTGAATATAATTAAAATCATAAAAATAAACTTATGTGATTTTATTTTAAGTAATAAAATATTTGTAAATAGGTTTTTAGTTGTAAATAAGTTTTATTATATTTTTAGTAATTTTTAAAAATATTCCTAAGTCTTAAATAATGTATCTAATAAGATTTGTTAATTTTAGAATTTTTTTAGTGTGTTTTGTGTGTTTTATTGTAAAATAAATATTTTTAAAATTATTGTAAAAATTATGTTTATAAAATAATTAATTTTAGTTTGTTTATTTTATTTTAGATTTGAAATCTACAAAAAAAAAGGAGCAAAATGGAGCGAAAACAGGCAAAAACAGACCTCAAAGGCATAAAAAAAATCCAAGAGAAAATAAAATTCAAAAGCAGGACACATGGTGCTTCCAGGGCCATCCGATCATGCCTCCAAGTTGATCTCAGTCATCCACAGGTCTAAACCTTCTCCGGAATCCTGTGCAAGTCGTTTCACAGGAACCTGAATTCTTCGCCATCAGATTCATGTACCGAAGATCCATCCTACGTTCTACAGTGCGCCTGAGATTCACACTCTAGCCCATGTCTCCATGCCATTTCCATGCACCGCATATCACTAGATCAGAGAGTAAAATCTAGATATTCCAAACCTGTTTCACGCATAGAAGAAAAAAAATTTAAAAAAAAAATCTTATTCAATATAAATGGGGACAACGATCTTCAATCAAAAAAATTCCAAAAAAATCTTAAAATTTCCATCTTAGTCATTTTGCATAAAAAAAATATCCAAATAAAATAATAAAACAATACAAATAAAAAAATAAAAAATCATGTAAATAGTAGATTTCTCCCCTATAAATACCCATGCTCTTAGTCCTTCATCATCACTCCTTCTTCTTGTAAGAAATTCCTCTCATCTTGAAAAAAATGTAATTTTAAGTTTTAGCTTTTGTTTTTTTTTAGTTTTTAGTTTTTAGTTTTAATTTTTGTAAAATAGTTTATGTTGTTGTAATTTTCAGTTGTGTTTAATATTATATGTGTTTTTACTATGAATATGTCTTTCTAAATTTCTTTTTTAGCTGAGGAGAAAGGAGGAAATTTTGGCAAAATTAAATTAAATATTTTTAGTTTTTCAAAGTTTTCTAAGCAGTTATAATGTGAAAATCATTTTAAGAAAACTTATGATTTTCTTGTTAACTTAGCTAAAATTCTTACCAAAATTAAGTTTTGATTTATCGTAGACATGAGTTGGCATGGTTAATACTTAGAAACACTTTGATTATTTGTAGAAAGGGAATGACACGTAAATGCTTAACTTTAATTGTGTTAGTAATTTTAGTTAGTTAATTTTGAATTCATTCTTATTTTTTAAAAATGAGTTTTTGATGCATTATAGATATAAATTGACACATTAAATGCTTGATAACTCTTGATTTATTGTAGACAAAAGATAACATATTGTATGCTTAAACCATTTTAGTAATTAGTTTTAAAAAACTAAAACATATTTAAGTTAGTTTCCAGAATAGAGCATTTAGTCCTTAACACTATTTTGATTGTTATTTTTTTTAAGTTAAATCACACTTATTAAAATTCCATTTACCATTCTAATTTAAATCACATTTCTTATTATTGAAATTCTAAAAGTCACAAAACAAATCTAGAAATGGAAAAAGTAAAAATGTGTAAATATTATAAATAAATTGTAAATAATTAACTTTAATCCTTAAATACTTTAACTAATAAATAAAAAAATAAAATAATTGATATATTGGACTTTTGTACTACATTTTTCCTATGGGGTTGACCTTGAATTCACCGAGTATTATTATTTAGACAACTTGAGATTTGAGGTTATATCGAACTTACAATTTTAGGCCCGAGCAGTGAAAATAATCTTTTATATTTTATGATTTTTTCCTTAACTTAAAATAGGGAGATTGATCTCTACATTTTATAATAGAATCAAGCATGTAATTAATTTCATTAAACAAAACAACATCCTTAAGTCTCAATTCTATTGAGCGCAACTGTCTTGATCCCTCCCACTCCACTGTAGTATAAAAAAAAAAAACTATTTCGTACTAATCTAATACATGAAACGACATAAAGGTGCAACTTCCTCTACAGCACTATAGTGTAAAAGAAAAGTGCATAATTTTCACAAATATGTTTGCATGAAAGGAAATAAGAGTGTCTCCAACAGAAGAAGCTTCCGAAGGGATTGAAAGAAATTTGCACTCGCTTCCTGCATATATGATTAAAAAAAAAAAAAAAACTTTACTCAAAATAAATAATTTGTAGGTCATTTGACATTTCTATTGTAACCGAAATATTACGTTTACAAACCATAGCACTAGAAAATTTTACATTATAATAATTTTTTGCTTTTTATTGTAGGTATTGAGAGCTTTATACTGTTCATAGCTGAAACTGATTAGTTGAAATTGAAGTGTTAAACAGACACTTAATGCTCAAACTATAGACTTGTACTTGAGTACAAGCTGCATATTATTACCTTGGCATAATTTGTTTTGTCTAACTTCCCAACCTTAAAGCACTCCAGAAAAGAAGTTGTAAGAAAGTTTTTTACTTTTAGCTTTTACTTTTATTTTTGCTAGCATTGCATATAAGTTGTAACATACCTGAAAAAGTAACCAAAATACCAAAATTGAATGAACGGACAGCAGTAATTGACGGTTAAAAGCCTGTAAACAAGATATGGAAAGAATTTATTTTCCAGGTAAATAAGCACCGGAAAAAAGGATTAAATCACTTTTTTATGATTAAACAATTTATTTTATTTTGTCTTACATAAGACACATGTCTAATGTACTTTCTCAACACATGAATTTTTTATTTTTTAAGAAAAATTAATGAAAATTAAGTACAATTAATGTTTTTTGATATAAAAATATTCATAATGAAATATAAACGAATATGCTAATTCAATTTATAATAATTTGAGCTGAATATGCGTAGCATTTGCAAATCCAAGCAAAGGAATGCAATATATAACCATGTTAAACAAAACAAGTAAATTCATATTGCCTGTGATGATGGTTGAACAAAAGGTACGTTGAAAAAAAAAAAAACGCATCTTATCTTCTATATGTAAAGCTCAAGAGTATAAAAAGGTTCATGAACCAAATCAAAAAGGAGTGAGCATGCATTCTATTAAGGCTTAAAAAATCCAAATCACATTATAAGTTTTGGACGAAACTCTTAGACAATAAAATAAGATACAATATAGATACTTTTGGATAGATTCGAGAAAAATGATTTGAATAGGACAATCACGAAAAAATATATATATATATCTATTAGTACCACATTTGAGAAAATAATATTTAATAGGAGCATTGCTTGAACAAAAAAATTGTTTAAGTAGGGACATATTTGACTATTACAAAGAGCAAGCGGAAGAAGAATATATTTATTAATGAACATTGAATTTCATTTGGAGCTTACGTTATTAGAATTTAAATTAAGGTAGGATGTTCCCACCCCTTTCTTTGGCAGCCTTTTTTAAACTGTTTTGGCCAAATGCTTGACCTTTTGAATGATTGATGAAAAGAAGTTCTGTCTTTGATTACGAAGAATTATATTTTGATATTCTTTCTAATTTCTAAAACCTATACGGTGATATTTTATCAAGTTTCATTCAAGTAAGTATTTATTGATTTTTGTTAAGATCTTGAGATTTGTTTACGAATAATATTTTATCTGTAATTGTTATTTTTAAATAACTTATTTTTTTTATATAATTATCCTACTAAGCCTTCCGCTCACGTTTTCCTTTTTTTTAAAAAAAAAAATCCCCCTTTCAGGTTTGAGGAGGAAGGATGGGCCTAGGATCGAAACCTGGCTCTATGGGTTAAAATGGTATTTTCTATGAAACTGTGGTATGATGCATGTACAGTACGACTTATCCCGATGTCGCTGTCGATGTCATTTTTGTCTTTGTGAGTCCCAGCGCATCATTTATTTCAAAGACGATAATTTTCAATGATTTTGTATTAATGATATGATTTGTATTTTCTTTACTTACCCACCTTCGTGGTAAACATCCACGTTATAGTGAATGAGGATATGATCTCGGCCGCACCTTCGTGGCATTCATGTGACGGTGACCGCATATGATATTTATTTACTTTCTATATATATTTATTCATCTTTCCTCTTATTTATTTAATTTTTATCTTTTTTACCTAAAACTTACTGACCCCCTCCCTGGGGCGTTACAAAAGACGACATCGAAGAGGAGTCAAGGACTAACCTACCTTTGCTATCTTTCAACTAAGTTAAGATCTATTATCCTATTTTTTTTTATCTTGTTGGTTGTCTCGCTAATTAACTTTTGACATCTCATTAAATTGTTTGAGTATTTTTAGTATTTAAATTTTGCTCACATGGTGAGGTTATTAAATTTAGATAATATGATAAATAAACGGTGGAGAAACAAAATTTAAGATAGGAAAACAAGTACGACAAATCTAAACTCGTTTCAACAAGCATATGGTTCGTACTAGGAAAAGGCATTCACACTATCCTCATCAGCCAAACGGTGTTTAAATCACCTTAATGTTGGAGGTCTGGGAAGAGAGGTGGGCCTAGTTGATTTGTTAAGCAATTATGTAGGAAAGTTTTATAAATACCACCTTTTGAGACTTAACTTTTATAAATCCACTCATGTTTAAGTGTGACATAACTTAAACATGCATTATGAGAGGACAACTTTTTCAAGTGTGTTATGAGTTAAAACATTTTTTTATAAAACATGACATAATATTTAATTCTCTCGAATTATGTGAAGTACTGCAAAAACTTGATGGCAATCAACTTTTGCCATATAGGAAAAACTATTGTAATATTATACCCTTTAAACATAAAATATTGGAAAGACATGTCTACCCTTAGATTTAGATTTTTCTATTCTCTATCTGTCTTTTGTCTCTCCCTACTTCCTTATGTACTCTTTTAGTTGAACTCTCTCTTTCTTTTGCTCTCTCCATAGTGGCTTCCACCCTCAACACTGTCATCACCGATGCGGCTTCCCCATTGATGTGACTTCTCTCAGCCCGAGGAATGAACTGTCATGGAGAGCTCGTAATCGTGAGCATAAATCTTGCCCCCGTTGGAGATTTGCGCATTGGATCTCTCTCCATCGCTCACGCACTACAAGAAAAACTATATTTAATGACGTATTATTTACGACATGTAGTTTTTGAATGTTGTTGAAAAGTACATACAACGACATCTCTAATAAACATGTTGTTAATGACATTTAAAACAATAATTAACGACATCTATATAGGCACTGTATTGAAGGTCTCTTTTTAACTACAATAGTTTAGTGTTGTTAAATTATTTAACGACAAGTAGGATATATCATCAAAGCCTTAGAGATTCTATGACACCCCTTATAGATGACATCTTGACCAATTTTGTCTATAAGGGGTGTCATAGAATCTCTAAAGCTTTGACGACATCTCTTACTTATTGTTAAATAATTTAGCGATACTAAACTATTGTCATTAAAAGGAGAGCTTTAATACAGCGTCTATATAGATATCATTAATTATTGTTTCAAATGTCATTAACGACATCTTTGTTGAAGATGTTGTTGTATATACTTTTCAACAACATTTAAAAACTACATGTCATAAATAATATGTCATTAAATGTAATTTTTCTTGTAGTGACGTATGTATCATTGTTAGAGAGAGTTTGCTTATGGTTGTATTGTCTTTAGGTCCCGTCCATCTATAACCAGAGTCAAGAAGTCTAGACTTGCAGGATGCAAATGGTGAAGTTGTCGTGAAAAGATTGAAGAGAGTTGTGGCAATGTGGAGGAAATCTATCTCCTTTGCAACTTGGTAGATCTCTCTCACCATGACCACCATGCGGTGAGATCCATAGGGTCCCATTACACATGAAGATCTGTCCCCTTCACAATCGACCTCCATATGGAGTTCTCCTCAATCCTCCATGGCGGTGAACATGCGCTTTTTTTTTTTTTGTAGTTTTTCATTTACTTTGATTTATTATTATTTGTTATTTTTTTCTATTCGATGGTATTTTTGTGGTTTTTTTTTTATTGTTTGGAAATTTTGAGTAACTTTTGTTATCTTTTTTGTATTTTTTTTCTAGGTATTTTGCTTGTCTCGTCCACCAAAAATGGTTGTTCTTGACGGTTACCTGTCGATAACCATGGCATGTATTAGATACCGGTTGGTAATCTCAGCGGATACCGAATACTATTCAAAAACTGTGGTGAATACTAGTTGTATCTTGAGGGAATATTTCAAATATAGTGTGATGACATGCCCGTGACATTCTTTGCAAATATATATATATATATATATATATATATATATATATATATACATAGTATAGATTTTGCATGACTTAGTTCCACTCTTGAATTTGTGGCATACCTATAATGAGACTTCTTTTAACCTAGCAAAAGCCTTCATGACAATTCTGAGCATTGTTGTTCTCTTTCTCTGCATCCAGATGCAGTGAGACCGCCTATCTCCATGCCAACAATATTGTTTTGCGAGTAAGCTCTAAAAATTTTTCTTTTTTTGGAAAAACTTGCAAAAAGAACCCCATTTTTTCCCTCAAAATAACTCAGAAAAAGAAAATATGTTTTCCATTTCTTCAATCTTGTATCGAGATAAAAAAAACTCTCAAGAATAATTTTGGGATAATCAAAATGAAGTAAAGAAAATGTGATGAGTATTGGGAAATGAGCAGCAGAATCCGCGGGGAAAACTTGCAATTAGACGAGAATTAAAGAAAGACGATTGTGTTTTCTATTAGTTTTTAGAGAATTATTTTGTTTTGTATTAAGGTGAATGTAAATTTTTGTCTGCATATTAAACTTTTATTTATTGACCTACTGTTAAAATCAATGAAAATTAAAACATTATACATTTTTTTCTTTGAAAGAAACACACATTTATTAGGGCATGTTTAGTGCAATGTTTTATATTGTACTGTATTATATTGTATTGTATCATACAATTTTTATAAATACGGTGTTTGGTTTGTGTTGTGTTAAATAATTAAATTATATATTACCATGCTTATATACCATCACATTATAATACATAATAAATTTTTAATTAAATAAGATTTAAGGCTTGAACTTGATCTAACTTAAACTTAGGTCTGGGTCTTAACCCAAGAAAAGGAGAGATGGGAAGGTAGAGTTTTTTAATAAGGGAATTATTTGCAACGGTTTTTTTAGAGAATTGGGCCAATTAAAAAAAAAAAAAAAAAAAAGAGGGAACAAACATGTTTTCTTAAAAGTTAAGAAATCAAAATATATTTTCTAAAATTTGATGGATAAAATTATAATTTTCAAAAAGTTGAGTGATCAAAATGTATTTTCAAAAGTCAAGGGGTCAAAATGTAATTTTTTTAAAAAAAAGTTAACGGACAAAAATGTCATTCTCTAAACCTTAAGAGGTTCACATAACTAAAAATATCTAAAAATGTAATTTTGACCCCATAATTTATAGAAAATTATATTTTGTCCCCTCAACTTATAAAAGATTACTTTGAATCCTCAGGTTTTAAGAATACATTTTATCCCTTAAGTTTTAGAAATCTATACTTTGCTCCCTAAACTCTTATAAAACTATATATTTTTATTGCTCAACTTAAGAAAAATTACATTTTACTCGCTCATTTTTAAAGTAAAAAAATTATAACTTATGCCATTTTAAATATTTTTTTGCAAATAAGGTCCTATTTAATAACTCTGCCTTTCCATTACCCTAATTCTTAAGTTAAAATTAAGACCAAAGACGAGTAAGGTCAAGGTCAAAACCAAAATTTTATCTAACTAAAATTATACGTCCTAGTATTAAACATTCCATATAATTACCCTCACATTTTTTTATTCAAAAGACACAACAATAAAATAAAAGTATGTAAAAGTGATAAATAGAGAATATTAGACAAAACAATAAAGTACAATTTTTACGTTTTTAAGAATATGATTGAGCTTTCAAATTGAGAGCTCTTTTACTTTGTGTTTTCTTACCAAATTCTTATTAATGAAAAACAATTCTTTCCTTTAAAAATAATATTTTTATACCCATCCCATGCTTTTCTTTATTTTTTTTCATCGACATCATTCCAAATTAGGAGATCCTTCCTAAAAATCTCTCAAGTGAGAAAATGATACATGCATAAGATCTCGATTTAGGGTGTTATATAGTTTTAAATTTTAGCATCTTTGTTTTATATTATAGTATGTGAGAGCTTTACACTATAATATATTTTTGCTTTACATTGTAGCATGTAAAAGCTTATGTGAGGGCATTACACTAGCATAGTTTTGTTTTATACTTGTTAATGCCTGAGACCAAAACAACACTGCATGTAAGGGTGCATAGCATTTGGATTCCCTATTCTACTCGGCTTTATCTGGTCTAGTCAAATTTATAAGAGAAGAGATCAAGGCCTTAGAGTAAGGGCATACCGTTGTGGTGTCTCCCAAGGATGCTTTGACCTTCAAGTCAGTATTCTGATGGGAAAGAGCAAGAGAAGAGGGAGAAGAGGCAAGAGAAGAATGGTCGTACCTTTGTGGTGGAGTTGATTGTCCCATTTATAGAGTTTAGTTAGATTTGAGTGTAGACCAGGTTTGGCCCATGACCTGAGTATACTATTATACAAAGCTTAGGTGGCCAATGATGGGTGTCACGATCTCCGAAGAAGAATGATTGCCTAAGGGAGGGCTAAGATAGTGCCAAATGGTGGTCTTTAGGTATGATTTATGGTGTGATCTGGTTGGGGTTGCTTTGGCCTGTTCGACTATTTGGTGCTCCGTCGCTTGGTACCTAGATTACGGTCAACCGTTTGGTACTTGGCCTCTTTGGCCATTTGGTGCTAGGCATGAGATCGATCACTCTGTAACCAACCTGAGGTCAACTATTTCGTACTTGGTCTCTTTGGTTATTTGGTACTCGGCCTAAGGTCGGCCACTCGGTACCCAACTTAAGGTCAACCATTCGGTACTTGGCCTCTTCGGTTGTTCGGTGCTTGGCCTAAGGTCGGCCGCTCGGTACATAGCCTAAGGTTGATTGTTTAGTACTTGGCCTCTTCGATCGTTTGGTGCTCAGCCTAAGGACGGTCGTTTGGTACCTAGCCTAAAGTCAACTATTAGGTACTTGGTCTCTTTGACAGTTTGATGCTTGGCCTCTTCGATAATTCGATGCTTGGCTTAAGGTTGGCAGCTCAATACCCAGCCTAAGTTGGGCCATTTTGTACTTGGCCTCTTTTACCAGTTAATGCTAGGCCTAAGGTGTGCCGCTCGGTACCTAGCCTAAGATCAGCCGTTTGGTACTTGGCTTCTTCGATCATTCAATGCTTGGCCTGAGGTCAGCCACTCTGTACCTAGTCTAAGGTTGGTTGTTTTGTACTTGACCTCTTCAGTCTTTTGATGCTCGGCCTAAGGTTGGCCGCTCAGTGCTCGGCCAATGGTCAGCCACTTGATACCCAGCCTAAGGTAAACTATTTGGTACTTGGCTTCTTTGGTTATTCGATGCTCGGCTTAAGGTTAGCCATTCAATACCCAGCTTAAGGTTAGCCATTTGGTACTTGGCCTCTTTGGCCATTTGGTGCTCAGCCTTTATGACCATTTGATGCTCTGCCGAAGGTCAGCCACTCAATGCTCAGTCAATGGTTAGCCACTTGGTATCCAGCCTAAGATCTGGCCACTTGGTACTTGGCCTCTTCGGCCATTCAGTAGCCTTCCTGGCCTACCCCTTAGATTTCCTTCTTAGCCTATTTGGTTCAAAGCGGTCTAGATTTTCAGATG
This sequence comes from Artocarpus heterophyllus, assembly GCA_025403435.1. Classification (NCBI taxonomy): domain Eukaryota; kingdom Viridiplantae; phylum Streptophyta; class Magnoliopsida; order Rosales; family Moraceae; genus Artocarpus; species Artocarpus heterophyllus. The sequence goes on from JAJQZP010000357.1 coordinate 17,386, forward strand.
GTCTTTCCATCCTAAAGAATTCTACCACAACAACATTGTAGACTATTTATATTATAGCATGTAAGGACTCTTTTCCCAAACAACTTAATAGTGTTAAGTTTGGTTGATTCAAATATGAACTTATGAGTTTAGTTGATTCAAACGTGAACTTACAGTTCATAAGAATTTAAAGATAGAGGCCTGAAGGCAATCTAAAAAAGCCAAAGATCTATCTGCTATGGAAATTGATTCATCCCTACTTGAAAAGAGTACATGAACGAATATCTTTATAGGTTTTAGCTTATATCCTGGCATTTGTAACTTTCTTCATTTGAGAATGTAGCTTTGTTCATACGGTCTTGTAATACTCAATTTATTGAAATGTAACTTACAATGTTGCTTAGATTACATGTGAACAACTTGAGATCAGTTACATGTACACATGAATAAAGTTTCAAATATCAGATTGGTCCGATGTTGGACTAGAGACTCTTCCTATCTTTATATTCTTTAGTTGAATACATAGTTTTTGTTATTACCAAATTATATTCTTCATGGTTTTTTATGAATTATTTGGTACATTAATATCGAACAATTTGTGCTGGTTATGAATATTCTTCATAACACAGATGCAGTATATTACAAAGTGGATATACATAATATATTAACGCTATTACAAAGCTCACTTTGTTCCTCTCTCTGCGTTAGAGTATAAAGGAAGAAAACCACTAACTTTTAGTTTTACTATATGAAAGGAAAAAAGAGATACTCCAATGCAAGCATCTCCCATAGGAATTTAAAGAAATTTGCGCTTTCTTCCTGCATACATGATAAAGTCAAACGTATAGTTAACATCAATAATTCATTACTTAATAGGAAAATATACTTGATCAATAGGAGCCGCATGTAACCTTGGTATAATTTGCTTTGTCCAACTTTCTAGCCTGAGAAGACCAAAAAAAAATACTATAAGTTTCAAGAGTTTTACTTATTATTTCATATTACTCTTGCTGAAATTTGTTTATGTATCATGACAAACCTTAAACAGTAATAACAACCCCAAGATTGCGTGAGCGGGCGCCATTATAAAAGGCTTGAAAGCCTGTAAACAAAAAATGATGAGAAGAATTCATTAAAAAGACAAGGAAGAAAAAGAACAAGAAAAAGAAATGATGAAGAGAACTTCTTCACGAGACCTTAATTACTCTTCACATACACATAGAACCGTTTGAAGGGCATAAGAAATGAGAAACTGTAATGAAATATTTTTGAAAATTAAATGTCCATAGCAATCCTTTTATTTTGTTTTATTCAATTTTTGTACGATTGTTATACATATTATAATTAGGAAACATTAAAAAAAGGACCTATATTTTACTCTCTTTTTTTAAATTAATGGTTTAAATTTTAAAAGTTAAGGAAATGGCCTGTTTTTTTCTATAGCAATACATCATTGATATAAAAAATAAAAAAAAATAAAAAAAAAACCAGTATATCATTGATGAATATCATTGGTAAAACACTTAACAACTATAGTTCATATATAAGAAATTTGTTTATCATTGATCTATTAATAATTTATCATTGAAAAACCAGTAAATTATTGAATCAATAAACCACCAAGTTAATTAATGATAAACTATAAAACAATATATCTTTAATGTATTGCATTTTATCAATGATATAGTAATTAACATCATTACATTATTGATATGCTTTAGTATTTAAGTGATATACCAAAACAGTTATTTTCCTAATTTTTAAAAATTTCAGATATTTACTTAAAAAAAAAAAAAAAAAGCTTTAAAGAAGGCCATGTAGCTCTATATCCCTATCAACTAAACATACATTTCTATGAGTTACGGTGCTATCCAATTAATCATGATAAAATTGTCGATTTAATGAATATAATCAATAACTCTTATAAGATGAATAAAGATTTTTAAAAATAAACATATATAAAAAAGAAAAAAATTAGACATTTTCCAAAAAAAACGTTTAAGATATTCAAATATTTATAATACTTGCCCCACAAATTAAAAAAAAAACATAAAAATAGCTTTGATGACGCGGAATTTATTACCTGAGGCATGCAAATGCCAACCACTGTAGCACCAATGTAATTTGCTAGAAGTATACCGACAAAAAAGAGTGTAGTTTTCTTAGGTCCATATATTGCTGGAACAGTTCGTATATTATGCCTGAAATATTGAAAAATATTATTTTACATGTCTCTGAAAATATGAGCTAAACAATTATCACGAGCGAAATGAGAATTTTTTTTAAGGGAAGAATTATTACATACTGGATGTCACCTTCCACATCTGTAAGATCTTTCATATTGGTAATGACTAGGAAAAACGTCGTTGCAAAGGTGGTGATGAAAACAACTGGGGGGCTGGAGAAAAAGAAAATGAGTGACAAACATTAGGACTTCTATGAAAAGTTAATATACCAGCTGAAATAACAGAAGTTACACTTATAGCTAGGTTTACAGTACCATAAAATTAAACCATAAAAAAAGAAGAAAAGTAAAATTTGATAGTCAAATAACTTAGTCTATTTTGTTCTATAAAAATATGTTGGACCGTAATGTAATTTAGTTTCATGAGTTTGTGATCGTGTTAATGAGTTTCGTTTCTATCTTTGGTTGACCATTAAATGTCAACATTAAAGGTTTTATTTGGCAATGTTTGAACTTATTAGTTTTAATTTCTACAATATAAAGTTCTTATATGCTACAGTACAAGACAAATATATGCTAAAGTATAAAGCTTTCATATTATGGTATTTTGGTTTCAACTTATTACTTCCAACTATATTTTCAAACACACTCAAAATTTTACTTTTCAAATCTTGCTTCTTATGAAACCTACGTAATCCTGACCATGCAAATCTGGCTTCTTGTCAAATCCAACTACTATTAAACAACAACCTCCTTATTTGGTTTTGCATTTTAATGTTTGGACAGAAATTCAAATGTTGATGGAGAGAATATTATAAATAAAGAAGTTTGAAACTCGCGCAACAACATGCGATATATTAGAAGTATAGTAAAACAAAATATCAAATTAAGTGTCAAACTCAACTACTACAAAGTGGGTTATTTATATATATAAATAGTAATTAGACACTTATATATTGGGTTAAAAGTGAGATATTTTTATTTATATTCCAAATAGATCATGTCTAGAAGCCAAGGAACATTAATTTCTACAAATAGCGTAATATTTTACTTTCGTTATAGAATCCCCGTGAGTATTATTAAGGTCTCACAAGACTACGGGTGGGAACAAAAAAAAAAAAAAGTGTGATCTTTCAACTTTCGAATCTAAAAGAAAAAAAAAAAAGAGATTTTAATTAAATTTAACGGTTTCGAAACATGCATCACTAATGGGGTTTCGACTAAAGAAGTCCTCTTTATCCATGTCATTGGAAGGTTCTCAAAAGTCCATGATTAATCAATCAAAATTTAGTTTGGAAGGCAAAAGAACAAAGCGTGAAAAGAAAAAAATAATAATAATCCGAAAAATTGTTACACACCTCCACAAAAAGGGAAGTCCGAGGAAGTCTTTGTGGCATAAAGTAAACCGATATTCTGAACGATACCGCCCATCTGCAAAACTTGCTTTTGTTATCAAAATATTCCTTTTTTTTTTTTTTGTTCTTCTTCCTCTCTCTCCAAATCAATGAATGACAATTTTCCGTGGATATATTAGAATTAAAGATTCTTAAAATAGAAATCAAAACAAACCGTATAGCTTTACACAGTATAGGTCTTTTGCTATATAATATATATTTTATATATAACTATGTATATATTCCAACTAATAACGTTCTCATGCTTTTAAAATGATGAAATTCACTTCCGTGTCAAATGCCGTCACGTTACAATTCATTGTAATAAACTGTTATCTACTAATTCTTTCCTAACTTGATACATGCACGACAATAACGTTTTTCAAATCCTATCTAAACCAATTTTTCATGATAATTTCATTTAATTCTTAGAGCACCAATGAATTTCAATACGCAATAAAATTCATTAGCTCACACACAATTTTATTTCAAGATATAGATCAGGATGGTAAGAAAGCAACAGTACCAAAGGATTTGAAATAGATGTTGCAATAGAAGATTGCTTGATCTAAAGGGAGGAGCAGAATAAGAGGTAGCCAGGAAAAGACCAAGACAATAGAAAGAAGTAGTGATGAAGTCTGCGTTCATCAACGGAAAAATCAATAAGCCACCTAGTACGTAAGATATCACTATGAACCATGCTTGTTTTAATGAAACCTCTCCTGATGGTATGGGTAAATACGGCTTGTTCACCCTGAAAATGTGCCATGAAGATGAAGATAGAATAATTAGCTAGCAGGTTCACTGCTACCAATATAGCAAAAGAATACTAGTTAGCATATTAAAGTAATTGGCTATGAAAAATATAACTACTATAGGGCTTGTCTTGATGTGATTTTAGCTAGATCTAAAGTTCATAAACATATTTACTAAATAAGAAGAAGAAGAAGAACGACAACAATAAGAAGAAGAACAATAATAATAACAATTCTTCATGCACTGATTTTGAAAAAACAATCATACTGCTATCAACTGTTGACAAGTTAACAGAGATGAGGATCTGTGCATAGGTACGTATATGGTAGGAAACCTTATGTTGCCCTTTTAACTGTTATTTAATAGGAATATATATATATATATATATATATGGTATAAGTATGTACGTATTACAACTAATAATGTTGCCCATGATTTAAAATGAAGTAATTCATTTCCGTGTCAAGTGTCATCATGTGACTCATACAATTCATTGTAATAAACGTTTATGTACTAATTGTTCACCAACGTGATATATGCATGATAATAACCGGCGAATTATTGTTGCTATTTTAACTGTTATTTATAGGGCAACTTTTTTTTTTTTTAGTATAATCCTACGTATAGTTGGAAATTCAGCATACCTGTCAATATCAGCATCAAAAATATCATAAGGCCGTTATAATAAGCATCCGCAAGTATCATAGCAATTAAGCCAGGGAATGCCTTGAACACCAAAGACCATTTGAACAATTGTGGGTTCTCAACCAACACTCTTGCAAACAAACAACTGCCGAAGTAAAGAAAAGAAAAAAAAATGATCAAACAATTAGCCAAGTTCATTTCTTGCACTAGAAGCCATATATTTTCTCTCCTTTTGTTTTGTGCTTACGTGGAGGATAAAATTGTATAAGCCATTGCGTAGGGCCTTATGAATTTAAAGAAAGCAGATCCAAATCGTATAACTTTAGCAAATGTCCTGCCAGATTCTGCGGATTGAGCTCGGGCATGCACCTGATACCATTGTTTTTAACTTA